>JARHVA010003448.1:467500-872500 GCA_037957365.1 Torreya grandis | reverse complement strand
TTAGATAAAGACTAATTCAACTAAATAGAACTAAATTTGGGAAGAATATGGAAGTGTTGCTTGGTGTGAAATAGTATAAATATGCCTCAATAGTGAAATTTCTAAGTGGTAGAATAGGTGACTTAGATGTGCCTCTATAGCAATCCAAAAGGGAAAACCTCATGTTGTCTATCACAAAAATGTAGAGAAACCTGTAAAGGAGGGTATAAAATTGAAAAATAACCATTAATGGTGTGAAGGAAGTGATTGACTCATAAGGTCAAAACTAACTGCCACTAATGTCCCATATTGGTTGATTTTGCCTTGAAGTAACTTTTGAAATTAAGGATTTGGGATGTTTGTACAAATGCTTAGAGAGGTTTTTATCAATTAAGAACATTTTTTAAAGTGTGAAACAACAACTTAGAAATGGATAGGTCTTTATAAATACTTAGGATATAGTGAGGTGGTGAAATAGGTCTAGATTAAGTACTCAATTTAATTAAATTAAACTGGGTCAAAACTAACATTATCAAGTATTCATAACCAAATTTGAGGGACTACATTTGCCTCCCTTTAGCTATAAATAAAAATAAAGTAAAAGTAAAGTTATACTTGCGTGTGTACAACACACTTTGTCTTTGAGTGGATACTTCATTTATGCAAGGCACTTTAACTTAAAAAACCCTATAAAAACTCATGAATTAGTCATTTTGTTCATTTAAATTTTTAAAAAGTTTGAAATTCAAAAATAGAAAATCTAACAAGAGAGTAAGGAAAGAATACACCTGTATGTGTGAAACCAATGTTGTAATTTTGAACTTTGCTTGAATTTAATGCTTCTTTGAAGCATTAGAGAATTGGTCTTCCCATGAAGCACTTGGAAAAATTGGTTCCTTAGTTAAACCATGATGAATTAAGGGTGATCAATCTCTAATTTTGATTGAATATGAATAAAAATAAAACCCAATGAAGGATGTAGAAAACTCAATTTACAATGTTGGTATTTATAACCTCAAGATGAAAATGGGTTAGAATCCATAATAGATTCATAGGCTATAATGTTTGAGTGTGATAAATCTCTAATTTATGTATTATGCATTCTAATTAAATTAATGACTATAAATGGATATTAAATTCAATTTTGACTTTGTTCCTTAGTTCTTATATGCATGGTCTATAATGTTGGAGGATGTTGAATCTATAAGTTATGCACTATGCATTTTACCTAACTCAACCATTGTATATGTATTTAAAATTTAATTGTCACTTTGTTCCTTAGTTCTTGTATGCATGATCTAAAGAGAACAAATAACATCCTAGCTCTTACCATGATTGTAGATAACAAATAGTATTAAAATCATGGCATGAATCTGTATCATGCCTCTTGAATTCAAAAATAGTATAGCATGCATGAATTGATATCATGTTCCCATTTTAAAATTTATAATGGTGTGTATATGTAAATTTTACAAACTCTATATAAAATTTGTGCACAAATTTATTCCATATACAAAAATGTATAAATTTGTACTTTGTTCCTATAATGTGAATGAATATGAATGGCATATGCCCCTATAATATGTACCAATAATTGAATTTTGAATAATTTTGAATTATTTAAAGTTATATTTTATACTAAAAACTATTTTTTTCTCATAGAGGCTTGTCTCATGTATGAAAAACTCATTGAAATGCCCCCCTTTTAAGGTGAGGGATGTGTCTTGAAAGTCACTCATCTCAAAATAAAAATAAATTATATCATTTGTATCAAGGTGCAATCATTAAATATCATAGTGTATATTAAAAATATATGTTATCATAGTAAAATATCTATCATTCAAATCATATATATAATGTATGAGACAAGGCTTAAAGTGTCAAGTCTAGATAAATTTATCTATGAACTTCATAGTAGTAGTTAAAACACGAGAATACTATGTAATAGATAATGCATGATATGGATCATAGCAGTCATCAAACATAACAAGATCAAAAATCACACAAACATAATAAGCAAAATTTCATAAAATAATACCAAGGTCTACATTCACAATACATCTTCAAAATTTACATAATTTTTATATAAGATTGCATATACAAGGCAAAGGGTTACATACATGGGACATGTTCAAATGTCACATAAGCAAAGGTTACATATACAAGGCCAAGGGCCACAAGCAATAAACATTAATAATTTATTAAACAAGGGACATGTTCAAATGTCACATGAAACATATGGCCAAGGGTCACAAGAAATAGACATGTTTAAATGTCGCACATACCAAATAATGATCTCATCAATATTTTTAAGCACTTTTACATACAAGGGCCAAGGGCCATAAATAATAAATAATAAAAATGCAATCTACTATGTAAAAATAATAGCATAAATGGAGCATATAATTAGAAAGATAGTTTTCACCATGTATATGCAATGTGATTATATCCTAGCAAATAACATATCCATGTACACAATATAGTATAAAGACGTTAGAAAGATATTTGTAAAGAGTGTATAGTTAAAAAATATAAGTTATATAAAATAGTAACACATATAAATACCTTAACCTTTGGAAAATATACCCCCCAACATGGCATGGAATGTGGATGGAGGCAAGTCCAACATTTAAGTCCATGCAAAATCATTTTATTATACATAACACATGTGTGAAAAAATATTATGATATCTGCCAATCATGAGATAAATAACCTATGATAATGATGCAAAATATATGACTCGTCATGCTCAAGTTATGATTTTAGATTTTAGATTATTTTGAATATTTTTTATTTTTTACATATTTGTTTTTTTATACTTTTTTGAATTTTACAATAAGCACAAAATAAAATTGTAGATGAAATTATGGATTTGAAAGTTGAAGAAATAGAAAGGATCTGAACAATCCACAACATGTGTGAATGTATAGTATGTATCAAATATGATGCCATGACCATGTGTTAGCAATATGCCTCCACTATATATTTGAATTATAACTATAAGACATGTGAGAGATAGAATATGAATGTAAAGGAATATTTGAACATCTTTGTGTCATCAAATATACACTTATCAAGGTATGTAACTTGCATGTATGAGAAATATAGAACACAAAAATAATATTTTTTATGAATAATATTATTGTGTAAATATAAATTGAGTTTAATGTCAAAAAATGGAAGTATTGAGATTTTGTTTACTCTATTTTTTATTTGGCTTTGTCAAAATGTTATAGGACATGATCGATTGGCTCAACATAATAATGTCAGTCAATCTTGATTGTTTATAATCATATTATCTATGATATAAAAATGCAATATGTTATGTTTAGACTATGAAAACAATAAGGTAAATGAAAAATGATGGAAATACAAGTCAATGTGTTGGATTGTTTAGATGTGGGAATTAAAAAGGAATAGCCAAAGAGCCAAAAAGACATAAAGAGCCAAGGGTTAGAAGACTGATCAAATCGATCACGTGTACAAAGTAGAAGAATAACATGATGAATAAATAAATAAAATTATGTATCATACACTTATAATTTTGTAATTATTCTAAGAATAATATCTACATAAGTGTATGATGTTCGTAGGGTTTTTCATAGGTTTTTCTTCTTGTGTAGCTAACCGATAATCCCCTAAAACCACATTTTTTATAATCATAAATGGACCCAACCAATTAAGTTTGAGTTTTCATTTATTTTATTTTCCAAATTTATGTTTTTATTTCAAAACAAAATCCCCCACTTAAAACTTTCAATTCTAAACCTTTTTTCCATATGCATGCTTGATCCGATCCTGATAGACTTTGAGGTGTTCCATAGCTTGAATATGCTTGTTCTCAAAAATTTCTAATTCATGTAATCAATTTTCCTAATATTCATTGTCTTTGATTATTTATTTAAGAGAGACTTGTAAGGAAGGATTTTCAAGATCAAGTGTAGTATTGATTTTATACTACAAATAATAGTATATGAGGTAGCCTTTATTACTGTGCACACACTAGTGTGATATGCCCAAAGTGTGTAATAAATCTAATTATGCTTATTTTTACCATGATTTATAATTGTTCTGCTTAAAATGTTGACAAGAGTCTTATTTGTAGCTTCTTATTGATTATTTTTGTGTGGATTATAAGGTATAGAAAATGTGTGATGAATTTTGTATTGTACATAAAATATCTTAACTATTTTGTTTTTTAAGGATGGTCCATTATCTATAACAATAGTTGATGGGAGTTTAAACCTTGAAATAATATATCATTAATAATCAACATATATCTTTAATTATAGTAGAATAGTTATAAAGGTATCGATTCAACCCATTTTGTGAAATATTATGTAGTCATAATGATGAACTTGTGACCATATGAAGATTTCTAGATTTATTTTTCTACACAAATCAAAGCCCCAGAGGGAAAATAGCCAAGGTGAAATAATGGGTTTTAATTCATATGATGGAGCATGATTAAGGTTGTTATGATTTTGACATTATAGATAAATATTTGCATGTTCATGAGATTTTTGTTCTATTATAGGCCAATAGTAACCTTGTCATAATAATTTGTGAGATATAACTTTGCCACTAAAGTGACCACCAAATGCACTATCATTTACTTCAAGTATTTTTATTTAAGCTTATTCATAATTTAAACATCAAAGTAATTATCCATCAAGTGATATTTTAAATAAATATCCTTCAATAAGGACATGGTGTGTTGTTATTTCCATTTTTTATTGCACGTAACATTCTCTAGTATGGTTGCCTTGTAAAAAAGTTACATATATCATTATAATATTATGAATTGGCTATGTTATGAGTAATGTTAATACTTATAAATCATTTACCTATGTTGTGTATATATGACTATTGTAACTATTTTATAGTAAAAACATGTGATCATAATTGATATCAATAGGGATTAATAAAGCAACACTATCAATATCATCCAAATGTTGATTGTCTTTTCAAGGGATGTTTTCTATGAGAAAATAGTCAATATGGGAAATTAACCATTATACTATTTTTTTTTATTTGTATAAGGTGGACATTATTCCATAGATGCTACTTCTTAAAATATATTATTTTATTTCCTATACATTATTTGATGATGTAAAGGATTAATTGTACAAATGTGATGTGTGTCAACAAATCAATAAGTCAAACCACCTAGATGAAATGCCATTAGTTCCTATCATTTCTCAAGAAATTTTTGAGAATTGGGAAATAGATTTATTATACCCATCTCCCCAACTATTTATAGTACTACCTCTCACCATATCATTACTACTATGGACTATTTGACAAGATGGGTAGAAGTGGTGCCAATGAAAAATTATATAGTAGCCATCAAGGCACACTTCTTTTAAGAGAGTATTTTTCATAGGGATTGGTGCCTATTGAGTCTGATAGGTAATCGGGGAACACATTTTATAAATGAGATGGTGTAAATTTTTTTAGCATAATTTATGTTGGTACACTATAAACTCATACCATACCACCCTTAGGATAATAGGACTTGTAGTAGGATTTTGAGCACACAATGAATTAAATAAGCTAATTCAAACTCAAACTCAAACTCAAACTACCTATTAGGAAGGATTCATGAAAAAAATCAAAATGATATGAGACTTAACAAATTCCTTGCTTCATATAACCTTCTTCTAGGATTTTCAAATGATCAAGTGATTGCATATAGACTCAGATTTGACATAGTGATGGAATGATGTTAAATCTTGATAATGGATGCAAGGATTATTTTGACGTGGATAGGTTATGCCATTTGGAGTTTGATGAGGATCAAATTGGCATGATGATGTTATGGAAATTCTAGTTGGCTTCCATGGAGGAGGATATTTGGTTATATAGATTTGGGAGGGAAGATCAAGGGTTGAAATTTGAAGTTAGAAGGATGAGATCAATGGCTATGGATTATTTAAGGAATATTAAATTCCTTATAAGTCTCTAGTTTAAAGACTTATAGAATCTTGGAGGGGCTTCTCCAATTATAGATACTTTTTTATTAGCTTAGGGATAATGGAGGATTAGGTGGGGGTTAGATAGGGATTGGGTAGGTGCTTAGGGACTATTCATGTAGGAAAGGCTAGGGTGTAGGTTAGTAGGTGGGTAAGTAGGGTTATAAGAATTTTAAATTCCCATATAATGGATAACTAGGATTAAATTAAGATAATATGGATTTAGGATTGATTAATTGATTGGTGGAGATGAATAAGGTTAGTGAATGTAGGATAATATAAGGGGGATATAAAATAAATGAATAGAAATAGGATAAATTAGCAGAATTAAAATAGGTTAAGCGGAATTAGTGTCAACTAATAGGAATATTAGTTGATAATAATGAAGCAAGTAATTTTAGGTGCATACATTTTTCCCCTCTTTGAAAAGGTATTGTGATTTAAGAAAAGTGGAAGGAGTAATGGTATTTCAAATAAAAACCATGTCATGGATGAATGTTAGTAGATGATGATAAGGGATATGATGCCCCCTAGAGGGGACATGCAGGGAAGAATGAGATGGATGGCCACTATAAATATGAAATTAGGGGTGGGATGCAATGAAAAGATGAGGGTATGGGATGCCAAATGGGAGATATAAGATGATGAATTTGACTTGAGTAGTGAGCTACAAATTGATAACAATTCCCCTAGAAAGGACACATGCACAAGGAATATAGGTGATGGGTGTCATGGTTGTAGACATATCCCAAGGGAGAATCAACCATAATAAGATGATTATAGGATTAAAAGGTCATAATATTTAGATGTGTCCCAAACAAGGATGCATATAAAGGAAATCTATTAGCTAGGATAAGGCTGATGATTTGATTAGATTAAGGATGGGTGTAACTCAAAGCTAATTCAATCAAGATGATATAGGTGATGAGAGAGAATAATATATATGATTGAGTGACCAAATAATTTGATTGATGTAGGATTGGGGGATGATAAAGATAATGGTTGAGCTATCTTTGGGAATTGAAACATGACCAAGTGTTACCTACATAGTCTCAATAGACCTCAGGCCGATGTAGTTTTGACTAGTGAATATAAGGCAATGATGATGATGATTAAGGATTAAAGGATGATATTAGTGATAAGAGGATATAACTTAGATGATGGCATGAGGATAAAATATTAGATGTTAGATGGGTTGTGATAGGGAGAAGGATGATGAGATAAATGATGAAATCATTCCATCACAAATGTCATAAGGCTCATCATATTCTAAGTAATCCAAAAATATAGTACTTGACAAGATTCCCCATGATATAAACATGACCAAGAGGATATTGTGCAAAGTGCATGGGTAAATTATGGACTCTACATCCTGGAGGGAACTTTTGGTGTTGTCATAGCATCCTCATTCATTTCCCATAGGTAAAAAGACATGATGCAAGTAAAACATAAGACAAACAAGATATATACATGATAAAAGACATGCAAACAAGTCAAACAATAGACAAACAACACACAAGTATCTACATGCAGTGTTATAATGTCTTGTCTAGTGATAAGATGGCTGATTGGGTGATGAATTAGACTAAGATGATCAAGATATGATTGTGGATGTAGGATATACTTGATCTAGGTAGGGTGATCATGATTAAGATTAGGCTAAGATGTTTCCCCTATTTGGGTATGGAAGGATGTGATAAGGTCTTTTAATACTTATTTGGTCTTGAATCAAAAAGTGGCCAAGGAAGGTGATTTAGAAGAATGATGACCAAGGATTACCAAGAGACAAGGCCCTACAAGAGTTCCATCTAGCAACAACACTAAGAGATGATGGGATCAAATACCTTTCATACTAATAAAATAGTAATTAGATGGGTGCTAGGTATGAAGAGGCAATGATAAAAATAGTGATGTGATCAAGTACCATCCACACTAACAAAGAGGTGATGTGATGGGTGCTAGGTATGAAGAGGCATTTATAGGGAAATAATGGGTGCCAGATTAAATTCTTTAACAAGGTAATGCATGTTAAAAATGCTAAGGCCAGGGATGATAAAGAGATGGAGAGAGGTGTGACCACTTTGATTGGGGTTTAGGACCAAATGGTGCATCTAAAGATGGGGGATAAGAAAAAACAAATGACATGGAGATGGATGTAACTACAGGATTAGACTAAAGATAAGACATGATGGGTTGTTTTGGCTTTTTCAAATTTTTATGATTTTTAGGGTTTTTTGACATATTTCAATTTTATTAAGGACTTTTTAGATATGTATATACATTTTACAAATTGGGTTACTATCCAAGGGAATACCAAGCCTAGAAATTAGGATAATGATAGAGGGATGATAGATAGGATGACAATAACAGGGACCACAGATGAATAGACTAGGGATAGCTAATGACCACATCATGAAGGAACCAGATGTTAGTTACCTAAGTGTTCATTGGAGGATATGCCAAGATGGTTTTAGAATAGTTCTCAAGACACCTTCCACTTCCTTATGAAGATCAAGATGGGAAGGAAGGACATAATGGGATGCATGATATGATGGTGGATAATGGATAAGATAAAATATGTATGGGTGATTGACAAGGTTGACAAGGGATGTGACAAAGAAGGTTAGTTATGACCCCAAGTCTTAAGGTTTAATATAGAAAATTTATTATTTTACCATGATATCAAAAATTTATTTTCATCATGGCACTTGCCCAAAGTGCTAGAAGACTAGTTTTCACCATTGGATTTTATTTTTTTTATGGCATCTCAATTTCTTAGATGATGGGCGAGATGCAAGGTGTGAACATTTGATGGATTATTTATCCAACACCTATTCAAGGGATGTGTGATGTTAGGATCATGTTGATGCTACTATATGTATTGGTATCCTTGTGACCTTTGATGATTCTTGATGGTAACCCCTCCAAATATCTAGAGTAGGTGTCTTTGTTGCCCCTATAAGAGATAATGCTACCTAGGAAGGTGATGAAGGGTATGGATGTGATTAGGTCTTGATTTTGATGGATAAATATATCAAGATATTATGGTATGATAGATGATGGAGGATAATGAACTATAGGATCATGAGAGGATGGGGTGATGGAAGATGGAGGATTAGGACTAGCAGTCACATATATCATTGGAGATGTTGAGCATTCCTCATTTGATTGGTGTCATGTGATAAAATACTGTAAGAGATCCAAGACACTTTGAATTTGTGATTTGTCTTTGATCTAATTATTTAATGGATGATCAGTCATATGATTTTGAGCTTTTGACTAGATTTGATTTTGACTGGCTCTTAGTGCCTGATTTTGGGCTTCACTAAGGGAGATTGATTTTTGACTTGAAAGATTATTTTGACTTTGATATGCCCCTAGTGCTTGATTGTGGGCTTCACTATGAAATGATGTTTTTTATTAGGATAATGATTGGAAGGTTTTTTATTTTGATTGGGATTAATGATGCCTTGATTATGATGGACTTCTTGAATATTGTCTTGGACCTTTGTACACATTATTTGGCTCAAGAAAGGATCCAATGATGCAAGATATTTTTTATCCTTATAGAGGGAGGTAATTAAATGATCATTGATGGGAAGAAAGGGGTCTATTATAGATGAAGGTGGTGGATATGATGTGATGAGGTTAATGAGTGGTGATTGGATAGTATAGTATTCATAAGGGTTCCTAGGAGACCCAGATTTAGCATCAAAGAATATCTCCTCAAGATCAGCAAAAAGATCATGAGGACTAGTTGTAGTTGACACATCCAGAATAGAACCAGATTCATTCTAACAATTTATGGTGGATAAATCTTGTAAAAACTTTGATATGACTTCATCATCTATAATGAGATCAAAAGACATGCCTAGTAATGGATCAAAGGTATCTAGATTATAGGTATCCTCTAAAAGATAGGCATTATCTTCATCAATGAGGGATGATGTTTATGATAATGAATATGATTTAGATATGGCATTAAACATGATCCTATTGAAGATAAGACTTTTGATGTTGACTTTGATGTACAAATTGAAATTCTGCTAATAGGATATTCATTATCCATAATTGACCTCTCAATAAGGGGTATTTGAGGTGATGGGTGAGAGGGAGATGATGGATGAATAATGGGTGCATGAGAGATGGGAGGATTAGGCTCATGGGGAACAGATTTGGCTTAAATGAAGGATTAGTAGATGATGGGAGTGGTTTCATATAAGATGGGTATGGATTCTTGACCTTGGCATGGAATGGAAAGGGCTTGATCATATTTGGAATCTTGGCACTCTTCTTCTTATTCACCTAAGAATTTAGACTCATTTGATTGATCCTTGATATAGATTTGGCTTAAATTAAGGATTAGTAGATGATGGGAGTGGTGTCATATAGGATGGGTATGGAGTCTTGACCTTGGCATGGAATGGAAAGGGCTTGATCATATTTGGAATCTTGGCACTCTTCTTCTTATTCACCTAGGAATTTAGACTCATCTGATTGATCCTTGATTATTATGTCACTATGGTTGACGAGATCTTGGACTTAGTCTTGGAAGGGTCAACATAGATTAATGGTATGCCCCCATAGTTGGTGATATGCACAATATTAATTATCTTTATAACAAGAGGGCTTGGGTTTAAAAGGATAAAAATGTTGGATAGGTGGATAAACCATCATGTTAGTAGTGACTAATTATTTGAAAATGGATTCCAAGGACATAAGAAGGGGAGTATAAGAACCTTATAAACTTTGTGATTTAGATGTGGAAGCATTAGACTTTGGATCAGTTATTTGTTGATGTGACTTGGTGGATGGACTAGAAGTGGCCAAGATTGGATTCCCTTTACTAGTATGGGAAGGGGAAGTTGATGGTTTATGACTAGTGGGTGGAAGATTGGCACAGGACTCACATGAAGGGGCTTGGATGAGAGGTGAAATGAGTTGAAAGGATCTACACCTTTAAGAAGTGGTATACCCACCATAATGAGTCACAAAAAGATCTCATCCTTGTTGGCATGTATGTATTGGTCAAGGAAGGTGGGGCATAGTTCCATGGTGATGGATGGTAGATGACGTATGATGGAAGTATGCTAAGGATTAGGGATAAGTTCTTGAACAAAATAGACTGAAATGACTGACATAGGATTATAGGTGATGATGTGGATAACATAGAATAATGAATCAAATTTTAGATTGGTAGTGTAATAGGTGTGAGCAACCTATCACCAATGTCTAGTTTTTAAGCTAGTAAAAATATTGAGGGGTGTTGATAGGTGCCTAAATTCAAACTAGCAAGAGGATGATATTATGGGTGCTAGTAATGAATAAGAAAAGATGATTGGATTAGATTAGATTGATGGGTTTTTTATATTGTGACTGATAAGGTGACATGATTTAAATAGGGTATTGACTAGGTATGAGATTTGACCAAGTAGATTAGGATGATAGGATGGTGTGGATAGGATAATAGGACTAGCTCAAACCTTAGACTAATTTGCTAAAGGTATAATGGTAGGAGATTATGGGATGAATGTGATTAGGATAAGATAATGATGATGGATGATGATAAGGGATGATGTAAATGGGATGGTGATCATTTAGACTCGTATGTGACTTAAAGATCCAATTAGGATTAGATAGGATGTGGTTAGGCTAGATGGGTGATGAAAATAAGGTCAAGACAAATGATGAGGGATAGAGTAGACCTAGGATAGGATGTGGATGATGAGACAAGATGGTAGGGGATGATGAATGGTAGTGGGACTAGGATAATATATGACTAGCAGGATGTATAAAAGAAGAAAGATATATACAAGAGGGTAAGACTAGGATATACAAGATGATGATTAGGATATGTGAGTGATAGGGTGATAACCAAGGATTGGTGGGTATGGCTAGACTAGGAGGAGATTAAGACAAAGATATAAAAAAATAAAATATGTGCAAGATGAGATGTTGGTGATGGAGGGGCGTGAATGGTTATAGAAAGATGATTTGGATAAAAGGATGTGCAAAGGATTAGTCTTCACTATGGGATAATGAAACAAGGATGTAAAAGATAGTAAGATGATAAGAATATGTACAAAAGGATGGTGTGATAAGGATATAAAATATGGGTCTAAGGTGATATGTACACAAATATAATGGGATAAGGATATGCAATATGAATTATAGGTGATGGGATAATGAGACAAGATGATTATTAGGATTTATGGATGTAATGAACTTAGGACAAGATGTGAATGATAAGGTGTGACTAGGATATTTGAGAATGATGAGTGGGACTAAAATCAAGATAGGGGATGAGATAGGACTAATAGGATGTACAAAAGAATAAATTATGTACTAGAGAGTAAGACTAGGATATATAAGATGAATAAAATATGTACAAGATGCGGTGACTAAGATAAGGATGTATAAGACAAGATTATTAGGATGTGTGAGTGATGAGATATGATTGATGATGAGTGGATAATGGTCAAACTAAGATGTGAGAGAGATGATATGGTATTTGGCATATAGATAATAAGTACAAGATGGTGATTCAGATATATGAGTGGATGAGGTGATAGGTAGATATTGGCTAGATTAAGAGCGGATAGAGACAAGATGGTGATGGGATAATGATAAGGATATACAAAGATAATATGATAAGTATGTATAAGGTAAGATGGGGGGTTATGATTTATGATGAGGGAATATGGTTAGGCTAAGATGGGAGAAAAACAAGATGAGGGATGGGATAAGGATATAAGATGACAAGGGTGTTCAAGACAAGGTATGGGTAATGGAAATATGGTTATTGATAAGTGTTTAATGATTGGCCTATCATGGGGTGAAGACAATATGGGAGATGAGATAGGATAAAGATAATATGTAAAATGATAGGATGACAAGGATGATGACTAGGATATATACAAAGGATGATGGGATAAAATGATGTGGTAAGGATATACAATATGGTACATGAAAAGGACCTAGATAGATATGGATAGTTAAAGGTTGACTCAGTTCATAAATAATATGGGTTTATCACAACACACATCTAAATAAATAAGCCACAACCTATGTTTAGTAAACTGATGGATGTGTAACCCGATGATTTCACCATCTAACAACTTCATAGGTGAGGCTATAGGCTAATGAACCATTATGGTATCGACTGAACCCTCTCAACCCTGCTCATACATGATGGCTACTTCAAAGTTGATATTAAATCCTATAGTGGTACACCTATTATGGTTTAAGTCTCTTATGTTAGGTATACACATGATATCTAGGTGTGTACCCTATGTACACAAAGGTACATTGGGGCCCAAGTCTATGTAAGATACTATATGGTTGCCCTAGGTCTTGGATCTTGATCTCTCCTCACTCTATGAAACCCTTTATGGGTAATTTTGCTTAGGCTATAGTGATAACTATCTTGATTTTTAGACTCTACCAGAACATGGAGTTTGGGTGGTGCATGGTGATGAAATCCACATCACCAACCCCCTAGAAAATAAAAAGGAAAGGGGTTTATAGGTAGCTTTTGATCTCCCAAGAATCACCACAAGGATGCAAGGGAGAGATCATACACAAGTTGTAGCCCTGGGTAAATAATAAGCAAGTAAAGAGATTAATTTACTGATTAAGATTAGATGTGTGATTATGTACAAGATGAAAAGACATGAATATAAAATCATATAACAAAATGATATATACAAAATGAAAATGATTTTGAGAGTGCCAAATGATTCTTTGACTAGCGGCTTGCAAGCACATGGTTAGTAGTTTAATATGGCACTCATAAGAGGGGTCCTAAAATAAAAATATTAATAGTTTTTATAAATCACTCTTGAGTGATAACCTATAAAACCAAATGTTAGACCCAAAATATGACCTACAAGATGATGTTAACAAAATAACCCCTACAAAAAACAAGATGTTATTCAAATATGCCTTAATAAAACACCCTAAAAAATCATGATTTGGCTATATAATTTCTTTCAGGTTAGTGGGACATGACACAGGGGTCTGGGGGCAACATTACCCAGCAGGGTCAAGGGGTGGTGCCTTTTGTGGGGTCTAGTTTGGTAGCTTGTGGGAGGCTCAAAGTGACTCAAATTTTATGAAAAATGAATCAAAAATTGCACTTAAAAAGGATAAAAATTCAATGCAAAATCACAACTAAGGGTGTCAAAATTATTACTTGTGAGTTATGATATTGCAAAAATTAGCTGACCATGATGGTTATCTTGCAAAACTATGACTGTTAGACAAAATTGTGACTAAAAATGACAATATCACTACTCACTATAATTCAATAGTTTTAGTTTTGTGGTGAACTACAAAACCATGAATGAAGATGACAAAATTGCTACTATGAATAACTAAAAAGTTGTGATATTGTTAAAAATGACAAAACTCCCAAAATTATATATATATATATATATATGACAGAGAGAAAAGGTTTTATGTAGGCTATGACAGATTGTTTGAATGCCCTAAAAGGCCTATTTGTAGATGATTAATGATAGATTGTAAATTGATTTATGATAGTTTGATCAAAATGAAATGATTAAAACAAGTTTACAAAACATAAAGATTTTCTCAGTTATATTTTGTTCTAAATCTATCTTGTATGATCTGGAAACAAATAATAAACTCAAAAGGATTTAGAATGACAAAATTTTCAAAGTTGTGACTATGATTACAATACCATAGTTTACAAGGATAATATTGTGACTCTGAAAAGGTTAAGACTTGCAGTTTTATCAAGGATAAGGAAAAGGGGTAAAGGATTGTGTTTATTCTCTAGCTTTAGTTGATCCTTCTTTCCCTCCTAATCATGCAAAAAGCACACAGCCCATATAGAAACCATACAAAGACAAAGTCCTAAGCGTAAAATTAGGGCTAGTCAATAGATATGAATTTAAAACAAAAACCCCAAAATATTAAATGATGGACTATATTGATGTCAAAATTCTTATATAAGAACATAGAATGCCAAAATAGACTTTACAGATAAATAGTAGAGGTTAGCTATTAATGGTTCTATGGAATATTAAAATACCATGATTTATGAGCTCAATACCACAACTAGCAAGGTGATATCACTAATGGGGGAGTCACAATATTATGGCTTGTATTTTATCTGATAAAGTCCTCAATTATTTTTCCAACTTTAGTTCCTACACACATAGGGTTAATGATTTGACAAAATACATAAGAACCTACACAATAAGCACATAAGGGATGAGATAGAATGACAATCAACCAATGATGTAGATAACCATACTCTTATACTTAGAACTAACAATATTGTGACTAACATTGACAATATCATGATTTGTAGGAAAAAATCATGATTGGGTAAGTCATGATATTGTCAAAAATGACCTATAGCACAAATTGTTTGTGGTTTACAAAATCATGTGTGGGTTAAGTAAAATCATGAGTCTCCTAACAATATCGCTAATCATGAGTCACGATATTGTCAAAGGGAAAAAACCTACATGGTTAGATAGATGGTTAGTGGTCACTACAAATGGCTAAGGTAAAATCATGACTTATGAGGTCAATATTGTGACTGTATAGGATAAAACCATGACTACCATTGCAATCTCATGACTGCAACCTGTACACACAAAATTTCAAAATTTCTAGGATTTCCTTGATTCAATTGACCCTACAGGTTAGAAAAAACACAACTACTAAGCAAAATTGGTTAATTGGGAGCAAAAGGTCCCACCATGGTTGCCAAAATGTAGTAAGATTTTGAGCACACTATGAATTAAACAAGCTAATTCCAACTCAAAATCAAAATACCTATTAGAAAGGATTAATGAAACAAATCAAAATGATATGAGACTTACCAAATTCCTTACTTCATATAACTTCCTTATAGGATTTTAAAATGATCAAGTGATTGCATATACACTCAAATTTGACATAGTGATGGCATGATTTTGGATCTTGATAATGGATGTAAGGATTATTTTGACATGAATTGTTTATGCCAATTGGAGTTTGACAAGGATCAGATTAACATGATGATGTTATTGAAATTCTAGTTGACTTCTATGGAGGAAGAGCTTTGGTTATATATATTTTAGAGGGAATATTAAGGGTTGAAATTTGAAGTTAGAAGGATGAGATCAATAGCTATGGATTATTCAAGGAATATTAAATTCTTTAGAATTTTCTTGTTTAGAGATTTCTAGAATCTTAGAGGGGCTTCTCCAATTTTAGAGACTTCTTGATTAGCTTAGGGATAATAGAGGATTAGGTGGGAGTTAGATAGGGATTAGGTATGTGATTAGGGACTAGGGATGTAGGAAAGGCTAGGGTGTAGGTTAGAAGGTGGGTAGGTGCGGTTATGGGAATTTTAAATTCCCATATAATGGATAACTAAGATCAAATTAGGATAATAGGGATTTAGGATGGATTAATTGATTGGTGGGGATGAATAAGGTTAGTTAATGTAGGATAATAAAGGGGGATATTAAATAAATGACTATAAATAGGATAAATTAGCAGAATTAAAATAGGTTAAGTGGAATTAGTGTCGACTAACGAGAATATTAGTCAATAATAATGAAGTGAGTGATTTTAGGTGCATAAGGGACCATCAAAGCTTTTAATAATTGTTGGAAATATTGTCATTGATGTCAAAGGTTTAGTATTATTGGTGATAAAGGCCCCATTGCATTTAATATTGTTTATCTTGGCTAATATGAGTTAATATTTATTTAATATTAACGAATATATTTTTGGTTGCATATGAGACAAAATAAGGGCCCATGGAAAAGATGAAGAGTCATGGGATAAAGACAAAAGAAGGATGGGACACATTTTCCCATGAAGAGTCATTTTGGGGAATACCAAGAGTCACCAAGTGAAGAAAAAAGAGTAAGGGTGAATTTCTCATGAAGGGACACTTTAAGGAATACGAAAAGTCACCAAAGATAAAGACAAAAGTGGAAAGGACGTTTTTGATCATGAAGGGTCACCACATGACTTTTCAAATGCTTGGATATGAAGGGTCATCCAAGATTGGCACCATTTTTCATGAGAATTGAAAGGTCACAAAGGGGGAAGGCCAAAGGTCATTTGGAAAGCTATAAATAAAGGCTTGAGAAGCCATTTGTAATATGAGTATGAGAGGTTAATTTGATATTTTATTATCTAGCTTAGAAGAGCAAAGGTGAGAGAGAGAGGAAAGAGATGTATTAAACTATCATTTGTTGATTTAGCAACATTGAGAGATAGGTGTGTGGTTTACACAAAGTGGATGATGCTCATGTGGGTTGGTGCTCACGAATGACAGCTGGGTTGGTGCTCGGCAAAGGAGTTTGAAGCTCATATGGGGTGGTGCTCACGAATTTTAGCTGAGGCTGTTACTTGGCAAAGGGGTATGGTGCTCCTGTGGGTTTGTTCTCACTAATATACTTGAGATTGTTCTCTGTGGTTTTTCCCACATTGGGTTTCCACATTATATCTGGTGTCTCTCTCTTTCTTGTGTGATGTTTATTATTTGAGTTTTATTACATATCTTGAATGTTTGATTAAGGGAAAGTTTTATAAGATATATATACTGATTCACCCCCCCTCTCAGTATATCTCATGCTTAACAATTGGTATCAGAGTAGGTTCCTTTTTGAAAAGTTTTACATCTTGAAGGTAGATCAAGAAAGCACAAGATGGCCATACATAAAGGTGCCTCTGCAATCAAAAGAATAGTTGATCAAGAAGAAGAAGAGGATGAAGCAGAAGTGAATATGGAAGGAGAACTCATGTGTGCCTTAGAAGAGTTGAAAATTGTTGAAAAGAAAAATTGAAGATTAAAGCATCAAATCGAGAAAAATGACAAGGAGTCAAAGGAGATAATTGAAGATCTGATGGCACAGTTGGAAATATCAAGAAAATAATGTGAAAGGTATGTTACTAAAATTGCCTCTTTAAAAGAAGAGATTGAGAAAGCAGTCAATATTAAAATAGTCAATGATTCAAAATTTGAGAATAGCACTAATATGTTGAATAAGATATTAGAAATCCAAAAGGCAATATCAGATAAGACATGTATCGGTTTTGAAAAGAAGAAGAACTATGTTGAAGCTCTTACAAATAAAGAAACAAGAAGGGAAGGAATGCATAATATAGAGGACAAAGAAGGCTAGAAGGAACAAAGCTATAAATGGAAATCAAGTCAGAGATTCACAAATAGGTCCTATTTTTATGGGTATTGTTTTTATTGTAATGGATATGGTCATAAGAAATTAGAATGTAGAAAAAGAGCTAACAATCTCAAAAATAAGGAAAAGGAAGGTCATGTAGAGTCAAACAGAAGTTATAACTCTTTTGCTCCTCTATCAAGCTTTGATGAAGAAACCATAATTTGTTACAAGTGTAACAAATTCAAACACATAGCTCGGTATTATAGAAGTGTGTTTGATTCAATCAAGAAGGACTAGAGTTTCAAGGCTCCATGCATCAAGAAAAAGGTTCAGACATGGCAGAAGAAACAATCTGAAGGTTTTATGTTGGTTCAGACAGCTTTGCATGCAAGAAATGAAGAAAATCCATGGTTTATTGATAGTGGATGTTTGAGGCACATAACAGGAGACAAGAGCAAGTTCATAACCCTAAAAAAGATCAATGGTGGCACAGTGAAATTTGGGGACAATACTACTACCAAAATTGCTAGAAAAGGTACACTAAGTTTAGATAATGATAGAACTAAAACTGAAAATGTTTTATATGTAGAAGGTCTTAAGCATAATCTTTTGATTGTAAGTCAAATGTGTGATCAGGGGCACACACTAAATATTTATGCAGAAGGTTGTGAAATTAGAAGAAAAGATTCAGATGTATTAATTGCAAATGCATAGAGAACAGGTAATAACTTATATATGCTATCAGACATCAAAGGTCAAAAATGTTGTTTGAGTCAGATTGAAGAAAGTTGGCTATGGCACAGGAGAATGGAGCACATAAATTTTGACAATCTTGTCAAAATTTGCAAAAATCAAGCTTTCAGGAATCTTCCAATGATCACAAAGCCATCTAACACCCTTTGTGGACCTTGTCAGCATGGGAAGTAGGCTAGAAGGCAGTTCAAAACAAAAGATTACTCTACCACTCAGATGCTAGAGCTTATTCACACCGATCTATGTGGACCCATGAGGACTCAAAGTACTCAAGGTGATAAATATTTCATGTTTCTTATTGATGATTTTTCACGTATGACTTGGATAATGTTTTTAAAGAAAAAAATCAGAAGCTTTTAGACAGTTTAAAGCATTCAAAGCATTAGTTGAGAATGAAACTAATATGAAGATTAAGTTTCTAAGATCAGATCGAGGAGGAGAATTCATGTCAGATCAATTTATTGAGTTTTGTGAAGATCATGGAATAAAGAGACAGTATTCAACAGCAAGAACTCCACAACAAAATGGAGTAGTTGAATGGAAAAATAGAATAGTTCAAGAGATGGCGAGGACAATGTTAAATGAATCCAAGATAGCAAATAAATATTGGAGAGAGGTAGTTGGTACAGCAGTGCATATTCAGAATAGAGCTCTATTAAGAGTCAACAGTGACAAAACTCCTTATGAGCTATGGAAAGACAAACCAGCAATAGTGGATTATTTCAGAGTTTTCGGTAGCAAATGCTTCATAAAGAGAAATGATGAAAAACTTGGTAAGTTTGAATCCAGAGTAGATGAAGGTATATTTCTTGGTTATTCTTGCAAAAGTAAAACTTATAAATGTTATAACAAAATAACCAAGAAAATTGTTGAAAGTGCAAGTGTCAAGATAGAAGAAGATGGAACACAAAAGATCAGTGATCCAGTAGACATTCCTGAAATCATTGAAGAGGAAGGCTTTGAAGAATCAGATGAAGATGAGGAAAAGGAGAAAAAGGGCACCAAGACTCCATCCAAATATGTTTAGAAAAATCATAATGAAAGTGACACCATCGGGGATATAAAAGAAGGAATTCAAACCAAAAGAATGATGGTAAGTGAATTTGAACAAGTTAATTTCTCTTTGTTATCTAAAATTCAGCCTAGAAATTTTTTAGAAGCCAGACATGATGAGCATTGGGTTAAGGCTATGGATGAAGAATTAGATCAGATAGAAAAGAATGATACTTGGGAATTAGTGCCTAGACTAAAAGATCATAATGTGATAGGAACAAAATGGGTTTATAGAAATAAGCTGAATGAAAATGGAGAAGTAACCAAAAATGAAGCAATATTAGTATGTAAAGGATATGCTCAGATTGAGGGAATAGATTTTGAAGAAACTTTTGCACCAGTAGCAAGGTTAGAGGCTATTAGAATGTTTTTTGCATATGCAGTATTTAAAAATTTCAAAGTATTTTAGATGGATGTCAAATATGCCTTCCTAAATGGGAATCTTGAAGAGGAAGTCTACATTGAATATCCTGAGGGGTTTATTCTCTCGAATATTAGTAATCATGTATGCAGATTGAAGAAAGCATTGTATGGATTAAAACAAGCTCCCAGAGCTTGGTATGCAAGACTTGATAAGTACCTATAAGATCAAGGATTCAAGAGAGGATTTGCTGATAGTAATCTTTACATCAAAATAGAAGGGGAGCATCAATTGATTGTTGTGGTTTATGTTGATGATATCATTTTTGGAGGAAATATTGAAAAGATGAAAAAAGAATTTTCTGATAGAATGCAAAAAGAATTTGAGATGTCTATGCTTGGAGAATTATCATTTTTCTTAGGATTACAAATATTTCAATCAAATAAAGGAATTTTTATATCTCAAAGTAAATATGCCAAGGAAATGTTGAAGAAATTTGATTTTGAGAATTGTGTACCAATTGGCACACCTATGTGTATAGGAAATAAGGTGAGCAAGGATGAAGATTCACCTGTTACAGATCAATCTTTGTATAGATCTATGATTGGTAGTCTTTTATATTTGACAGCATCGAGACCAAACATCATGCATGCAATAGGTATGGTTTCAAGATATCAGCCATCTCCAAGAGATAGTCATGTTCATTTGGTGAAAATAATATTTAGATATATCAAAGGGACATTGGATTATGGATTATGGTATCCCACAGGTAAAGATTTCAATTTAGTTGCTTATACCAATTCAGATTGGGTAGGGTGCTTAGATGATAGAAAGAGTACAAGTGGAGGAGCTTTCTTCCTTGGTGATAGCTTAGTATCATGGCTAAGCAAGAAGTAGAACTTAGTATCACTTTCTACAGCTAAATCAGAATATATTTCAGCAGTATTGTGTTGTACTCAAGTGCTTTGGATGAAGCAAACTTTGAAAGATATCAAGGTAAAGTATGGTGAACTTGTTTCCATTTTTTGTGATAACACAAGTGCCATAAATATTTCAAAAAATCCAGTGATACATTCAAGAACAAAACATATTCCCATTAGATATCACTTTTTGAGAGAGCAGGTTGCAGATCAATAGGTTAAGTTGGAATATATTAGTACTATAGAGCAGATTGCAGATATTTTCACAAAGGCACTACCAAAAGACACATTTGAGTATCTACGAGAGAAGTTGGGAGTAACTTTCCTTACTTCCTGCCATTAAGGTTCAGCATCAAGTGAGGGGGAGCTAAGTGTTAGCTCTAGGTAGGCCCTTTGCCATTGATGTCAAAGGGGGAGAATAATAGGTACAGGTATAGGTGCATAAAATAGGTACAGGTTGCTACAATAAGGGGGAGTTACTGTATGCTTTTAGATGACAGTATGTGCAGGTGATAGGATGTGGCCAGGTGACAGGATGTGGTAGTTTCATAATTGAGGTTGCCATCAATGACAAAGGGGGAGATTGTTGGAAATATTGTCATTGATGTCAAAGGTTTAGTATTATTGGTGATAAAGGCCCCATTGCATTTAATATTGTTTATCTTGGCTAATATGAGTTAATATTTATTTAATATTAACGAATATATTTTTGGTTGCATATGAGACAAAATAAGGGCCCATGGAGAAGATGAAGAGTCATGGGATAAAGACAAAAGAAGGATGGGACACATTTTCCCATGAAGAGTCATTTTGGGGAATGTCAAGAGTCACCAAGTGATGACAAAAGAGTAAGGGTGAATTTCTCATGAAGGGACACTTTAAGGAATATGAAAAGTCACCAAAGATAAAGACAAAAGTGGGAAGGACGTTTTTTATCATGAAGGGTCACCACATGACTTTTCAAATGCTTGGATATGAAGGGTCATCCAAGATTGGTGCCATTTTTCATGAGAATTGAAAGGTCACAAAGGGGGAAGGCCAAAGGTCATTTGGAAAGCTATAAATAAAGGCTTGAGAAGCCATTTGTAATATGAGTATGAGAGGTTGATTTGATATTGTATTATCTAGATTAGAAGAACAAAGGTGAGAGAGAGGAAAGAGATGTTGTATTGAACTATCATTTGTTGATTTAGCAACATTGAGAGATAGGTGTGTGGTTTACACAAAGTGGATGATGCTCATGTGGGTTGGTGCTCATGAATGACAGCTGGGTTGGTGCTCGGAAAAGGGGTTTGAAGCTCCTATGGGGTGGTGCTCATGAATTGTAGCTGAGGTTGTTACTTGGCAAAGGGGTATAGTGCTCCTGTGGGTTTGTTCTCACTAATATACTTGAGATTGTTCTCCGTGGTTTTTCCCACATTGGGTTTCCAAGTTATATCTGGTGTCTCTCTCTTTCTTGTGTGATGTTTATTATTTGACTTTTATTGCATATCTTGAATGTTTGATTAAGGGAAAGTTTTATAAGATATATATGCTGATTCACCCCCCCTCTCAGTATATCTCATGTTTAACAATAATATCCTTGGATAAATATTGACAAAGATTTTCAATATGAGGTGTGAGGACTGGGATGACTTTTTGTAATATTATGGGCATATATAACCACTTACAAATGACTAAACAAGTTGATGCCTTTTCAACTAGTGTTTGGAATGGAAGCAATTCCAATAATGGAATTTATGGTGCCTTTCTTATGCATTGCATGTATTAGACAACTTGATGACTAGGAATCATAGGATGTGAATTTGGAGGACCTCATGGAGATGGATGAGATGTGAAACATATCTCATCAATGCCAAGGCATGGATAAGGCGAAGGAGAAGGCCTATCATGATCAAAATATTGAAGGGAAAATTTTACACAAGGGCACACATGTTCTATTATATGATTCTAAATATGAGAAGCATCTAGGAAAACTTAAGATTCATTGGATGGGACCTTATGTAATTCATGATATTTTAGAGATAGACACATGTAAGTTACACACATTAGATATCAAAATACACCCTAGTCATTTTAATGGCAATAGGATCAAGCCTTATCACATGTAATTTTTAAAAGAACCTCTAAAAAATAAGGTGTAGGCCATAATGTGTTACTTTAATGTCTCTAAGTTATTTTTGTAGTAGTTTGATTTTTCCTTCTACAAATAAGTGAAAAATATTTTTGTTGCACTACTAGGATTAATAATAAATCACACAAACCTATAAGTCTAGTAGGATGAGTCAAATGAAGATTATTTTGAAATACTTATGCCAAATGTATAAGTATTATGGGAAGGTGTTGTTACACCATTTTAATTACAAAAGCTTGTACCTTTCAAATTCAGCTTCTAGATCTTTATGTTTAGATTTTCTATGTATTCAAAGTGTTATTTTATGAGACATTGAACTGCACAAGTAATATTTGTTCAACAACAAAATATTTTATCATCGTGTACTATTTCACACAATAATTAATATTCATTCACATGTGTATTTTAGAAGATTCATTGAGAAATTAAAAGGTACTTGTTATGCCCACACAACTAAACAAATGAACAAGAATATTTGTAATAAGATATAAGCACAGTTTAAGGTTAACGGTATTGATGCGATGGAGGATCAAGTGCATATTTAATATGGGGTAGGTTGAATAAAGGATTAGAGAAGCAAGGTAAGAATATAAAGGAATAATAGTAGATGTGCATGAAAATTCAACCAAATTATCCAAATATGTGAGGTCTATGGGGTACAGGATAGAAGGAAAGGGGATAAGTGTTATGCCAGAATGTAGGGAAAAGAGTGAAGGAGTAGGTTATGCTTAAATAAAATCATGTAATGGATGACATAACAAGGGGTAAATGTAGATGGATAGAAGTGAAGTAATGACTATAAAACAATATGGCTTGTACCATTATGAAAATTTAAACATTGATGGGTATTACAAATTTCCCTCTACAAATCATTTTCATTACTTATCATTTTCAAAGAGATTAAGATTCACATATTACAGAATAGATAGAGTGAACTAGGGAAAGAGAATTCATCATGTATTTGAATAATTTAAGTTTTATAAGACCAAAATTGGAATCTATAAAATATTTTGGTGTGATTGTAATCATAATTCAAGTGTAAAAAAATATAAAAAGATAGAGTCAAATCAAAGTAGCATTATAAGGTAGAGAGATACTATTAACATGTAGTGAAGCTTAAGAGATGAAGACAAAATTAGGGTGTTTAATAAGATCAACAGACCTAGGGTGTGTTAGATTAGTTTTTGAATAAAGATGCAATTAAATAAGAATATGATTACTATAGCATCAATAAGTAATAAGCATGCAAAGTTATCAGTAGCTTGCATTAACTTAATTAAAGAAGCACTGACAGAAGTACATATCTCATAAATGCAATACCCTAAGGCATTTTTTCACAGGGAATATTCAGAATCAAAGTTCATAGAATATAATATAAAGGATCACAACCACTATGGGTGGATATTGAAACTTATTTGATGAAAGATGGCATAGTTACAAGTATAAGGGTAGGCACATGTGGAATGGTACAATTTGATATACACATTAAAATGGCACTGAAGAAAATTGGCATTTTTTAGTTGTTTGAATTGGCATACTTGGGAAAATTGGAATGGTTAGTGATATTTTTAATTTCACTCATACATGAGGATAGGTTTTATTTTTTGTAGGTCATATGAGGTTATCCTCATAACACATAAATGGATCCATAGATCTACCATGCTCCAGTGAAGACATCAAGTTAGCACTAGCTAATAACTAGACAATGCAGAGAGTGGCTACATTTCTTAAGTATAAAAAAGAGAATTACACATTCCCAATTGATAACATTGTTGATCAAGCTACAAGGGTGATAATGCACCTTGTCAACTCTAAATTATGTGGGAGTGGCAAGTGGGATAATATAAAAAAACAATATTTATACATTGTGCATCAAATGGGTGAAAATAATTCATAATTTAACATTGATAAGTATATTTGTGATGAGTTCATAGAGGGCAAAAAATAGTCTCATATAACTATTGAGACATTCCAATGGGGTACCATTTAAATTTTATTGGTGATTGATGAGATCAATGTTCCCTATGGCTATGGTGAACATGTTTGGATTACCATTTTGTGATAAGTTTCTATCTTAAAGGTGTCAAAACTAGATTTATGCTTACGCTACAATAATAACCATAAAAATAAAAATGGATAAGTGGGTTAAAAACTTGATTTTAGCCTTCAACAATGAATGATGTATACCTAGAACATTACTTAAGGCATGTAAGGGCTATGTCATGAGGCACCA
Organism: Torreya grandis; assembly: GCA_037957365.1. Classification (NCBI taxonomy): domain Eukaryota; kingdom Viridiplantae; phylum Streptophyta; class Pinopsida; order Cupressales; family Taxaceae; genus Torreya; species Torreya grandis. The sequence continues at coordinate 846,931 of JARHVA010003448.1, read as the reverse complement.
TTCAATAGCGAATATTATTTTGAAATATAATAATATGTTGAGTTGGCTGAAATTTACATATGATTTCTTTACGCATTATTTTGAAAGAGAAGTTAAGAGAGTGCATAATGTGTGGAAGAAGAAGGATTAAGGTTTTTAACCATTCCATCTTTGAACATCAACTTAACTCTCCCTCAACCAATACTTTCGTACATCAATTTGTATCCTAAGAAGACATCACCTCCATTGATCTTTTCATACTCACAAACTACTCCTTGTGGGGAGTCATATGAAAAGAGGGACCTGAGTCAATTAACTATACTTCATGCCATGTATGCAAGATTGATTATACCAAAAATAAACCCCTCGAGTTTTCAATATGTGTCTTCATTTTTACATAATGGGAATCATCATATGACTTTCCCTTTTCAACATTGTTAGGTATGTTATGTATGTAATATCTCTTGAAATGACTTGTTCTACCACAGTTTCAACATTTTTTTTAATATTTTTTTGTGGTATTAGATTTACCTCTAGACTTTCATTGTCCTCACCTCTTTTTATTTATTTCTTGGGAAAATCCTCATGCAAACAAGGCATCATTTTTTTGATAATTATCAATGGATTTCCATCTCATTTCATTTGATAATAAGTTTGGTACTACATCCTCAACTTTTAATTTTTACGTAGTACTAATTATTGTCATAACTAAATTATCCTAAGAGTTAGGTAAAGAACAAAGTAAAGTAATACAATTTTCTTCTTCATCCATTTTAATTTGATATTAATTTATTAACTTGCCATATTATTGAAGGTGTTCATAGGTTGTAACATAAAGTCACCATCATTCATTCTCAATGGATACAACTTCTTCAAAGAAACAATTTGTTCACCAAAGACATTGTCTGATATAAAGTCCCTAACTATTCCCATAGTTCTTGAGAATAATTCCCCACCAATATAGTTATCAAAACTAAATTTTACAAATACAGCTTGATTGAACTCTTTGCTTTCTGTTGATATTTTATACTTGTAATATAATAAACTATTGATATTTGTCCATAAGAAGATCTTCCATCTTAAGATTTCATAACTTAAAATGTTGACCATTGAATTTGTCAAAACTCAAGAAATAATTTAGCATATGTAAAATAAATGTAGGGGTGGGGAATCCAAGAACAAACACACCTGTTCTGATTCCTCCTGTTAGGATCTTGCTCCTCAGAAAGAGCACAATATGATTACCAAATATAAGCAATTAAATATGCGGAAATAACCAGAAACACAAGTAACTAGAATTCACCAATAGCACAGAATATGAGAGACAATACACTATCTTGTATTAACACTTTACAGAAAAGAATACTACAAAGAGCCGCCACACTCTTCCACCTTACAGAGGTTTCCCACACCTCAAGTGTACAGTAATTCTTCTACACACACACTCTCCTACACAAAAAACGGTCCCAACAACCAAATCACACATAGAATTGGTGTTCACCTCTCCAACCAGTCAGTAATAACCCTGCCGGTACACCAAGCACTCTATAGCACTTCAAGTTGATCTCCCATGAACTTGCAACCTGTAATTCAACAGACCAAACTTACATGTAGATCCCCTATGAGCTTGCAACAACTTGCAACTCAATGATCTTACAACTAGAAGGAACTCTTCCTTTCTATCTCATACTTATACAATACATGCCAATGGGCCTATAAATAAATCCCTAACTTAAACAATAACTTAGACTCTTAATTTAGACAATTATCCTCGCAGCTCAAGACTCTAACTGGTCTTAACATGCAAAATCTTTGTTCACTTAACTAACTGTTTGTGCAACGAACAGTTTTGGAACACATAGGCGACCGACGCCAGTCCCTGCTTGCCTGGTTCTGCCGACGTCGGCTGACTTCCTGCCGTCACCGGTGGCCTTCTACACTGGTCACGACCGACGTCGGTCCTGCTGCTGATGCCGGTGCTCCTGGATCTCAGCAACCTTTTGTTCCTTTAGTTTGTAAAGAGTTGAAGATTTTAGCTCCACAACCTAACAATCTCCCACTTGGAGATAAACAGCTGCAACCTGTACCTTACCTGTACTCCATCTAGTTTGTTCCCTTGGCTTTCTATCCCTCCTCAAGATCACTCTTGAAGACCAACCACCACAAATCTTGTAGTGCAAAACCTGTCATCCAAATTACCTGCCACATCCGCATCTACAACCATGTAGAAAAAAGAACTTGACCCTGCATAGCATGTGCACCTGCTGCTGGTCCCACTGAACTGCCCTTCAGTATTACTTTCCCAGATTGACTCCAAACTTTTGACAACTCCCACTGCTTGGGAAAACTCAAGTTTAATACATACCATGCACTCAACCTCATTATGTGAATCAAGACACCTGTTCTGTGAACTGTCCAACCATCGGCGTGCTAACCGATCTCACACAATCATCCTAAAACAAAGTCAACAAGACCTCCATGTCTCTAGAACACACTCATGCCAAAGAATCTTATTACTCCCAGATTCTCCATGACACACCCCTGAACTAGCTTTACCTTTAGTTCAGCAATACCTGTATATGTAACCCTACAACAAGCACATCATATAGAAATAGGATAATGTAGCTAATATTATCCAACCTGGTAAAGAGAAACACAATGATCAAACCTCCATTGCCCTACAGCTAATACAAGACCATATACCCTGATCTTCTATCTCACGTATCCATTTCTGCTCTTCTTCATCCTGAACATCCATTCGTCTCTCAGTGCTTACTTCCAGCTGGCAACTCTACCCAAAACACCTGTTTGGTTCTCCTCCAAGGAATCACATCCTCATCCATGCCAAGCTCCCACTGTTTCTTGGATCTACCTATTTTGCTTCTTTAACAACTTCCTGGTTCTATACCATAAGTGAGCAACAAGTAGTGTAAAGAAGGGAAATGATGAATTTAAGAACTTACTTACACCTTCAGTCCTCCATATGGGTGCTTGAGACTCCATGACAGCTGGTTGTCCACCCAAAATTCATCTTAGTGACCGATGTCAGTCACATCTCAGTCTGCAACCGACCGATGTTGGTTCCCTACGACTGTCACCTTGCTAACGTTAGTTTCCCTGGCCGACGCCGATCGTTATCTACCCCGAGTCACCGACGTTGGGCTGCACATAGCCAACGTCGGTCCCTATCTGGACACCGACGTCGTTTTTCCTGCTGACGTCAGTCTCTGTGTTTTTCTAGTGAGACCTGACCTTTTCTCGCGAGCTCCTTTTGGATCAAACCCTTGTCCAAATCACCCTTGCTCTGGTTAGAATTCCTCTGCACCTTGTGTTGAACTCTGTCCGTCACCTTCTCCTTGAAAACCAAGGCTTTCCTGTTCTTGTCACTAACATCAGATTCCTCAAGAAATGTCACCTTCTTCTTCTGCATACAGAAACCACGATCCATGCCTTCCAAATCCGAAAGCATACTCTTTGACTCAAGAACAAGCATCTCCTTCTTATCTATGTGACCAAGCCTATTAAGCCACATCTCTGAATCTATAGCTGAAGTAGATAACCCAGAAAGAGAATCAGTAATACAAGTAGATAGATAAAGTGTACCTACTTTCTTACCTCTAGCTACAACAAGTGTACCCTTGGCAACCTTCCAAGAGTCCGCTGTGAGAGTTACTGTGCAACCCTCATCACCCAAACTTCTAACAGAAATCAAATTCTGCTTCAGAACTGGGACATGCATGACCTCCTTTAACACCCATGTGTCACCTGTCTGCAATTTCAGCTTCACTTTTCCTTTGCCAACAATCTGACAAGGCTTACCATCCCCTACAAAAATTTCTCCAAAGTCTCCCTGGACATACTCATGAAAAAATTTCCTATGTGGGGATGCATGAAAAGAGGCACCAGAATCTAAAACCCAAGATTCTACTTTATCCAAAGAACATACTAGAGCATCATGTGCAATGTAATCCACAACATCTGCTTCTTCTCCATGTCCTTCATGCTGATCTTCACCAGATCTACAATCTCTCTTTAAGTGCCCTTGCTTTCCACATTTCCAACAGGTTATTCTGCCATACCTGGACTTGGATCTTCTACCTATCTTCAACCTTGATCTCCCACGCTCTATCTTCTCTCTTGGCCTTCCTCTACCTTCAACACTCAAATCATCTCTTGATGATTCACCTATGCTTTTCCTGTGTATCTCTTAATTCAAGATCACACTCACAACATCATCCACTTTTAAGACTTTTGAAAGAGACACAGTATTAGAAACTGCCATTACCAAACCTTCCCAACTTTCAGGTAATGAACACAAGATTAAGAGAGCTCTAATTTCATCATCAAATACAATATTGACTGAACTTAACTGGTTTACCAAACCATGGAAATCACTAAGATGGCTATGAACAGATCCACCTTCCAACATTTGCAAATTAAATAAACGCTTCATAAGAAATACCTTATTAAAAGCTGAGGGTTTTTCATACAAATTTGCCAAAGATTCCATCAACTCCACCATTGTCTTACACTGTGATAAGCTAGAAATCACAGATGATGCAAGACTCAATCTAATAGATCCCAGAGCCTTCTGATCAAGAACCTCCCATTCTTCATCCTTCATATCTGAGGGTTTGCTATTAACCCCACCCAACGGTAAGTACAAATCTTTCTGATACAAATAGTCCTCAATCTGCATCCTCCATAATTGGTAGTTCTTGCCATTAAACTTTTCCATTCGTAGCTTACTGTCTTCTACCATTGCTCAACTCCCACTCAAACAGAAACCCTGTGAGTAACCTGTAATCAAAACACACTACCTAGATCTAAACCAATATGTTAGTATCTCAACCAAAAGCTCTGATACCAGTTGTAGGGGTGGGGAATCCAAGAACAAACACACCTATTCTGATTCCTCCTGTTAGGATCTTGCTCCTCAAAAAGAGCACAATATGATTACCAAATATAAGCAATTAAATATGCGGAAATAACCAGAAACACAAGTAACTAGAATTCACCAATAGCACAGAATATGAGAGACAATACACTATCTTGTATTAACACTTTACAGAAAAGAATACTGCAAAGAGCCGCCACACTCTTCCACCTTACAGAGGTTTCTCACACCTCAAGTGTATAGTAATTCTTCTACACACACACTCTCCTACACAAAAAATGGTCCCAACAACCAACTCACACACAGAATTGGTGTTCACCTCTCCAACCAGTCAGTAATAACCCTGTCGGTACACCAAGCACTCTATAGCACTTCAAGTTGATCTCCCATGAACCTGTAACCTACAATTCAACAGACCAAACTTACATGTAGATCCCCTATGAGCTTGCAACAACCTGCAACTCAATGATCGTACAACTAGAAGGAACTCTTCCTTTCTATCTCATACTTATACAATACATGCCAATGGGTCTATAAATAGATCCCTAACTTAAACAATAACTTAGACTCTTAATTTAGATAATTATCCTCGTAGCTCAAGACTCTAACTGGTCTTAACATGCAAACTCTTTGTTCACTTAACTAACTGTCCGTGCAACGAACAATTCTGGAACACACAGGCGACCAACGCCGGTCCCTGCTTGCCTGGTTCTGCCGATGTCGGCCGACTTCCTGCTGTCGCCGGTGGCCTTCTGCACTGGTCACGACCGACGTCGGTCCTGCTGCCAATGCCGGTGCTCCTGGATCTCAGCAACCTTTTGTTCCTTCAGTTTGCAAAGAGTTGAAGCTTTTAGTTCCACAACCTAACAATAAACCATAACCCTTCATAGAAATAAAAAACCTAGCTCTATTTCCAAATGAAGATAAACATACCAATAAAATGATACAAGGGAAACAATTCTAAAATAATATTTAAGCCAGAAACTGAATATGAGAAATGTCATACATAAAATATTGTACAATGTAGAAGATTTCACCAAGGAAACCCTTTCAATAAAAACCCAACACAATAACCTTCCTCTTTATTGTATTAACTCGATCCTTTTTCAATACAATAATTTACTTCTTTAGTTCTACTTTACCCTAGTGCATGTGTGAATATTTGTAGGCATGTCAATAGGAAACCATCAAAGCTACATTATAATACCACTTATATAAAAACCATGGGCTATATAAACATTTAATGAAACAACCCAAAAAAACACATAAAATGTCTCAAAAATTTAGGGCCTACCTGTCTCCTAGATCCCCAAAATAGCTTGGGGTAATCACCATGTTTTGTTAGAAGGCAGTCACCCCCATTCCACATGTATAGTATATACAAGTGTAAATTTTTATAGTGTCAAACATGAAAATTATACAACACATTTTTGACATATAAATAAACATTTTCTTTTGAATAACCAACTCCATTTAGTATGAATGATGCCTTATAAACTCATTTCAAGGTACAAGAGCTCCCCTGATGGACCATACTCTAAATGAGGATATGAATGTGTTATATGCATATGCATACACTATATGAGATATTATGAAAAGAATTAAGAGAGAGAGAGAGAGAGAGAGAGAGAGAGAAACAATAAAAATATTTTAAAAAAAAATTGTTTATTTATCTATGTATCATATACATGGCATACTCTTGAGCAAGATGTATGGATGTACATCTTCTACTATGATTGCTTATTAAAGCCACATATGTTAAAAAGCTGTGAAGGTAGGAAAAACTATTAAAGAAAGTGAAATGCTTGAGTTTTTATGTGAATTTGAAACCATTACAAAAAAATCCAACCCAATGTGAATTATCAGTTGTGGTTTTTTATGGAGGCATGTCAAAACCTACTAAATTCAATGGTAATTATTCTCTAAGGTTTGGTGCATGCATGGGTGGTGCCAATTTTAATATGCACAAATTACATTATGCCATTGCTAGAGTGTGTACAACATCTATTAGACACAATATGATGATCTTGGAGGTATCATGATCATTTGGAAGTTGTTTTGTTGTACCGTATACTATGGAAGTGGAACTACATTTTTTGCAAGTTGTGAGAAAGGCTTAGTAATGTGGCTAGAATTATTATTGGGAGATCCTATTGGATCAATCTCCCCCCTTGTAAAGTAATAGTGTTGATTAAATTAAGTCTCAAAATAAATTGTAAAACCTTTTATTTTAATTGACACTTTGTGAACCATTTACTTGCTGTAGGAGTTGACATGCTCTAGTGATTTTATACACTAGCATAAAATAATAATGTATAACATGGTTTGTAGAATATGGTCTATCTTTTCTAGTTGGAATTGTGCATGAATAGGAGGTGAATATTTGAATGTTTAATATGTATATTTTTATGGACAATTATTCTTGGGAGTTATCATGGTATGATTAGAGCATGGAATCACTTTTGGACTCTGATATCTCTTACTGCCCATTGATACAACTACATTACAGGGATTGGTGTTGTAGATATACTTGTGAGTATACATGTAGGCATGCCCATGGAGTACATCATAAACAGAAATTATCACTACATAAACTATATCTTATTTGAAATTATGGATAGAATATGAAAAGTAACATTAGAGAGTGATGTGTATACCTTTGGTGTTAAAGAGGATCTAAACCATCCCAATTTACAAGATTATGGAGGAGGCATGGTTGGTAAATTTAATTCATTGATGGTTGATTTAGAGATGAGGTTATTCATGCTACCATCATTGATCATAAAATATTTTGGCTACCCTTTACCCAAATTCAAAAATAGAATGAGTATTTTGCATCAATATCTTATGTTTTTGGTGTTGCTTGTGTAGTGGCTACTTAAACATTTGGATTTATGGCAATGATTCCATCGAGAAGGTCTAACTTCATAATATTTTATTTATAATGAATAAATAATATATTATGAGGCTCTTCTAATCATGGCACTTTGTGTTGGAGTGGATATTACTTTTGTGTTTGTCACACCATTTACTTGTTTTAGACTATGGTTGTTTTTTAATTGAAGGCAATTTATTTAGTGTAAACAATGTTCCTTAATTTTCATTCTAATTAAATTCTTCCTCAATGGTTATTGTATATATTAGAATATAATTATATGTATCATCTCAATCTTGTACACTTGATAAATACCAATTAGGGCTCTACCCTTCAATTCTAGACTATCTTGTTATTAAAAGGCTCGTACTCGCCACCTCATTGTGCCTAACTACTCTTATGGATCGACCCTATCATTTTGATGACCCAAATCACATATAAATTATAGAAAGATTAAAAAAATATTTATATCCTTCATTTTATTTATATACCTTTAGCCATTTTCTACCCTACCAGACACTTGTGTTTTGCAAAGGGACACTAGCATCAATGCTAGTGTCCAGTTTCATTATCAAGTGTTTGGACCTCAAAAGTCATCCAAATTTCAAATATTCAAAACATCTAGGTCAACCTATTTGTATTATCTAACCCTTTTATGATATATTTTCAAAATGTGTGATATACATACAAATCAAATCCTACTCATTATCCATCTATCAAATACCAAGCACACCTATTCAAGCTCATTCAACCAATTACACAACTAAGTTATACTACCCTATTATTCCCTATTTATATATTAGTCATAAGACTAATCATATTATAGGACTAAAACATTCAAATAATATCTCATGGGTAGTATTTGTCAAGTTACAAGCTAAATCATTGTATACCCTTGTATATAGCGTATTGCACCCTTATACACACACAAGCTCGCACTTAGGGGAGAATTACATATGTCTGAGGCCCTCTTCAGAGTATTGGATATGTAAGAAACACTCATTTACAAAAGGGTCCTTAAGCACAGCTTGACTTCATGAGTTTGATAACCCCTTTTTAGCAAGGTGACCTAACCTAAGGTGAAAAACTAGAGTTTGAGTTATACACATTCGTATAGATCCCATGCATGCAATCCAGATACATCAAAAAAAGGGTGACAAAAAACCCTTAACAGGCACAAGTGGTCATTTTTCAAATAATTAATTTTCCAAAAAAGACAAAAGATTCAATCCATGGATAAAATCATCAATGGAAGTATCCAAGCCTCCAAAAATAATGTTTCCAAAATTTGACAACTAGATCCTAAGCATCAATTTGCCTGCTTCCACCTATGTACATGTTAGATTTACATACACATTTATGAATGAGATAAGTATTATATTTTATGTATTACAATTATATAAATATAAAATGGCATTGTATTTTCTATATTTGTTAATTTTATAGGTTCAGTATATTATGTTATCAGAATTAATTTAATTGGCCTGCTTTAGAATAGTTTCATTCATCCATTTGATTAGGCCATTATACCCATTTAACACTCAAATGCATTTTAAAAAGGGTTAACCAATTATTTCATAGTGATAGGATTCTCCCATCATCTTGACCTTGGTCAACTTTAGTTTAGACTGAATGGATGGTTGTATGATGTTGCGATATTTGAGGACCCTATGTTGCTTTGATTCGAATTAGACTAGTATTTTATACAAGTAATGAAAGGCATCAAAGTAGGCTTAGATTTATTAGTCATGTCCTTATTTTAGTTTACACCACTGAATATAATGATCATCATATAAATTTTTAGGATAATATTCATCCTTGAATGCTTACATGAAGTTATCTCAGGTTGGGTTAGATTCATCTTCTATGTTATATTTCTCCCACAAAGAATGTTCTTTCCACCACCTCTTCATGTGTGATGAAACTTTTAGTGATGAAATATTGATTTTATCTTCACAAAAAAGGTCATTCACAAATAAATATGATTCTTACTAACCTAAACCAGTTATTCATTAAATCTAAATTTATTTTACCCTCAAACACTAGAACATATTAATTTACTTAAAACCTAGGGGGACTTGATCACCAAAAATTTTACTCAATTTGTGAGTCAATGCAACCACTTGTTCAATAATTTGAGAGAACTAGTATAATATAAATGTCTTTTGCAGTTTCTCAAAGTGATTTTTGGATGTTGTTATTGATCATCTATTGGATTGCATCTTGTGAGTCTTTTGCCATCTAAACTTTCTTGAAACTACACAAACAGGTAACCTGATGGGTCCCATGTTTCAATGATGATATTTATATACTTTGACTTGGTTCAATGGGACATGGATGAACAAGAAGAATGAATTTAATACCACTGATATGGGACCTAAGAGGTGACTAAGTGGAAAACACTCTAAATGAGGATCTAGACGTATTATATGCATACGTAGAATCAATATGAGATAGTATGCACATGCATAGAGAGGGAAAGAGAGATGTTTATTTAATTATTTGAGAAATATGCATATTTATCTATATTTTACTTGAATTGCTTACTAAATATACACATGTATTATAAAAATTTTAAGTTAGAAAGAACTATTATAGAAGTTGAAATGATTGATATTTTATGTAATTTTTCACCTTATGATAATTGTAGTGTTTAATGTCAAAAGTAACATTCAACATTTGGGCATAGGGCATTGTCCCATGAAAGAGACCACTTCCCCTCAACCATGCACCAATTGAACCTTTAAAGAACATGGACTTCACACTTGTTAGGATGGTGTAGTCATATAAAATGTGAAATTGGATGACTTAGGCATGGCTAATATCACCCAACCTATAGGTCCTCTTTCTTACTCACATAACCCTTTTTGATTAGTCTTTCACTAATTCCTAGTCATCCATAGCTTTTTAGACTAAGCTCTTTGAGACTTAGGTAGCCCTCTCAAACCTAGATCTATTCCCTCAAGTCTTATCCCCCTAGGACAATAGTGCCCAACTTGGATAGGAGCACTAAAACCTAGAGTGTCCTAATTTTAGTGTTATTGTCCAAGTTCAAAATTAATCTTAATGATCAAGCTCTGTTGGATCTTTATCCTTTTATTTATCAGTGTAACACAAATTCATTTAACCCATGATCATTAATTACCATATAAAAGGCCATTTAAAGTCCATTTATAATATTTGGCACTCATTAGAGGAAAAAAGAAAGAATACAAGGACACTCAAGAACTCTTCCCTATTCTCTGCATACAACCTTCCAAGATCATTTCAAGCCTATTCAAGCACTCATACCAGTCCCTGGTCATCTAAAATACATCTAATTTTACATTTAGTTACATACATCACACATTATTACACCAAACACTTCAATGGGAGAACTACATTAGCTTAATCCCTCTTCAGATTATTGGTATATAGGCAGTGTGCCCACACACAGGGTGTGAAGTGTGTCTAGCATATCCTTTACACACTAACCCCTTCTCTTATTTCCCTAAATTTCAATTCAAGTTCAAGCACCAGGAGCTCCTAAGGGTTTCAAAGATTAAATCAGACACATAGTGATCTCCACAAACTTTTAGGCCTCAAAATTTCATAAAAATGGTAACACATACCTGCTAGATAGAACCCAAAAAGCTTTCAGCCTTAGGATAATAGCATTGGAATAGGACTATAGCATTGGCTAGTAGGGTGTCCGCTTTTAGTGCTCCTGTCCAACTCAGAAATGAAGTTCAAGAACCTATTCCAGTCTCTTTTCTAGTCTTGTTCTTCTAGTATCAGACTTTGTCTTAGTCTAGATCAGCTAAAATAAACTAAGTTCTAATTTCTCTCACATACTGCTATATTTAGAAAATTATAAAAATACTATCTATTTACATAAATTAGTAGGTTAATTAAAGCATATATATTTATTGATTTACATTGCTCAGACCCTTTATTTACTTAGGAATTAAAACTTAATTTCCTAAAAAGAATAAAACATGTGGTTAACCCAACTCACTTCAAAAAAATTTATAAAATTCCTAAAAACCCTAGGGATAATTATTTATAATTTTTTGCCATAATTTCATGATTTTTCCTAAATTTAAAAATCATAAATCTACCAATTTATTGCAAAAATATCATATATTTTATTCAAACCTTAGTTTGCACATACTAGGTCCTTTTTGCATACAAACACTTTTCAAACACTAGGAAAAACATATTGCTAATTTTAGAAATATTTTCTAATTTTTCCTAAATTTTTCAAGAAAAATTCTACAAATTTTGTCTAAAATTTTCAAATTATTGCACTAATTTTAAAAAAAATCTTTCAAAACCCTAGTTGCATCAAATAAATTCTCAATTATTTTTCAGTACTTTTCACATCAATTTTTGAAAATTTAGTTGCATATCAAACTCATAAAATTAATTCAAAAATAAAACACTCATAGTATTTTTCACAACTACTTCTGAGAAATCCTTAGTTGCATATACTATCACCTACTTACTTTTTGAGGTATCACCTTACATGTTTGGCAGCTCAATATCCTTTTTGCACAAATTTCAAATCAATATTTTTTTTGGACTTTGCATTTCTTATATTTATTACTTTCCCTTTCTAGCACATTACCTTTTACAACATATCACAAAACATTTTAAAACATTTCAAATTGTTTTCCTACCTTATCAATGGCTCAATATATTGGTTTTGATGAAACTGATAAAAGAGAACTTTAAGAACTCTTAACCAAACACCTAAATATGCAAGATGACATGCTCAAAATTTTACAAGAAGAATAGAAAAAATTAACCAATGGGTAATCTTCTCAAACCACATAGCATCCATTTATTAATGACACTATGGCACAACTATGTCTCAACCACCCCTATAACAACCCAACCTTCTTTTATACCACTAGTTGTAACTAGTACATCCATATCTCCTGATGTGGTAGCCCTTGTGCAAGAGATACGATCTCTTTAATCCAAGGTGAAATATCTAGAGCAAGGTACCACTAGACCTACGTAGGATTTGGATTCTTTTGCTCTTCTGCATACACCATTAGCATGTCATATTGCATCTACACCCTTGCCACAAGTTTTTTTTCAACCCAATCTTACTCTTTATGATGGTAGGGCTGATCTAAATACACATTTGAGAGTTTTTCACGTAGCATGCTTGGATTATGTTACCAATGACTGAATACTTACCAAGTTATTTCCATGGTGCCTAAAGGATTGTGATGTATAATGGTTTTATAGTCCATCAAATTAATCAGTCATAGCATTCAATCCTTTAGCAGATATGTTCCTATCACATTTTATATCAACATTGGTGATAAGGTTTCTTATGCATAGATTGCACAACAGAAACAATGGTCAAATGAGCCCCTCATGAATTATGTTCTTAGATACAAGACTACTATGGCTAAGCTAACTAGCCCCATGGCTAATCAAGAGCTATAGGACATCCTCAAATAGAGTCTTATACTAGTGTTGCATGAATCTATTATGTTCAAAATATTCTCTTACTTCACCGAATTATGTCATACACTCAAAGGAAGAGAATTCAAGCAAATTATAATGGGCAAACTCAAGTATTCAAGTATTCCAGACACAACCAACAAGAGTAATAGTAAAGTCCCATACAAGGTCAAAATTAGTGTAAACAATAATTAGAATCAACCAATAGTCAATGTGGCTTCAAATCCCCCTTAGCATGTGGTTTTATTAGCTCCTCCTTGATGTGCATTTACCAATCTACTAGTTTCTCTAGCCAAGGTTTTCTAGTAGTTATTGGAATGTAACATCATCACTCTCCTACCTATCTAAGAAGTAGATCTAGAAAAGCCTCTTCCATGAGGATATGATCATCATTTATTTTATGATTTTCATGGGGCACCAGGCCATGCACCAAATAGATGCATTAGTTTGTGACATAAGATACAAGACTTGATAGATGACAATCTACTTGATCTGGGCACTTCAGTTGAGGCTCTAAAGGCAAAGCCAACACAAGCTAAAGATTTAAAAATCTTTTTAGATCCATTTTCACAAAATTAAAAATAAGAGAAAGATGACACATCAGGTTTTCATTATACATACCATACACATACTCCACCAACTACATACCAGGCACCTTTAGTTGAGGCACATCTTTTGAGAGGTATGATAGGTGTGTATGAGTCCAAAGTTCTAGCCAGGCCTTTGATATATTTTTTAGATAAAGAGATTTTGGAGGATAATACAAGCTATGATGCACTTTTTATCAAATCACATATTCATAATCAGCCTATTCATAGTATATTCATTGATGATGGTTCTAGTCATAACATTTGTACCTTCACACTACTTCATTATTTGGGTTATTCAGAGTAGGATATTACTCTAACAGACATAGTTATCAGTGGTTTTAGTGGGAACATATAGATTTCATTGGGCAAGATATTACTTCCACTACAAGTTGGGCCTATATATATGGCAACACCATTCACTATAGTTCCTAGTGCAAGAGTTTTTAACATATTACTTGGTCAACCATAGATTCAAAAACTCAAGGTAGTACCTTCTACAGTTCATAAATGTTTGAATTTCATTCATGCTAATTAGGTTATCATGGTTAATAGATTTCCTTATGAGTCACCACTCCCTACTTCAGAGCCATCTACCAACTTACAGTCACCAGCTCTAGTTCTTCTACCAGTTTCAATTTCTCCTTTAGTTTCAGTATAGCTTCCACTTCAGATCCAACCATAGTTGCAACATCTATCGCTAGTATAGAGGGTTCATACACCCCCATAATTTCAAGATTCTAGACAACTTTTAGTGATAATATGCACACCTAGAGTAGCTGTATTGAGTTATCATACAGCTACATAGAGAGCACCTATTTAGAGAGCTCCTTCTACTTCTAGATGGGTCTCTAAAAGCCCTATAGTTACATATACTTCTCAAAGTTATAGGGGCACCCCACATTCAAGTTCCACTTCAAATATTTTAGAGTAGTTACAATGTACATAGCTTTCAGCTTCACAATCTCATTCATACACTTGTGCCTCATGATCATGCACTATTCAATTATTTGATACAAGACACCATGATAGGGAGTCTCATTTGAGACTAATCGATTAGTATCTTTTATCCCCAGTATTTCATGTACATATTTTATATCAATATAATATAAAACATAAAAACATTCAAATGTATCAAAAATACCAAAAACATTTTGATTACTTGCATCATCTATGCTTTACATTATTAATATCATGCTAGGACTTGCATTTGTTGTTTCATGATATTGTATGTTAATTTTATACATTACCATGATTCACTTCATCTTCTTTGAGTGTGTGCAATGACATCCATCTGCTTGATTACTTTAGTCTACCCATAGAGGGGGCACTCCTACTTCTACATTCGAGACATATATTATTATACACACCCATTGGGGGCATCTTCTACATGACTACACTATCTAGGTTATGTCATTCTTATACTACACACTCTGAGTTATCATACTGATGTACATTACTTTATAGCTTACATAGAATACTATATCGATATTTCACTAGTATCTAGCACTTGTGTATCTCTTAGCATATACTTAGTCTTGTACTAAAAATTATTTACATACCCTCACATTTGCTTTGATTAGTTAGATGTGTTTGTATCTTTCTAGTTCTTATATGCTTTCTCTACTTGCTTAGCATAGCTTGTGTGATTACATTTTCAATTCCAACTTATCTCTTGGTTGTGCCTTAGGACATTTTCTAATGTCCTTTACTTCTATTCATGTGTGTGCCTTAGGACATTTTCCAATGTCCTTTGTTTATACTCTTATATGTGTTTGTGGCCTGTGTGTCAACTTTACTTGTTCACTTGTATGTGTATGTGGCATTTGAACATGCCTTCCATGCTTGTCTTCCAATTTTAGTGACATATGCCCATGTCTCTTGTTTACTTGGCCCTTTGGCCATCTTTTATTCTTCTTGATTTTAGCTTCTTTTTTTTTTTTGCTACTCATTATGTGCAATGTCATGATCCATATCATGCATTTACCTTGTTTTCTTGGATGCCATGATGGACATCATGCTCCATCCCTTCAACTAATAACTAACATCTAACATTTCTAGTTTTGTACTTTATGCATGCTCTCATATTAATATATCTATTCAGGCATACCCTTGTTGATATAACAATCTCACAATATAAAAATTTCTATATCTTGATACATATTGACAAATATCAAATGCTATATATCTATGCAGCTTAACACACTTGCAAGACTCTTTTCTCTTGAGAGTAGTCATTGTAGATTCATCATTCATACCCTCAGAAGAGGGGGAGTTAAATTAGGCTTATGTTATAGAGATTAAACCTCCTTTTAGTCAAAATATCAACATTTATAACACTCAACACAGAATCCAAATGTCAAACTAGTCAAATTAGAGGAAAAAAATAGTGACAATTTCAAATCAACAATCAGTTTTCACACTGAACAACAACACTAAAAATAGATGGTAGTGCCAAAAATAGGGGTGTCTACATTTTTGTTCTCCTATCCAGGTATAAAAACACTTGAGTTTTCTATAAATAGACAAAAATTTCAATTTAGAGATAGTTTTTACAATTCTAGATCAGTCAGATTCAGTAGTTTTAGCACAATTTTTTTAGATACAGGGGGTTATCATGTGTGACATGATGGTTCTCACTTATAATTTAGATTAGGAAATTATAATAGCTTCCAAATAAAAATCCATGTTCCAAACATCAATTATTTGGGGTAATGTGCATCACACATTGATCTTCTTTTATTTTCAAGTTTTAGTTTATTCCAAGCATTCTCAATAGTTACATGCCTTACTCCATTTATACGTGGTTGGCATCACATTCAAGTTAAACTTTCATACAAGTTTATATTTTTGAGTACTTGAGTTCTTGAGTTAGCTTTCATATAATCCTAGCATATCATTTTTGGAATGGCTTTCATACAAGCCTATCTCCATCTTCACAAATGGCCAATAGTGGCTTAGTTTCTAGTACACATTTGGCTATCCACACCACATTTTCAGATTTCTATCACATCCATGGGATCCAAAATCCATCTCATATGACATCCATTCAATACTAGTATCACTTCATAGCTTCACTTAATGAGGAAATAATGGAACCAAAGGGCCAACTTTTGTATTCTTGAGCTTCCTATTCAAAGGGATTGGACACATGGTCCAGATATCTATTAGCACATGCATAATTCATTAACTTCACTTAGTTGGCAATGATGGAGCCAAAGAGCTAGCCTTTGCATTCTTAAGCCACATTTTGGGGAATTGAGCACTCATCTTTGTTCATGATATTACTCTTGATTCAACACATACTCAACACAATCTAGCATCATAATAGGTTTTTGTATTGGTTCACATACCTGATGAAGTGTATTCATTCTTTTCTCTTCTTTTTACTCAAATTTGTATGTTCTTATTTTAGATATAGTGTATCTAGTAAGAACTGATCTACTTTATGTTTTCATTTTTAGATTCACACTTCACAGCATGTTCTCTATATGCACATCCAACATCACACAGCTTTATGAACTTCTCCCTTATAGGTAAGTTTAGGTATGCTTTCTATTTTTCTTTTATCTTGGTATTTCACTTTGCTACATCACTAAAATAAAAGGAGGGAAATATATTCATATAAAATGTGAAATTAGATGACTTAGGCATGGCTAATAGCACCCAACTTATAAGTCCTCTTTTTTGCTCACACAACCCTTCTTGGTTAGTCTTTCACTGATTCCTAGTCATCTATAGCTTTTCAAACTAAGCTCTTTGAGACCCAAGCAGCCCTCTCAAACCTAGATATATACCCCTAGGTCTCATACCCTTAGGAGGATAGTTTCCAATTTGGATAGGAGAGTTGAAACCCAAGGTTTCTTGATTTTAGTGCTATTGTCTAAGTTTAAAATTGCTCTTAATGATCATATTCTTTCATATCCTTTTCCTTTTCCTTATCAACCTAACATGAATTCATTTAACCCATAATCATTAATTACCCTATAAAAGGCCATTCAAATTCCATTTATAAGGTTTAGCACTCATTATAATAAAGAAGCAATAATATAAGTAAGTACACTCAAGCACTCTTCCCTACTCTCTACATATAGCCTTCCAAGATCATTTCAAACCTATTCAAGTACTCATACCGGCCCCTGGTCATCCAAAGTAATTCAATTTCACATTAAATTGCATACATCACACATTATTATACCAAACACTTCAAAAGGAGAACTACATTAGCTTGATCCCTCTTCAAAGTATTGGTATGTAGGTAGTGTGCCCATACATAAAGTGTGAAGTGTGTCCAGCATATCCCTTACACACTAACCCCTTCTCTTCTTTCCATAAGTTTCAATTCAAGTTCAAGCACCAAGAGATTCTAAGGGTTTCAAATATTGAATCAGATACACAGTGATCTCTATAGGGTTCTAGGCCTCAAAATTTTAAAAATAGGGTAACATAGACTTGCTAGACAAAACTTAGAAAGCTTTCAACCTTAGGACAACAGTGTTGGAATAAGACTATAGTGATAAATAGTAGGGTGTCCATTTTTAACACTCTTATTTAAATTATAAATAAATTTTTATCAACCTATTTTAGTCTATTTTCTAGTCTTTCTCCTCCAGTATCAGACTCTATCTCAGTCCAAATCAACTGAAATAAGCTAAGTTCTAATTTCTCTCACATACTGCTATATTTAGAAAAAGATAAAATGTTATTTGTTTACAAAAATCAGTAGCTTAATTAGAGAATATATATTTATTGATTTACATTGCTCAGACCCTTTATTTAATTAGGAATTAAACACTTAATTTCCTAAAAAAATAAAATAGATGGATGCAACAAGTTGTTGACACCTAGTAACACCATATAGTATGAGTTATCCTTTGTAAGTAGGCATGGACATGTGTCAAACCCTGTTGGAGTTGATAGTATGTACCATAGAAGGTTGGGCATGTGCATGGGTAGATCCACATCTGATATGCAAATATTGCATTATGTCATTATTGGAGTGTATGTGATAGATGTTGCAAATGTGATGATGATATTAGAGGTAGTATGAGCATCTAGAGGTATCTATCGTGTACCATAAACCATGGAAGTGGAACCACACTTTTTTCAAGTTATGAGAATAGGGTTGGCAATATTACTATTGATAATCTTGACCCCATAGGTTAAATTGTCACCCCTACCATTCAAAACGTTGCATATCATGCCAATTTGTCTTGTGAGTCAGTTATTGGTCTCAAAAAGTCTTTGAAATAATCCATGATTAGCAGGCCTTTTTAAGCCATTCACTTTGGTTTTTAAAGGAGTTTTTTTTATAAAAACATCAGGGAGGCTTCTTTGGGTCCTTAAAGGGTCATTTTCAAGAAGTTCAAAGGGTTATTTTCTTTGCAAAAGGTCCATCTTCAAGAAACCTTTAAAAAAGGAATTCTTTTAGAAAGGGAACTTTTCAAGAAGTCTGAGGCATTCTTTCAGAAAAGGGACTTTTCAAAAATTCCAAAGGATTCTTTACAAAAAATTTGAAGGGTTCTTTACAAAAATTTTGAAGGGTACTTTCCTTTCAAAAAACATATTTTCAAGGTTTCTAAAAGACCATTTCAAGAAAGTTTGAAGGGTCCATTGCAAAAACTCTGAAGGGCACTTTTCAGAAAAAGGGGTCATTTTCAAGCAAGTCGAAGGATAATTTCCTTTCTAAAAGGGTATTTCAAGAAAAAAAGGGGCACTTTTCAAAAATTTGAATGTCCATTTTCAAAGAAAAGTTTGAAGGAATTGTTTAATTCCAAAAGGTCCGAATGAATTCTTTCAAGAAAATTGTTCATTACAAAATCCCAAAGACATAATTTCCTTCAAACTTTATGTTCGAAGGAATTGTTCAAGGCAAAGTCAAAGAATTTATTTTGGGAGAGAATTCTGAATGAATTCTTTCAAGTTGAAAAAGTTGAAACAATAAGCTGTGGATAAATTATATGAAATTAAAGTCCATTTTCAAAATGCTAAAGAAATAAGTCCATGAAAAAAGAGGAAAACAAAAGGCCATAAGGAAGTCCAAAAAAATTCCTCCAAAGGAATAAGCTTGAAGAAAAGTCAATGAATTGTTTCAAAAAAAAGATTGAAACAAGTAGCCTAAAGTGATAAGCTCAAGAAAATATCCTGAGGAAATTCTTTCAAAGGAATTATCTACAGGAAATGGCTGAAGAGAGAAAATCCAAAGGAATTGATGACAGTTGCATGGACATCAACTTTAGCCTCAACAAGTAGCTGTTAGGATTCAAATAACAAATGACAAGCCTGTAAACATTAAAGTTTGAGCCCCAGTAAGTAGCCATTCATAAAGGTCAAGTTTTCAAAGGGTTCATCAAGATTGCCATGAGCTTGATACTTATCAAGATCTCACAATCAGATATCGATGGTCGTGGGAGTCCAAGACTATAGTAAGGAGCATGTCAAGTTTCAAATGCAAGGATAAAATCATTCACACTTGCCAATGACATGTAGCTACCTTAGACATGGCTCTGTTAGTTCTATCAAAAGGGACTTGAATACATGGGGGCTTGTGGAGATTTGTGATGATTTTGGATAGTTGACCTCAATATCAAAGTAATTGCATGTTTTAAATGTTGAGAAGCTTGAGAATAATGAGTGATCTGTAGTTATTGGAAACTTCTTCACTCTAACACACAAGTTCCTCTTATCTCTAGTCCTTTCTTATATATATACAAGCTTTCAAGCCATTGTAAAGATCAATTTTTTCCATGTTCAGAGAACATCTGTATTTTGCCTCTTTTGATGAATAAGATAGAGTTGATATCTCCTTGAAAGCTTATGTTTTAGTGTATTTTCATGGTCTATTGGGAGATGAAAGTGATAGCTAAGGCTTCCTCTCATCTTATCCTTTCCATTATACCTATTTTCAAGTGTTAAGCTCATCCTTATAGGTTGCATAGTGTGCTCTATCATCTTGTTTGTATGGCAAGTGCAAGCTCTCCCTCTAGTGTCTTTGACAAAACTATTAAACAATTACCTTAGATCATGCACAAGCCTAAGCCCCTATGTGAAATACTGATGCTCAAAGGCTACCATTTAAGTAGTGTAATTATATTTATGTCCTTGTTCATCTTCTCAGTGCATATCAAGCAAATGAAGGTCAAATTTTAAGTGTATCACCATCATAGATAGGATTTCCCTTTAAATTTATTTCAAACCTTTTCCCTCTTCCCTTTTTCTCAACAATTTGTGGCATAGACTAGGGATCATAAGTGATACACCAAAGGGAGATAGCCCTTAAAATCTAGAGATTTGATCCATTGAATAGGTCACCCATAGCCTAGGACTGTTTCCATGTTTTAGTAGACTATGAAGGCTTGAAACTACCTTCACAAGGGTGTGAGTCTGATTGACAATAATTACCAAAATCACTATTAGGAGATCCCCATGGATCAAATCTACATCTTTCTTACAATTTTTATGTTGAGAGGTGTAACCTACATTCATGGATAAGGGAAGTAGGTAGAGTGAAGAATAAGAAATATAATCATCGAGTGTGTATGTTAAAAAATGGCCAACCTTAAATTTGACATCCATTTGATGGTCACAGTTTAGTTTTCTTCTTAGGCAATCAAAAAATCATGATATATTAGGCATATGTTAGAGTTTAGAGCTTTCATAATCCCTATAAATATTTGTTTAATCCCAATGCGATGGTACATCTAGATTGAGGCCATATATGACCAAGCAACAAAAAAATTATGGAAAAGGTGATGAAATCATTATCCAATGTGGAACCCTTCAATAGACAAAACTATGTAACAAATTTAAGACATGCACCATAATAAAAAGGGAACATCAAAATATTTTTTTTTACATTTTATAAAAAATGCCAATAACATGGTGCAAATTCGACACCATCTAGTTTATAGTGGTTGAACCAAAAACAACCTAATTTACATGATGTATTATGTATCAATATCTTCATATTGGGTATAGATTTTTGTATATGGGTATCCCTACTCCTAGATGCCATGATTATAAGTAAATTGAGTTGCTCAAACACATTTTCTAGTTTTGTGTGCAAGATTTGTAGGTGATGAGGCCAATAAATGGCACTCATTTGACACATTATTAGTCCATAAACATGCCCATTTTGGTCATTGTTATAATCCCAAACCATGATTTCATATTTATTTACATCCTTGTTGCATACATTTTTTGTTATGATATAAAATAGTAATTTTTGAATTAAAAAAATGTAATTTAATGATTAAATGATATGGTTTTACTAATCGAGGAATCCAATGTCATCAAAGGTACTTATAGGAATAAAAGGATGACAACTTTAGTATGTTTGCTAAAAAGTGTATCATCTATTTTATTGCAACGTGTAGCATCTCTTCTGTTCATGTAGCATCTACTCTTATAACATTTGTTCTAGCACATAGCATCTACACAGATTTCATATATCCATTATTTTTCATTGGTAAGAAGCTAGCTATTTGGAGCAAGATATTCTCCATAATTTATAAAGAAATTATAGTGCCTTGAATCTAAGGAGGAAGGATTCACTTAACGAAAACCTCCTCTCTTGATTACACTAATTATTCTCATATGTATTTGACATTCATAAATTTTGTTTATGTAATAGATAAGTGTCATAGTGCAAGGTCTTGTGGGACCAATACTCCAAGGATAGTGATACTTAGGAGGACTATGATGAGTTCTATGAGTTATTTCCACATTTATTTGCTTGATTTGATGCTTCATACTATGTTATTTTTCTGCTAAATAATGTTTGTTATTTAGAACTATTTTTTGAATAAGTGTCATCAGGATGATGACCAGCTTTAGGGGGGAAGGATGTCACAACCTGATTTCTCACTAAGCTGATTTACCTAATTATCTATGGATTATTATGGTTTTTAGATTGAATAATTAATTTTTAACTAAACTATAAGTCATGAGCTATTATGGGACAATTGTATGTTAATTTTATTTCATGATTTCATTGCTATGAGTCAGCAATATTATGAATTTTATACATTATGATTATGTTAATTATTATTACAGCATTATTTTATGATATATATATCATGATGTATCAAGATAACGACCGTCTTGTCATAAGTTGTATGTAGGAGAGTATATTCCTTAGAGCATGATAGAGGGAGAGCATCATCAAATAGGTTGATGTAGATGGAGATGTTGAAAGATGACAGAGGAACTACTAAAACCCATACATACACCACATTAGATTCTAAGTGTTATATGCATTATGTGTAGATTATTAGAGTTAGATCTTTTTTAATGTTATTTGTTTAAGATATTAGATTTTGCATGTTAGTGAGTGTTAGTTCAATTTAGTAAATATATATGAAATAAATCATGTGTGATTTCATAGTTGATATTTTACGTAGACTTAGTGTATAATGTTGCAGTATGACTATATTATGTTACTGTACTCATGTTTGTTTATGATTATAGGAACATGAATCTATGTGGATAATAATTAGTTACTATTATATCTGGACTAACAAAAACATCTTTACAATGTTTTAAAACAATAGCTTGTTATCATTGATATTCAGGAATATCAATATATGCTTTAAAGGTATGAAGATAACAAAATATGTAGATAGTTTATATAAAATAGTAATAATGTGACAATTATGTCACAATAATACTATTATGAATAGGATACTAATTCTCTGATTTAATATTTGGATAAAAGGATATCATCGACCTTATTGATAGTTACAATATTATTTCAAAGTCATAATTTATTGTTTATCATTGCAAACTAATACAAAAATTTCACTATAACCTAAGATTATCCTATGATCTAAACCTAGTATTGTTAACATGTATGGACCATGTAAAGATTATAAGTTGACGTTATCATTTTGAATAATGTTTAAAGTGGAATTTTTTTGAATAGGACACTTGGGCATGTAACGTAGTTTGTTATGCAAAGATTTGAAATGAATAAAATAATGATTAATTAAATGAGGAAAGTTTAAGGGAGATTAGGGTTTTTATTAGTTAGTTAATGTAAGTTAACTATGTTTTTAGACACTGTTGGAATGAAAAACTTGATTTATGCATGGTGACTCTGAGTTTTGAGAAGTTACATGCAAGACTCGAGTTGGTAAGAGATGGGTGAGTAGAATATAATAAGAGGTGAGTTGAGAGGGGAATGTGGCATGATGACAAAGAAGAGAAGGAAAGTGCAGAGCAAGAAGGAGAAATAATTATAGTTTATTTTGTTATAGATTGGAAGTGAGATTAAGGATGGTGAAGTAATTATTTTCATTTGATTAATTAAATTATGTGTTTGGTTTGGATTCTTAGGGTTTAGAAAATGTATTTAATTTTGTAGTAAAATATAGGATTAGCCATGTAGATGGCTTAGCCATTCACATAACTAAGCCAAATACCTTTCAATCCCTAAGAATATAAACTAGATTGATTTGGGTGTTAAGCCATTAGGGTTAATTGGATTTAATTTCTTGAAAACACAATGCCCATCTCAAAATAGAAACCTAGGTAGATTATATATATATATATATATATATATATAAATTGATTTTTTAAAACTCTAGAGGTATATACATATATGCAATACACTCAAAAAATATATATATTTGTATATATATTTATATACTTAGATATATAAAAATGACCTATTGAGTATATATATGTGTGTGTGTGTGTATAGTTATGTATAAGGTCACTATATAGGTCTTGAGTGTTTGATACAAACAAGGTCTAACTTGAAAGGATTTCAAATGGGTTAATTTGGAATTGTATACAGTATCATTTAATTTATATACATACATAATGATTGTCAATGTATGAGAATGTCAGTTTGATTAGGATGAATGTATATCAACTATGTAATTTAGATAGTTAAAATAATAAATAGAGTTATATAAGAAATGAAGTCATTCCTTATTCAAATTCATATATATATATATATATATATATATATATATATATATATATATATATATATATATATATATATATATATATACTTGGATTGGGTATTTAGGAAAATACAAATATAGGGTATACATACATACATACATTCCTTATTTGAATTTGTATATATATACATATACGTGGATTGGATATTCAGGAAAATACAAATACAGTGTGTGTGTGTGTGTGTGTGTGTGTGTGTGTGTGTGTGTGTGTGTGTGTGTGTGTGTGTGTGTGTGTGTGTGTGTGTGTGTGTGTAAATACATACATATGTATGTATATATGCATACATATATACATACATACATATACATATGTATGTATATGTGTATGTATATGTATGTATGTATATTTATATATGACCTGTGTGTACTTAAATATGTGAAAGGGACATATATCTATATATATGCATATAGAATGAGTATATATCTATTGCCTAAAATTTATATTTTAGGTATTTATTTCGAAGCCATTGTTATAAGTCTTAAACATTGTGAATTGATATATAATCAGACTGTTATGTGTGTGTGTGTCTATATATATATATATATATATATATATATATATATATATATATATATATATATATATATATATATATATATATATATATATATATATATATATATATATATTACCTAGATTGAGTGTTTATTATTACTCTAAACTAAGTTCATACATTCAAATGAATGATAGTAATATGTATTAATCACTGGGAACACATAAAGAAATGGACTATGTATTTTAGTTATAAACTGAGTATTTATAGGAGCTAAGTATGTTTTTCATAATGCAAAAAGGAAAGTATATATCAATTATATGTTATTGTACATTCAAACATGGGAGACATATAATTATAGATTAATAATCTTCTAATATAGTGGAGATATAAATTCATCTATGTTAAATCATGAACTAGTGATTGTGAAAAGTTTACATCAGTAGGAATGTATACAAATGAGTAAAGGTCTGATATGTCTATTTTAGAATTCAACTTGATTTTAGAGATACACTTAGAACCTCATTAAACATATAAATCTCAAACAGTGAAATAAGGCATAGTTATTGGTCTTATTTTTATTATATTATGTTTCTAATAATACATATACAGTCGAGGAATTTAAATAAAAGGAAAAATAGCATAATAGATTTGATACAATTTTGGATCATAATCATACAATATATTTTATGTTGAATATTATGAATCTAATTGGGGGATATAGGAAATGTTGAGAGCCTATTTATATCTATTTGTTTGTTCATAAAAAATTATTTGAATCTTATAGTCTAGAAGCAAATGGAAAATACTTTAGTATGGCAGAACAAGGATATATATATATACATATATATATATATATATATATATATATATATATATATATAATGTAAATTATATCAATATATGATATATATCTATATGTGAACTTAGGTTCACACACACACACACACATATAGGATGCATGCCTATAACTATAGATTTTGACTAGTAATGATGTCATAAAAACCTAAAGAATTAGGTACTATAATTATATGCATAAAGCATCATAAAAATTTTAATAAGATGAAATATTTTAATCTTGTTATGAGTTATTTTGTCTATTATAATCATTCAGACTGTTGGTTTATAATTGAGTGGTATGTGTAATATTTTATGAAAATGTTGATTGTATTTCAATTATATTTGCTTACAAAAATTAGATAAAGTAGTATAAGTATGTATTTTACCCATTTGGTAATTAAACTTGTTATAATTATTATTTATGTGATGAATAATAATAGTAGAGATTCATTCTTAAATTTTATGGACTAAATGTATGTAATGTGATTATTCCTATCTATAGCTTAAGTTATACTTGCTATCAGTAAATAATCAATATGAATTTGTCAGTTACATTAATTTTAACCAAATATCGTATTGTTATTTCTAACTAAGCCATGAGATGGACTTCACTAGCTTACTTACCATCACCAATGCCAGATGAAGGCAATCTGATCAAGTGGTGTGTATGAGTTTGACTGATCTTAGAGATAAATAGTTATTTGAAAATTTTGTTCAAAGTAATGATTAGATAGACATTGTCATTTCATATGTATGATTTACATGTTTGTGTGATATCATGTTAGAACATATTTTCTTTGTGGTACACATCATGTATTAGAAATCTTATAAGACACGGGTACTAGCATGTCTCCCAAGATTTTCGCATCGCCATTATCTACCCTTACATTAAGGGAGGTACATTCCTTATTTGGGGGATTATACGGGGGATCGATGGTCCATGGTTGATGTGTAAAAGTATTTGAATGTTGCTCTCCCTCCTTATTGAATTACTTATTGGAGACTACACTTGAGATTATCCAAGATATTGGAGTTTGAGTGACTTGTGCTCTATAGATCATTGTATCTATTATTGTATTTATGTTGAGACATAATGTCAATTGGAAATATAATTGATTACTTAATATAAATTGGCATCAATGGTTATATTATTGTATCAGTTATGGTTGGATTTTATGTAATTACTTTCGTTATGTAGTTATGTTTTGTTACATACGATGCTAGTGATCAATAACTGTTAATGTTACATGTTTAATTTATGTTTAATATACTTAGTATGCTTAGATCACTAATTCTATTATCATGGTGTAATCTAATGAAAAAATACGTGGAATATAAAATATATATATATATATATATATATATATATATAACTCTAGTTAATCCTTATGGGGATGTTACATTGTGGTATCAAAGTTATGGCTCGAACTCTAGGATTTAATGAGTCTGCTAAAAAAAATTATTCTTATGTTATTAGAAATAATAATGGTATAAGAAAGATAATCTTAAGAGGGTCCTTCAAATGTCAATGATAATAACCCTCCATTTAATCCTAACCAATTTGCCACTGAGCAAGTAGCAAAGTTTAGATCATATTTTTGCAACCATGAATGAGAATAAGGATAGAATTGTAGCCCTGGAATAAGAAATTCATGGACATGAGGAAAAATCCCATCAAGATGAGCCTCAAGATCATGTTAAGCATGAAATATACTAAGAAGGGGGGTGAATTAGTATATTATATATATTTTACTTAATCTAATTTCTTTTCTTTAACCACTTAATCACACATTTAAGATATGCAATAAAACTAAAACAATAACATACACCACACAAGAGAGAGAGAGAGAGAGAGAGAGAGAGACCAAATTTTTACATGGAAACCCAAAGTGGGAAAAACCATAGAGAACAATCTCAAGTATATGAATGAGCACCAACTCAAATTACAAAAATTTTACGCACCAACTTGCAGGAACACCAACCCTTTGCAAATATTTGTGAGTACCAACCCACAAGAGCACCAACCCCTCTTGTGTATAAAACATAACTATCTCCCAATGTTTCTTACTCAAAAAATGATAGAACTCTAAAATATCTCATGCTTTTCTCTCTTCCTTTCTTATATAAAATAATTAAAAAACCATGCACTCTCTTGTATATAACAAATGGCTTCTCAAGCCTTTATTTATAGTTTTCCAAATGACCTTTGGCATTCACTTGTTGTGAATCTTCAATCCTCATGGAAAATTGTGCCAAACTTGTATGACCTTTCATATCCTTGCATTTAAAAAGTCACATGGTGACCCTTCACAAGCAAATATGTCTTTTCCTCTTTTGTCTTTATCTTGGTTACCTTTCAAATTCCTTAAGGTGTTTCTTCATGGAAAAATGCATCATACCCTCTTTTTTCCTCACATGGTAACTCTTGAAATTCATCAAGATGACTCTTCATGAGAAAATACATCCCATTCCTCTTTTATCTTTACCTTATGACTCTTTTACTTCTCCATGGGCCCTTTTTTGACTTATATGCAACCAAAAATATATTCGTTAATATTAAATAAATATCAACACACATTAGCCAAGATATGAATATTAAAAACATCATTAAATATTATGGGGATTTTATCACCAATGTTATAACTTTGACATAAATGACAATATTTCTAATAATCTACCCCTTTTTCATTGATGGTAACCTCAAACTGAAACTACCACATCCTAAAACCTGCACTGCACATGCCAACCTACACATACTACCATCTAAAAAATATAAAGTAACTCCCCCTTATTGTAGCAACCTGTGTCTATTCTCTATACCTATTTCTACACCTATACCTGTACCTGTTCTTCTCCCCCATTGAAATCAATGGCAAAAGGGCCTATCTTGGAGCTAACACTTAGCTCCCCCTCAACTGATATTAATCCTCAATGGTAGGAAGTAAAAGAAATTACTCCCAACTTCTTCCACAGATACTCAAATGTGTCTTTTGGTAGTGCCTTTATGAAAATATATGCAATTTGCTTTGTAGTACTGATATATTCCATCTTAACCTATTGATCTACAACTTGCTCTCTCAAGAAGTGATATCTGATAGGAATATGTTTTGTTCTTGAATGCATCACTAGATTCTTTGAAATATTAATAGCACTTGTGTTGTCACAAAAAATAGAAATAGTTTAATCATATTTTACCTTGATATCTTCCAAAGTTTAATTCATCTAAAGCACTCTATTATAACACAATACCGCTACAATATATTCTGCTTCAATTGTAGAAAGTGATACTAAATTCAGATTTTTGCTTAGCCATGATACTAAGGTATCACTGAGGAAGAAAGATCCTCTATTTTTAATCTTTTTGTCATCCAAGCAATGTGCCCAATCTAAATCTATATAAGCAACCAAAGTGAAATCTCTACCTATGAGATCCCACAATCCATAATCCAATGTCCCCTTGATATATCTAAATATCATTTTCACCAAGTGAACATGACTATCTTTTACAAGTGATTGATATCTTGTAACCATACCTACTGCATGCATGATGTCTGGCATTGATGTTGTCAAATATAAAAGAATACCAGTCATAGATCTATAAAAATATTAATCTATAACAGGGGAATCTTCACCCTTACTCACCTTATTTTCTATACTCATTGGTGTGTCAACTAGTACACAATCCTCAAAACCAAATTTCTTCAACATTTTCTTGGCATATTTATTTTGAAATATGAAAATTACTTTATCTGACTAAATATTTACAACCCTAAGAAAAATGATAATTATCCAAGCATAGACATCTCAAATACTTTTTACATTTTATCAAAAAAAATATCATTTTTTCAATGTTTCCTCCAAAAATGATGTCATCAATATATACCACAGCAATCAATTGATGCTCACCTTTTGTTTTGATTTAGAGATTATTGTCAACATATCCTCTCTTAAAACCTTGATCCTACAGGTACTTATCGAGTCTTGTATACCAAGCTCTGGGATCTTGTTTCAATTCATACAGTGCTTTCTTTAATCTACATACATGGCTATTAACATTTGAGATAATAAATCCCTTGAGCTACTCAATTTAAACCTCTTCTTCTAGATTTTTTTTAGGAAGGTAGATTTGACATCCATCTGAAACACTTTGAAATTTTTAAACATTGCATATGCAAGAAACATTCTAATAGCCTCTATCCTTGCCACTGGTGCAAAAGTGTTTCCAAAATCTATTCCCTCAATCTGAGCATATCCTTTACATACTAATCTTGCTTTAATCTTGGTCACTTCTCCATTTTCATTAAACTTATTGCCATAAATCCATTTTGTTCCTATCACATTGTAATCTTTTGGTCTAGGCACTAATTTACAAGTATCATTATTTTCTATCTAATTTAATTCTTCATCCATTGACATAACCTAATGTTTATCATGTCTAGCTTCTAAAAAAGTTCTAGGCTGAATTTTAGATAATAAAGAGAAATTAACTTGCTCATATTCACTTACCATAATTCTTTTAATGCAAATTCCTTCATTTATATCTCTAATGATGTCAATTTCATTATGATTTCTTTGGACATATATGGATGGGGTTTTGGTGCCTTTTTTCTCCTTCTTCTCATCTTCATTTGATTCTTCAAAATCTCCCTCTTCAATGATTTTAGGAATGTGTATTGGATCACTGATTCTTTATGTTCCATCTTCTTCTATCCTAACACTTGAATTTTCAACTATCTTCTTGGTTCTTTTATTATAAAATTTATAAGCTTTAATTTTGCAAGAATAATCAAGAAATATGCCTTCATCTAATTTGGATTCAAATTTACCAAGTTTTTAATCAATTTTCTTTATAAAGCATCTGTTGCCAAAAACTCAAAAATAATCAACTATAGTTGGTTTGTCTTTCCATTGCTTATAAGGAGTCTTATGACTGTTGACTCTTAATAATGCTCTATTCTATATATTCACTATTATACCAAATGCCTCTCTAATATTTATCTGGTATTTTGAATTCCTTTGGCATTGTCCTCATCATCTCCTGAACTGTTCTATTTCTTTGTTCAAATACTCCATTTTTTTGTGGAGTTATGGCTATTGAATAATGTCTCTTTATTCTATGGTCTTCACAATACTCAATAAACTAATCTAACATGAATTTTCTTCCTTGATCTAATCTTAAGCACTTAATCTTCAAGCCGATTTCATTCTCAACCTATGCTTTGAATGCTTTGAAATATCTAAAAGTTTTTGATTTTTTTTAAAAAACATTACCCAAGTCATACGTAAAAAATAATCAATAAGCAACATGAAATATTTCTCACCTTGAGTGCTTTGAGTTCTCATAGGTCCACACAAATCAGTGTGAACAAGCTCTAACATCTGAGTGGTTGAGTATTCTTTTGTTTTAAACCACCTTCTAGCCTGCTTCCCATGCTAACAAGGTTCACAAAGTGTGTTGAATGGTTTTGTAATCTTTGGAAGATTTCTAACTGCTTACTTCTTGCTAATGTGGACAAGATTATCAAAATTATGTGTCTCATTCTCCTATATCATAACCAACTTTTTTCAATCTAATTCAAACAACATCTTTGACCTTTGATGTCTAATAACATCAATAAATTATTTCCTATTCTCTAAGCATCTGTAACCGACACATCTAAATACTTTCTCCTAATTTCATAGCCTTCTACATAAAACTTTAGTGTGTACCCAAAATCACACATTTGACTTACACTCAAAATATTATGCTTAAGACCTTATACATACAAAACATTTTTAGTTTTAGTTCTACTATTATCCAAACTTAGTACACCTTTTCCAATAATTTTGGCAATAGTATTATCTCCAAATTTAATGGTGTCACCATTGATCTTCTTCAAGGTTATGACCTTGATCTTATCTCCTATCATGTGCCTTGAACATCCACTATTAATGAACCATGACTTTTCTTCATTTCTTGCATGTAAAATTGTTTGTACCAACATAGACTTTTCAAGTTGTTTCTATTACCATGAACCTATCTAAATTTTCTTCTTGATGAATGGAGCCTTGAAACTTTGGTCCTCCTTGACTGACTCAAACATGCTTATATAATATTAGGCTATGTGTCCAAAGTTATTACACTTGTAACATATTATGGCCTCTTCATTAAAACCTAATAGAGGAGAAAAAGATTTGTGGCTTCTGCTTGACTCTATATGAGTTTTCTTCTCCTTATTTCTGAAATTGTTAGCCCTTTTTTGACATTCTATTTTCTTATTACCATATTCATTATAATAAAAATAGTAACCATAAAAATATGACATGTTTATATATCTCTGACCTAATTTTCTTTTGTAGCTTTGTTCCTTCTAGCTTTCTTAGTTTGAGATGTCCTCTGTATTCTTAACTTCTTCCCTTTTTATTTCCTCTTTTGTAAGAGATTTAGCATAGCTCTTTTATTTTATGTTAACCTTGTTTGTCAAATTAGTGTCCTCCCTTTTCTCTTTTTCAAATCTAATACCTACCTTATCTGATATTGATCTTTGAATTTCCAATATCTTATTCAACATATTAGTGTTATTCTCAAATTTTGACTCGTTGGCTATTATATCATTGATTGTTTTATTTGTTTTCTCAAGATATGCTTTTAAAGAAGCAATTTCAATAACATACCTTTCACATTCTTCACTTACTTTTTGAAACTGAGTAGTTATATCTTTTTCATTCTTCTCAGCCTCTTCAAAGTGTGCTTGTAAATTTTCAATTATTTCCTTTTACTCCTTTTCATTTTTCTTCATTTGGATCTTCAATCTTCGATTCTTTTTCTCAAGAGATTTAACTCTTCCAAGGCACAAATGAGTTCTCCTTCCAGATTCACTTCAGATTCATCCTATTTTTCTTCTTAATCCTTTGTACCTTTGCTTGTAGAGGCATCTTCATGTATGGAAATGAATAAAATCTCTTCTTCTTCTGAATCACTGACTCTACTATCTTCAACTAAGTTGGGATCTTTAGAATATAAACTCTTCTTCTTGAATCCCTTCTTGAATTTTCTTTTGAAATTCTTCTTGTATGTAGACTTTCCTTCTTTATTGTCACCATTACCCTTATCTAGGCATCTAGCTATAAAATGTCCAATATTTCCATAATTAAAACATTTAAAAAATAATTTTCCTTGATATTTATCTATGCCCTTTTTTAGCTTGTGAATGAATATATCTCTATTGTCATCTTCATCATTATTAGAACTGTCACTTGATTCTTGAATCTTAACCTTTTCTTTCTTTGATGTCTTGAAATCAGATTCTCTCTTTGAAGGTTTTTCTTGTTCAATCCATGTATCATATGCCATAAGAATACCATGTAGCTCATCCATCTTTAGCTTGGCTAAATTATTCATCTCTTTGCCAAAACTTTTGCATCATATCTCAATGGTAGAGATCTCAAAAAAAATTGTACCATAGTTGATTCTTCTAAATTTTCTCCAAGACCTTGAATCTAATTAACTATTTGATCAACCCATAAAATATAACTCACTATATTTTCTTCCTCTTCCATCTTCAAACTCTCAAACTATCTTTTAAAATTTTGGAGCTTAGCTTGATGAACCTTTCCATTACCTTTGTAAATATTCTCAAGCTTTACCCAAGTTTCATGAGCAGATTTACATTGCATAACATTAACAAATTTTGATTCACATAAACCACATAAAATTAGCATTTAAAGCTTTAGCATTTTTTCAATTGCCTTCTTTTCTACGAAAGTAGTTACAAGTGTTTGTGGCTCTTCATACTACTCCACCACTGCTTACCAAATGTCGAATAAAAGGGTTATCAAATAAGTCCTCATCTTTATGCTCCAAAAAGCATAATTTGTCCCATCAAACAAAGGTGCCTTATTTATAGAAAAACTTTTATGTGATCCAGCCATCGTGTTTTCCCAATCTACCTTCAAGTTGTAAAACTTTTTCAAAAGGCACTTGCTCTAATACCAATCATTAAGCATGAAATATACTAAGAGAGGGGTGAATCACTATATTATATATCTTTTACTTAATCTTATTTCTTTTCTTTAACCAGTTAATCACACATTCAAGATATGTAATAAAACTAAAACAACAACATGTACCACACAAGAGAGAGAGACACTAGATTTTTACATGAAAACTTAAAGTGAGAAAAACCATGGATAACAATCTCAAGTATATGAATGAGCACCAACTCAAATTAAAAAATTTACAAGCACCAACTTGCAAGAGCACCAACCCCTTTGTCGAGCACCAACATAGAAACTATTTTTGAGCACCAACCCACAGGAGTACCAACCCCTCTTTGTATAAAACAAAACTATCTCTCAATGTTGCTTACTCAATAAATGATAGAACTCTATAATTTCTCCTACTTTTCTCTCCTCTTTTCTTATGTAAAATAATTACAAAACCATGCACTCTCTTGCATATGAAAAATGGATTCTCAAGCCTTTATTTATATCTTTCCAAATGACCTTTGGCATTCACACTTTATGACCCTTCAATCCTCATGGAAAATGGTGCCAAACTTGCATGACCCTTTGTATCCTTGCATTTGAAAAGTCACATGGTGACCCTTCATAAGCAAATACGTCCTTTCCTATTTTGTCTTTATCTTGGTGACCTTTCAAATTCCTTAAGGTGTCTTTTCATGGAAAATTTTGCCATACCCTATTTTGTCTTCACATGGTGACTCTTGGAATTCCTCAAGATGACTCTTCATGAAAAAATGCATCACATTCCTCTTTTGTCTTTACCCCATAACTCTTTGACTTCTTCATGTACACTCTTTGACTTATATGCAACCAAAAATATATTCCTTAATATTAAATAAATATCAACACATATTATCCAAGATATGAATATTAAAAACATCATTAAATTTTATGGGGCCTTTATCACCAATGTTATACCTTTGACATCAATGATAATATTTCCAACAGAGCATCCTACTAAGTAGTGAATCTCTCAATAGTAGAGATGTGAAGAAGTGCCTTAAGATGTGAGAGCATGTGTAATCATAAAACTAGCTTGGGATATGAAAAAGGTAAATCCACCTAAGTTTGATAGAAATATTATAGGAGATGGATCTAAAGCATGGTTGACTAAAATGGAGAAGTATATCAAGATTTTAAACTAACTTGAAGTCACCAAAGCCATTTGGGGAACATACCAGTTGGTTGGAGAAGTAAATTCATGGTGGGCCAACAATAAATTTGAAATGAATCTACACTTGACCATCACTTCTTAGGAATATTTTATGGCACTACTCAGATCATGGTGGCTTCCATAATTATATTTTGTTCAAAATCTTATAAATTTTTAGAATCTAGAGGAAGGAGACTTGTTATTGAATCAATACTAGGAACAATTAGCTAAGCTTTTAAAATATGTACCTCAGTATCAAGAAGATGAGAGGTTCAATATTAGGAATTTCATCATGTGATTAAGACTCTAGATTGGTGGAGAGGTAGATATTCATGGACCATATACCATGGACTAAGTCTTTGAGAAAGCAATCAAATAAAAGCAAAATTTAAAATCTCTTGCTCAAGTCAGGGACAAGTTCAATAAAAAGTTTGGAAGTTCTAATCTAACTTTCAAAAATAAGTAATAAAATCATAGGAGTGGAGACTCCAAGAGTTAGTTCAAGGGTCATAATACTAAATTCAATAGTGGTTCAGGTATCAAGAAACTAGGTAATGGTTACAAAGGTGGTTTCAATGAAAACTAATAGTCTGATAGAAAGGGACCCCCAAGAGGTTACTTCATCTATGGAGGTGAAAATTTTGCAAGTTAATGTACCCAAGACAAGTTTAGTAACAAAGGTTTTGCCTCTTATCAAGGAACTTTACAGCAACATATTCATGCAACAGTTGATAATCATCAATCCAAATTCTAAGCTTCACCCATAAAACTATCAAGTATTTTGTTTGAACATCCAATTTCCATTTTGATAGATACAACGGATACTAAATGTTTTATAGCTCCTATAATTCTAAATAAATTATCAAAAAATCTATAGTAATGGAAAATGCATGGTTGGTATAATATGGGAATGATTTTAAAGTCAAAGTTGACAAGTGTTTAGTAGAATCATAAATTAGGTTACCAAAATTCATAATGGTTGTGGATATTTATGTATCACCATTAGGGTCATATGATGTGATCCTAAGAGTCAATTGGCTTTCAAAGCATAAATCCAAGGTTGACTGCTATCTAAAGAAGGTTGAGTGTCTAAATGATTCTAGTAATTAGACACCAATTCCACTCAAAAAAAGAAGTTAAAGCTTAGGCAGATTTTTGCAATGTAACTCAGGAAGGCCCAAAGAAAAGGGATCCAAGAATTTATCATCAAGATAAATGAAATAAAAGAAACTAAGGAACTATAAATTGAAGATTATCCTTTCCTTAGAAATTTTCATGATCTAATTTTAGACAAATTGCGAAGATTACCTCCTAAATAGGAGTTTGATTTCTCTATTAATATCAAACTAGGATAGAAACCTTGGTCTAAGGCACTATATAGAATGAAAACCACTTAATTGGTTTAATTGATGGATCAACTCTAAGAATTTTTTACTAAAGGGTTGATTAGACCAAGTGTGTCACCATGGGGTGAACTAGTTTTCTTCATCAAGAAGAAATATGATACTCTTTGACTTTACATTGATTATAGAATGTTGAATAAAGTGACTATCAAAAATAGGTATCTACTACCTCAAATAGATGATCTTTTTTTATCAAATGTGAGGAGCAATGGTCTTTTCTAAGATTGATCTTAGATCTAGGTATAACCAATTAAGGATAAAAGATGAGGATGTTCCAAATATGGCATTTAGAACTTGATATGAGAACTATGAGTTTATAATGTTACCATTTAGGTTGACGAATGTACCTATAACATTCATGAATCTCATGAATAACATGTTCAGAGATTATTTAGATCATATTGTTTTGGTCTTTTTAGATGACATTCTTATATATCCTAAGGATGAAAATGAGAATCTTCAACATCTAAAACTGGTTTAGCAATGTTTGTGAAAGCACGAGTTGTATGGAAAATTGTCTAAGTGTGCATTTTTCCAAAAGAAAGTGAAATATCTAGGACATAATATCTCAATGGATGGAATTTCAGTTAATTTGGCTAAGATAAGAGCCATTATGGAGTGGCCAGCACTAAGGATTGTCCACGAGGCAATGAGTTTCATGGGATTAATGGGCTATTACAAGAAATTATTTTTGAATTTTTCCACGATAGTTAATCTAATTACCTCTTTACAACATAAGAATCAAAGTTTTATTTGGTCAAATAAGTGTGAAGTATTTTTTCAAGAATTGAAAAGAATGCTTACTTCAGCACCAGTGTTAAGAGTTCCTAATCCCAATGGTTTATTTTCTATGATCATAGATGCATCTCAGGATGGACGAGGAAGAGTCCTTATGTAGGATGGTGTAGTGGTAGCTTCTAAGTCAAGGAAGTTGAAGCCTTATGAGATGAATTATGCCCCTCATGACCTTAAACTTGTAGTAATTGTTCATGCTTTGTAAGTTTGGAGACATTATTTGTTGTGAAAACTATTTGAGCTCAAGACTGATAACTTGGGACTTAAATACATCTTCATCAAACCAAATTTAAATGCTCCTCAGATACTTTGGTTAAATTTTTTATCTGACTATGACTTTGATATCAATTACATCAAAGGCAAGGAAAATAGAGTATTTGATGCCTTAAGTCATACAAGGTACATAGTAGTTGTGGCTACTATCACAAGTATTTTTAGGGATTGAGTGATCAAATCTCACTAGAAGATGAATTCTATGACTAGGTCAAGAAATATTTGTTTGAGAATGCTCAAAATGCTAGGTATAAAGGATACAACTTAGAGAGTGATGGTCTTATCTAATACAATAAAAATATGTACGTGTTAGATCAAAAAACTCTAAGGAGCACATTGATAAATGAACTACACAATACCCCATATTCAGGACATCCAAGAGTAACCAAGCTCATGGCAGAACTTAGACCACTTTATTTTTCGAAGGGAATCAATAAATATGCAACAGACTTTGTGTCACATTGTTTGGAATGTTAATGAGTGAAAGCTAAATATGTGCATCTAGTTGGATTATTATATCCACATGACATACTAGAATGGAAATGGTAGGTGATTGGTATGAAATTTGTCTAAGGATTACCATTGTCATGGAATAGGTAGGCATGACGTGATCTTGGTTGTAGTAGCATATTTTATACTAGGTAATTTAAAAGATGATACACCTACCCTTGTGAAGAGATTCGTAAAGGAAGTATATTTATGTCATAAATTTTTAGACAATATCATATTGAATCATGATCCAAAGATGACTTCTAGGTTTTGGTTAACTCTAAATTTAGCTTTGGGCACACAACTAAAATTCAGTATTACATATCACCCATAGATTGATGGTCAAATTGAGCAAGTTAATCAAGTGTTAGAGGATATTCTATGTATGTATCACATGCATAAACAATACAAATGGAAAGAATACCTTTTATTGGTTGAGTTTGCATATAATAACTCATACCAATCTACTTTGAAAATGGTACCATTTGAAGCATAGGATGGAAGACGGTGAAGCACTCCAATCAGTTGGGATAGGTTGGAAGATAGGGTAGTCTTTGGAACTGAGATGCTTTCAAAAATGCAAGATCAAGTTAGAATAATTAGGCATAGATTGGTCGAGGCTAATGATAGGTAAAAAATATATGCTGATCTGAAGAGAATAGCTAAGCAGTTTTCAATAGGTGATAAAGTATTCTTGTGGGTTAGACTGCAAAATAACTCGATTAAATTTAGGAAGTTAGTGAAACTTTCACCAAGAAATGTTAGACCCTTTAAAATACTAGAAGTGGTCAATCCTATAATAAATAGGCTTGCCTTGCCACCAACCCTAACTCTATTACATAATGTCTTGCATGTATTTTATCTTGAAAATTATATAGCTTATCATTCACATGTGCTAGATTAGAATGCTTTGTAGGTTATGGATACCAGGATGGTCATGGTAGAACCAATCAAAATAATTGACACTAGTAAACTTCATTTGCATAATAGAGAAGTGTCACATGTAAAGTCTTGTGGGACCAATATTCTAAGAATAGTGATACTTGGGAGGTCTGTGATGAGTTTTATAGGTAATTTCTACATTTATTTGTTTAATGTGATGCTTCATACTATGTTATTTTTCTGCTAAATAATGTTTTCTATTTAGAACTATTGTTTGAATAAGTGTCATCAGGATGATGACCAGCTTTAGGGTGGAAGTATGTCACATCTCAATTTCTCACTAAGCTAATTTAATTAATTATCCATGGATTATTTGGTTGTTAGATTGATTAGTTACTTTTTAACTAAAATATAAGTCATGAGTTGTTATGAGATAGTTGTATGTTACTTTAATTTCATTATTTCATTGTTATGAGTTGGTAGTATTGTGAATTATGTCTATTATGATTATGTTAATTATTGTTACAACATATATATATATATATATATATATATATGTATGTATGTATGTATGTATGTATGTATGTATGTATGTATGTATGTATATGTGTGTGTTTGTATATATACATACATACATACATATATATATATATATATATATATATATATATATATATATATATATATATATATATATATATATATATATATATATATAAGTGTGTGTGTGTGTGTGTGTGTGTCATGATGTATCGAGCTAACTAACTTTTTTTCATGAGTTGGATGTAGGAGAGTTCATCCCTTAGAATATGACGGAGGGAGAGCATCGTCGGAGAGGGTAACATAGATGAAGATGTTGAAGGATTACAGAGGAACTACTAAAACCCATGCACACACCACATTAGATTTTAAGTGTTATAGTGTTATATGCATTGTGTGTAGATTATTAGAGTTAGTACATTTTTATTGTTATTTGTTTAAGATATTATATTTTGCATGTTAGTGAGTGTTAGTTCAGTTTAGTAAATATATATGGAATAAATCATGTGTGATTTCATAGTAGATATTTTACGTAGACTTATTGCATAATGTTGCAGTATGACTATATTATGTTATTGTACTCATGTTTGTTTATGATTATAGGAACATGAATCTATATGGATAATAAGTGGTTACTATTATTATAGACTACAAAAAATGTCTTTGCAATGTTTTAAAACATTAGCTTGTTAACATTGATATTCAGGAATATCAATATACACTTTAAATGTATGAAGATAACAAAAGACATAGATAGTTTATATAAAATAGTAATATTGTGAAAATTATGTTACAATTATACTATTATGAATAGGATACTAATTATCTAGTTTACTTTTTGGATAAAAGGATATCATTGACTTTATAGATAGTTACAATATTATTTAAAAGTATAATATTATTTATCATTG
The DNA here is from genome assembly GCA_037957365.1 of Torreya grandis. Taxonomy (NCBI): domain Eukaryota; kingdom Viridiplantae; phylum Streptophyta; class Pinopsida; order Cupressales; family Taxaceae; genus Torreya; species Torreya grandis. The sequence continues at coordinate 806,373 of JARHVA010003448.1, read as the reverse complement.
CAAACTAATACAAAGATTTCACTATAACCTAAGACTATGTTATGATCTAAGCCTAGTCTTTTTAACATACATGGACTATGATAAGATTAAAAGTTTAAGATATCATTTTGAATAATGTTTAAAGTGGACTTTTCTTGAGTGGGACACTCGGGCATGAAACGTAGTTTATCATGCAAAGATTTGAAAAGAATAAAATAATGATTAATGAAATTAGGAAAGTTTGATTAAAGGGAGATTAGGGCTTTTTTAAGTTTTGTTAATGGAAGATAATTATGTTTTTAGTCACTGTTAGAATGAAAAACTTGTTTTATGCATAGTGACTATGAATTTTGAGAAGTTACATACAAGATTCGAGTTGGTAAGAGATGGGTGAGTAGAATATGACAAGAGGTGAGTTGAGAGGGGAATGTGGCATGAAGATGAAGAGGAGAAGGAAAGTGTAGAGAAAAAATGAGAAATAATTCTAGTTTATTCTATTATAGATTGGAGGCAAGATTGAGGTTGACAAAGTAATTATTTTCATTTTCTTAATAAAATTATGTATTTGGTTTGTTTTCCTAGGGTTTAGAAAATGTATTGAATGTTGTAGTAAAATACAGGATTATCCATGTGGAAGGCTTGGCCATCCACAGAACTAAGCCAAATATCCTCTAAATCCCTAAGACTACAAACTAGATTGATTTGGGTGTTAATCCATTAGGGTTAATTGGATTTATTTTCTTGAAAACACAATGCCCTAGCTCAAAATAGAACCTTCGGTAGATGATATTGTAATATATATATATATATATATATATATATATATATATATATATATATATATATAAACTGAGTTTTTGAAACTCAAGAGGTATATACTTATGTGCAATACACTCAAAACAAATATATATATATATATATATATATATATATAAAGATAATATACAGGACTTGAGTGTTCTATACAAACAAGGTCTGAGTTGAAAGGATTTCAAATGGGTTAATTTGAAATTATGTATATTGTCTTTTAATTTATATACATAACTAATGACTGTCAATGTATGAGATTATCATTTTGATTAGGATGAATGTATATCGACTATGTAATTTAGATAGTTAAAACAATGAATAGAGTTATATAAGAAATGAAATCATTCCTTATTTGAATTCATATATATATATATATATATATATATATATACACATATATACATATACATGGATTGGGTATTCAGGAAAAAACAAATGCAGGGTATATATATATATATATATATATATATATATATACATATATATATATATATATATACATATATATATATATATATATATATGACCTATGCATACTTAAATATGAGAACTTAACATATATCTATATATATGCATATAAAATGAATTTATATCTATCACACAAAATTTAGAGTTTAGGTATTCATGTCGATGTCATTGTTATAAGTCTTAAACATTATGAATTGATATATAATCAGACTGTGTATTTTTGTTTACAAACTGAGTATGTATATATTACCTAGACTAAGTATTTATTATTACTCTAAATTGAGTTCATACATTCAAACGAATGATAGTAATATGTATTAATCACATAGAACACATAAAGAAATGGACTGTGTATTTTTTGGTTATAAATTGAGTATTTATAAGAGCTGAGTATGTTTTTCATAATACAAAAAGGGAAGTATATATCAACTATATGTTATTGGATAGTCAAACAGAGGAGATATATATTTATAAGTGTAATCATCTTCTAATATAGTGAAGACATAAAGTCATCTATGTTAAAGCATGAACAGGTGATTGTGAATAGTTTACATCATTAGGAATATATACAAATGAGTAAAGGTTATATCTATTTGTTTTAGAAGTCTTTTTTATTTTATTGATACACTTAGCACCTTAGTAAAGATGTAAATCTCAAATAGATAAATAAGGCATAGTTATTGGTCTTATGTTTATTATATTATGTTTCCATTAATACATATATAGTCAAGAGACTTAAATAAAAGGAAAAATAGGGTGATGGATTTGGAATGGTTTTGGATCATAATCATATAATATCTTTTTATGGTTAATACTATGAATCTAATTGGGGGCTATAGGAAATGTTGAGACCCTATTTAGATCTATTTACTTGTTCATAAAAATTTATTTGAATCTTATAATCTAGAAGTAAATGGAAAATACTTTAGTATGGTAGAACAAGGATATATATATATATATATATATATATATATATATATATATATATATATATATATATATTGGGATATGTCTATTATGTAAAGTGTATCAATATATGATATATATCTATATGTGAACTTAGGTTCACATATACATATATAGCTTATATGCATACATAAGAAGCATGCCTATAATTATAGATTTTGACTAGTAATGAAGTTATAAAAACCTAAAGGATTGAGTATTATAATTATATGCATAAAGACTCCTAGAAATTTTAATAAGATGAAATATTATACTCTTGTTATAAGTTATTTTGTCTATTATAATCATTCAGACCATTGGTTTTTAATTGAGTGGTATGCACAATATTTTATGAAAATGTTGATTGTATTTCAATTGTATTTGCTTACAAGAAGGAGATCATGTCGTATAAGTATGTATTTTTCCCATTTGGTAATTAAACTAACTTGTTATGCTTATTATTTATGTGATGAATAATAATAGTAGTAATTCATTTATATGTTTGACAGACTAAATGTATGTAATACGATTATTCTTGTATATAGCTCAAGTTATACTTACTAGTAAGAAATAATTAGTATGAATCTGTTGGTTCATTAATTCTAACCAAATCTATTTGTTTAACTACTCCATTTTATTATGGAGTTATGGTTTTTGAATAATGTCTCTTTATTCCATGATCTTCATAATACTCAATAAATTGATTTGACATGATTTCTCCTCCTTGATCTAATCTTAGGCACTTAATCCTCAAGTCGGTTTCTTTCTCAACCTATGCTTTGAATGCTTTGAAATGTCTGAAAGCTACTAATTTTTTTTTTTAAATAGTACCCAAGTCATATGTGAAAAATCATCAATAAGCAACATGAAATATTTCTCACCTTGAGTACTTTGAGTTCTCATAGGTCCACACAAATTAGTGTGAACAAGATCTAACATCTGAGTGGTTGAGTATTCTTTTGTTTTGAACTACCTTCTAGCCTGCTTCCCATGCTGACAAGGTTCACAAAGTGTGTTGGATGGTTTTTTAATCTTTGGAAGATTTATAACTACTTGCTTCTTACTGATGTTGATAAGATTATAAAAATTTATGTGTCCCATTCTCCTATGATATAACCAAGTTTTTTCAGTCTAACTCAAACAACATCTCTAACCTTTGATGTCTGATAACATCTAAAAATTATTGCTTACTCATTGAGCATATACAACTGACACATCTAAATATTTTCTCTTAATTTCATAGCCTTCTACATAAAACTTTAGTGTGTGCCCATGATCACACATTTGATTTTCACTCAAAATATTATCCTTAAGACCTTCTACATACAAAACATTTTTAGTTTTAGTTCTACCATTATCCAAAGTTAGTGTACCTTTTCCAGCAATTCTAACAATAGTATTAACTCCAAATTTCACTATGCCACCATTTATCTTCTTCAAGGTTATGAACTTGCTTTTGTCTCATGTCATGTGCCTCAAACATCCAATGTTAATTAACCATGGCTTTTCTTCATTTCTTGCATGCAAATCTGTTTGTACCAATATAGACTTTTTAGGTTGTTTCTTCTACCATGAACCTGTCTGAACTTTCTTCTTGATGAATGGAGCCTTGAAACTTTGGTCATTCTTGACTGACTTGAACATGCTTCTATAATATCAGGCTATGTGTCTAAAGTTATTACAATTGTAACATATTATGGCCTCTTCATTAAAGCCTGATAGAGGAGCAAAAGAGTTGTGGCTTCTGCTTGACTCTACATGATTTTCCTTCTTATTTCTGAAATTGTTTGCCCTTTTTTGGAATTCTATTTTCTTATAACCATATCCATTACAATAAATATAGTAACCATAAAAATAGGACATGTTTGTGTATCTCTAATGTGATTTCCTTTTGTATCTCTATTCCTTCTAGCCTTCATTATTTAAGATGTCCTATGTATTCTTAACTTCTTTCCATTTTATTTCAACTTTTGTAAGAGATTTAGCATAGCTCTTTTTTTTCTATGTTAACCTTGTTTTTGAAAGTAGTGACCTCCCTTTTCTCTTTTTCAAATCTCATACGTATTTGATCTGACATTGATATTTGACTTTCTAATATATTATTCAACATATTAGTGTTATTCTCAAATTTTGAATCATTGGTTGCTTTATCATTGATTTCTTTATTTGTTTTCTCAAGATCTGCTTTTAAAGAAGCAATTTCAATAACATACCTTTCACATTTTTCACTTACTTTTTACAACTGAGTCATTAGATATTTTTCATTCTTCTTGGCTTCTTCAAAGTGTGCTTATAGATCTTCAATTATTTCCTTTGACTCCTTTTCATTTTTCTTAATTTGGATCTTCAATCTTCAATTCTTCTTCTCAAGAGATTTTAACTCTTCCAAGGCACAAATGAGTTCTCCTTATAGATTCACTTCAGCTTCATCCTATTCTTCTTCTTAATCCTTTATACTTTCACTTGTAGAGGCATCTTCATGTATGGCCATGAATAAAATCTCTTCTTCTTCTGAATCACTGACTCTACTATATTCAGCTGAGCTAGGATCTTTAGAATATAAACTCTTCTTCTTGAATCCCTACTTGAATTTTCTTTTAAAATTCTTCTTGCATGTATAAATTCCTTCTTCATTGTCACCATTACCCTTATCTGGCCACTTATCTATAAAATGTCCAATCTTTCTACAATTAAAACATTTAAAAAGTAATTTTTCCTTGATATTTATCTATGTCATTTTTTAGCTTGTGAATGAATATAGCTCTGTTATCATCTTCATCATCATTAAAACTATCACTTGATTCTTGAATCTTAGCCTTTTCTTTCTTTGATGTCTTGAAATCAGCTTCTCTCTTTGAGGGTTTTTCTTGTTCGGTCTACATCTCATATGCCGTAAGAATACTGTGTAGCTCATCCATCTTTATCTTGGCTAAATTATTCATCTCTTCAATTGTCAAAACTTTTGCATCATATCTCAATGGTAGAGATCTCAAAACTTTTTGTACCACAGTTGATTCTTTTAACTTTTCTCCAAGACTTTTAATCTAATTAACTATTTTATCAACCTATAAAATATAACTTGCTATATTTTCTTCCTCTTCCATCTTCAAACTCTCAAACTATCTTCTGAAAGTTTGGAGCTTAGCTTGCTGAACCTTTCCATCACCTTTGTAAATATTCTCAAGCTTTACCCAAGTTTCATGAGCAAATTTACATTTCATAACTTTAACAAATTATAATTCACATAAACCACATAAATAGCATTTAAATATTTAGCATTATTTTTATTTGCCTTCTTTTTTACCAGAGTAGTTACAAGTGTCTATGGCTCTTCATATTCCTCCACCACTACTTACCAAATGTCGAACCCAAGGGCCATCAAATAAGTCCTCATCTTTATGCTCCAAAAAGCATAGTTTTTCCCATCAAATAAAGGTGCCTTATTTGTATAAAATCCTTCATGTGACCCAACCATCGTGCTTTCTCAGATCTACCTTCAAGCTGTAAAACTTTTTCAAAGGGAAACTGCTCTGATACCAATTGTTAAGCATGAAATATACTAAGGGGGGGTGAATCAGTATATTATATATCTTTTACTTAATCTAATTTCTTTTATTTAACCACTTAATCAAACATTCAATATATGTAATAAAATTGAAACAATAACATGCACCCATAAGAGAGAGAGACACCATAATTTTACATGGAAACCTAAAGTGGGAAAAACCATGGAGAACAATCTCGAGTATATGAATGAACACCAACTCAAATTACAAAGTTTTCAAGCACCAACTTGCAGGAGCACCAACCCATAGGAGCACCAACCCCTCTTATGTATAAAACACAACTATCTCTCAATGTTGCTTACTCAACAAATGATAGAACTCTACAATATCTCTTGATTTTCTCTCATCTTTTCTTATATAAAACAATTACGAAACCATGCACTCTCTTGCATATGGAAAATGGCTTCTCAAGCCTTTATATATAGTTTTCTAAATGACCTTTATAATTCACCCTTTGTGACCCTTCAATCCTCATGGAAAATGGTGCCAAACTTGCATGACCCTTTGTATCCTTGTATTTTGAAAGTCACATGGTGACCCTTCATAAGCAAATACATCCTTTCCTTTTTTGTCTTTATCTTGGTGACCTTTCAAACTCCTTAAGGTGTTTCTTCATGGAAAAATTTTCCATACCCTCTTTTGTCTTCACATGGTGAGTCTTGGAATTCCTCAAGATGACTCTTCATGAAAAAATGCATCCTATTCCTCTTTTGTCTTTACCCTATGACTCTTTGACTTCTTCATGGGCAATTCTTTGACTTATATGCAACCAAAAATATATTCCTTAATATTAAATAAATATCAACACATGTTAGCCAAGATATGAATATTAAAAACATCACTAAATTATATGGGGCCTTTATCACCAATGTTAGACCTTTGACATCAATGATAATATTTCTAACAAAGCATCCTACTAAGTAGAGAATCTCTCAATAGTAGAGATGTGAAGAAGTGCCTTAAGACATGAGAGTAATTGGTGAGGGATATGAAAAAGGTAAATCCACCTAAGTTTGATATAACCATTAAGGGAGATGGAGGTGAAGCATGGTTGACTAAAATGGATAAGTATTTCAAGAATTGAAACTAATTTGAAGTCCCCAAAGCCATTTGGGGAGCATACCAGTTAGTTGGAGAAGTAAATGCATGGTGGGCCAACAATAAATTAGAAATGAATCTAAACTCGACCATCACTACTTGGGAATAGTTTGTGACACTACTTAGATCATGGTGGCTTCCATAATTATATTTTGACCAAAAGCTTATAAATTTTTAGAATCTGAAGGAAGGAGACTTGTTAGTGAATCAATACTGGGAATAATTAACTAAGCATCTAAAATATTTACCTCAGTATCAAGAAGATGAGAGGTTCAATATTAGGAAGTTCATCATGGGATTAAGACTCTAGATTGGTGGAGAGGTAGACATTCATAGACCATATACCATGGACCAAGTCTTTGAGAAAGTAATCAAATAGGAGAAAAAGTTAAAATCTCTTGCTTGGGTCAGGGACAAGTTCAATAAAAATTTTGGAAGTTATAATCTAACTTTCAAAAATAAGAACTAAAATTAGAGGAGTGGAGACTCTAAGAGTTATTTCAAGGGTCATAATACTAGATTCAACAGTGGTTCAGGTATCAAGAAACTAGGTAATGGTTACAAAGGTGGTTTCAACAAAAACTAATAGTCCGATAGAAAGGGACCCCCAAGAGGTTACTTCCTCTATGGAGGTGACCATTTTGCACTAAATGTACCCAAGACAAGTTGAGTAACAAAGGTTTTTCCCCTTAGTAAGAAACTTTTCAACAACATATTCATGCAGCAATTGATAATCAGTAAGCTAAATTCTAAGCTTTACCCATAGAACTATCAAGTATTTTGTTTGAACATCCAATTTCCATTTTGATAGATACAAGGGATACTAAATGTTTTATAGTTCCTATAATTCTAAATATATTATTAAAAAATCTAGAGTAATAGAAAATTCATGGTTGGTATAATATGGGAATGATTTTCAAGTTAAAGTTGACAAGTGTCTAGTAGAATCATAAATTAGGTTGCCAAAATTCATAATGGTTGTGGATATTTATGTAGCACCATTAGGGTCATATGATGAGATCCTAGAAGTCAATTGGCTTACAAAGCATAAATCCAAAGTTGACTACTATCTGAAGAAGGTTAACTATCTAATTGATTCTGGTAATTAGACAACAAGTCAGGGCAAAAGAAGGAGTTAAGACTTAGGCAGATTTTTGAAATGTAACTCAAGAAGGAAAGGAAAAGGATTCCAAGTATTTATCATCAAAATAAATGAAATAAAAGAAACTAAGGAACTATAAATTGAATATTATCCTTTCCTTATGAATTTTCATGATCTATTTCTAGAGAAATTACCAAGATTGCCTCCTAAATGGGAGTTTTATATCTCTATTGATATCAAACCATGATCAAAACCTCAGTCTAAGGCACTATATAGAATGAAAACCACTTAATCATTTGAATTGAATGCTCAACTCTAAGAATTTTTTACTAAAGGGTTGATTAGACCAAGTGTGTCACTATGGGTTGACTAGTTTTCTTTATCAAGAAGAAATATGATACTCTTTGACTTTGCATCTATTATAGAATGTTGAATAAAGTGAATATCAAAAATAGGTATCTTCTACCTCAAATAGATGATCTTTTTCATAAAATGTGAGGAACAACTGTCTTTTCTAAGATTGATCTTAGAGCTAGATATAATTAATTAAGGATAAAAGATGAGGATGTTCCAAATATGGCATTTAGAACATGATATGAGAACTATGAATTTATAATGTTACCATTTAGGTTGATGAATGTACCTATAACATTCATGAATCTCATGAACAACATGTTTAGAGATTATTTAGATCATTTTGTTTTGGTATTTTTAGATCACATTTTTATATATCCTAAGGATGAAAATGAGAATCTTCAACATCTGAAACTGGTTTAGCAAAGTTTGCAAAGGCACAAGTTGTATGGCAAATTATCTAAGTGTGCATTTTTCTAAAAAAAAGTGCAATTTCTCAGACATAATATCTCAATGGATGGCATTTTAGTTGATCTAGCTAAGATAAGAGCCATTATGGAGTGGCCAGCACCAAGGAATATCTATGAGGTAATGAGTTTCATGGGATTAATGGGCTATTACAAGAAATGAATTTTGAATTTTTTCAAGATAGTTAATCTGATTACCTCTCTGTAGCATAAGAATCAAAATTTTACTTGGTCAAATAAGTGTGAAGTAGCTTTTCAAGAATTAAAAATAAGGTTTACTTCATCACCAGTGTTAAGAGTTCCTAATCCCAATGGTTAATTTTTTGTGATCATAGATGCATCTAGGGATAGACTAGGAGGATTCCATATGCAACATGGTGTAGTGGTAGCTTCTAATTCAAGAAATTTGAATCCTTATGAGATGAATTATGCCCCTCATAACCTTGAACTTGCAGTAATTATTTATGCTTTGCAAGTTTGGAGACATTATTTGTTGGGAAAACCATTTGAGCTTAAGATTTATAACTTGGGACTTAAATACATCTTCATCTAACCAAATTTGAATGCTCGTTAGAGTCTTTGATTAAAGTTTTTGTTTGACTATGAATTTGATATCAATTACATCAAAGACAAGGAAAATAGAGTAGTTGATGCCTTAATTCATACAAGGTACATAGTAGTTGTGGCTACTATCAAGAGTATTTTTAGCGATTGAGTGATAAAATTCTCACTAGAAGGTGAATTCTATGATCAGGTTAGGAAATCTTTGTTTGAGAATGCTCAAAATCCTAGGTATAAAGGATACAACTTAGAAAGTGATGGCCTTATGTAATATAACAAAAATATGTATGTGTTAGATCGAGAGAATCTAAGGAGCACAGTGCTAAATGAACTACACAATACCCCATATTCAGGACATCCCAGAGTAACCAAGCTCATGGCAGAACTTAGACCACTTTATTTTTGGAAGGGAATCAATAAATATGCAACAAAATTTGTGTCACATTATCTGTAAAGTTAATGAGTGAAAGCTAAATATGTGCATCTAGTTGGATTATTATATCCACATGACATACTGGAATGGAAATGGTAGGTGATCAGTATGGAATTTGTCCAAGGATTACAATTGTCATGGAATAGGCATGACATGATCTTGGTTGTAGTAGCATATTTTATACTAGGTAATTTAAAAGATGATACACCTACCCTTATGAAGAGATTAGTAAAGGAATTATATCGATGTCATGAATTTTTGGAGAATGTTATATCGAATAATGATCCAAAGATGACTTCTAGGTTATGTTTAACTCTAAATTCAGCTTTGGGCACACAACTAAACTTCAATATTGCATATCACCCATAGATTGATGGTCAAATTGAGTGAGTTAATTAGGTGTTAGAGGATATTCTATGTATGTATTGCATGCATCAACAATATAAGTGGGAATAATACCTTTTATTAGTTGAGTTCGCATATAATAACTCATACCAATTTGCTTTGAAAATGGTACTATTTGAAGCATAGTATGGAAGAAGGTGAAGCACACCAATCAATTAGGACAGGTTCAAAGATGGGGTAGTCTTTGGACATGAGATGCTTTCAAAAATGTAAGACCAAGTTAGAAAAATTAGGCAGATATTAGCTGAGGCTAATGATAGGTAAAAATTCTATGTTGATCTGAAGAGAATATCTAGGCAATTTTCAATAGGTGATAAAGTATTCTTGTGGGTTAGACTGAAAAATAACTCAATTAAATTCAGGAAGTCAGTGAAACTTTCACCCAGATATGTTGGACCCTTTGAAATATTAGAAGTGTTCAATCTTATAGTGTATAGGTTTGCCTTGCCACTAGCCCTAATTCTATTACATAATGTTTTCCATGTATTTTATCTTTAAAAATATATAGCTGATCATTCACATGTGCTAGATTGGAATGCTTCATAAGTTATGGATCCCAGGATGGTCATGGTAGAACCAATCAAATTAATTGACACTAATAAATTTCATTTGTATAATAGAGAAGTGTCACATGAAAAGTCTTGTGGGACCAATATTCTAAGAATAGTGATACTTGGGAGGACTATGATGAGTTTTATAGGTTATTTCCATATTTATTTGTTTAATTTGATGCTTCATACTATGTTATTTTTCTACTAAATAATGTTTGTTATTTAGAACTATTATTTGAATAAGTGTCATCAGGATATTGACTAGCTTTAGGATGGAAGGATGTCACATCCCAATTTCTCACTAAGCTAATTTAATTAATTATCCATGGATTATTATGGTTATTAGATTGATTAGTTACTTTTTATATAAAATGTAAGTCATGAGTAGTTATGAGATAGTTGTATGTTACTTTGATTTCATTATTTCATTGTTATGAGTTGGTAGTATTGTGAATTATGTACATTATGATTATGTTAATTATTGTTACAACATTGTATGTATATACATATATATATATACATACATATATATATATACATATATATATATATATATATACATATATATATATATACATATATATATATATATACATATATATATATACATACATATATATATATAGATACATATATATATATATATATATATATATATATATATATATATATATATATATATATATATATATATATATATATATATATATATATATATATATATATATATATATATATATATATATATATATATATATATATATCGGGCTAACTACCTTTTTGTCATGACTTGGATGTAGGAGAGTTCATTCCTTAGAACATGATGGAGGGAGAGCATCATCAGAGAGGGTAACATAGATGAAGATGTTGAAGGATTAGAGAGGAATTACTAAAACCCATGCACACACCACATTAGATTTTAAGTGTTATATGCATTGTGTGTGGATTATTAGAGTTAGTACATTTTTAATGTTATTTGTTTAAGATATTATATTTTGCATGTCAGTGAGTGTTAGTTTAGTTTAGTAAATATATATGGAATAAATCATGTGTGATTTCATAGTAGATATTTTACATAGGCTTAGTGAATAATGTTGTAGTATGACTATATTATGTTACTGTATTCATGTTTGTTTATGATTATAGGAATGCGAATCTATGTGGATAATAAGTAGTTACTATTATATAGAGACTAACAAAAACATCTTTGCAATGTTTTAAAACATTAGCTTATTATCATTGATATTCAAGAATATCAATATACACTTTAAAGGTATGAAGCTAATAAAATACATAGATAGTTTATAAAAAATAGTAATAATGTGACAATTATGTTACAATAATACTATTATGAATAGGCTACTACTTATCTAGTTTACAAGGTATATATGTATATATATATGACCTATGTGTAATTAAATATGAGAACATAACATATATCTATATATATACATATAGAATGAATATATATTTGTCACACAAAATTTAGAGTTTAGGTATTTATGTCAATGCCATTGTTATAAGTCTTAAACATTATGATTAATATATAATCAGACTATGTATTTTTGTTTACAAACTAAGTATGTGTATATTACCTGGTATGAGTGTTTATTATTACTCCAAACTGAGTTCATACATTCAAATGAATGATAGTAATATGTATTAATCACTCAAAACACATAAAAAATGGACTGTGTATTTTTTGGTTATAAATCGAGTATTTATAGGAGCTGAGTATGTTTTTCATAATACAAAAAAGGAAGTATATATCAACTATATGTTATTGGACAGTCAAACAGAGGAGATATATATTTATAGTGTAATCATATTCTAATATAGTGAAGATATAAAGTCGTATGTGTTAAAGCATGAACAGGTGATTGTGAATAGTTTACATCATTAGGAATATATAAAAATGAGTAAAGGTTCTATATATTTGTTTTAGAAGTCTTTTTGATTTTAGAGATACACATAGAACCTCAGTAAAGATGTAAATCTCTAACAGATAAATAAGGCATAGTTATTGGTCTTATGTTTATTATATTATGTTTCCAATAATACATATATAGTCAAGGGACTTAAATAAAAGGAAAAATAGGGTAATGGATTTGAAATGGTTTTGGATCATAATCGTATAATATCTTTTATGTTTAATACTATGAATATAATTGGGGGCTATAGGAAATGTTGAGACCCTATTTAGATCTATTTGCTTGTTCATAAAATTTTATTTGAATCTTATAATCTAGAAGTAAATGGAAAATACTTTAGTATGGTAGAACAAGGATATATATATGATGGGATATATATATATATTATGTAAAGTGTATCAATATATGATATATATCTATATGTGAACTTAGGTTCACATATACATATATAGCTTATATGCATACATAAGATGCATGCCTATAATTATAGATTTTGGCTAGTAATGTAGTTATAAAAACCTAAGGATTAGGTACTATAATTATATGCATAAAGACTCCTAGAAAGTTTAATAAGATGAAGTATTATATTCTTGTTATAAATTATTTTGTCTATTATAATCATTCATATTGTTGGTTTGTAATTGAGTGGTATGTGCAATATTTTATGAAAATGTTGATTGTGTTTCAATTGGATTTGCTTATAAAAAGTAGATCATGTAGTATAAATATGTATTTTTCCCATTTGGTAATTAAACTAACTTGTTATGCTTATTATTTATGTGATGAATAATAATAGTAGCATTTCATTTATATGTTTGATGGACTAAATGTATGTAATGCAATTATTCTTGTATATAGCTTAAGTTATACTTGTTATTAGGAAATAATTAGTATGAATATGTTGGTTCATTAATTTTAACCACATCTCACATTGTTGGTACTAACTAAGCTATGAGACAGACTTCACTAGCTTACTTAGCATTACCAATGCTAGATGAAGGTAATGTAGGTGGTGTGTATGAATTTGACTGTACCTAGAGATCAATAGCTATTTAAAAACTTTGGCCAAAATAATTTTCTGATAGAAGTTGTCATTTCATATGTATGATTTACATGTTTGTGCAATATCATGTTAGATCATATTTTCTTTATGGTACACATCATGTATTAGAAATCTTACAACACACAGATACTAACATGTCTCTCTGGATTCTCACACCATCACTACCTACCCATCCATGAAGGGAGGTCCGTTCTCTATTTAGAGTATTGTGCAAGGGATCAATGGTCCATGGTTGGTGTGTTAAAGTGCTCAGATAATGCTCTCCCTCCCCATTATAGTACTTATTAGAGATTACTCTTGAGATTATTAAAGATACTAGAGTTAAAGTGACTCGTGCTCCATGGAGCATTGTATTTATGTTGAGACACAATACCAATTAGAAATATAATTGATTACTTATTATACATTGACAGCAGTAGCTATAATATTGTACTAGTTGTGGCTAGATTTTATGTGGTTACTTTCTTTATGCAATTACGTTTTGTTACATGTGATGCTATTGATCAGTAATTGTTAATCTTACATGTTGAATTTATTTTTAACATACTTAGTATGCTTAGATCATTATTTAGATTCTCATGGTGTAATCTAGTTAAAGAATACATAGAATATAAAAATTTAAAAAAAAATGATTATGTTATTCTAGTAAATCCCTATGGGAATGTTACATTATTGTTGATGATGATTTATACTTCTTCTTTCTCATGCCCCAACTTATTCTTTTGATATTCTTTGAATCTTTATATTACTTCCAACACTTTATCTTCATCTGGACCATCTGAATATGTATAAATTATTTCCACATCATAATATAGATCCATTATCTCTTGAGTTATTCCTTGTAAATTCTTCAACATTGTATCAAGTTTTTCCAAATTATTTTAATACTTAATATTTGAATTGAATCATATTTGACTGTGAAACTTGTAGTTGTAATTTGTTTTTTAAAAATCTTGAATTGATCAATAATTACTTCTTCAGATAATAATTTCCCCTTATCATCTGTGAGATTAAATTTTAATTTGCTTGTCTTCTAGTATCTCAAGGATATCATCTCCTCCTATTCACTTAGAATCTTCAAATTTATTAACACTTTCTTTGACAATGTGAACTCTAAATTTTGCAGCCCCTAAAAACTTGATGAGATATATAACTTCTTATTTTTGGATGACCTTTTCTTGAATTAGGTCATCTAGACAGGAAAAAGAGAATTCTTCCAATATAGGGATCGACCCATTCCATTTTTGCACCTCTTATTCATATTTGATTTGAGTTTTATTTTCTTGATCATATTTAGATTTAGTTTTAGAACAGATAGCCAATGTTGTCTAAAGAATAATGATACCTATTGAAAAAAAAATTCAACCCACTCTTTTGTTGCTTTGCCCATATGGCCAATTTCTTCTACAACATTAAGTGTCTCTGTATCAAAAAATTTATCAACAATGGAATGTGAAAATTGAATTGGTCTCGCCAATTTTTGAGCTATGGATGTTAGTTGTTCAAATTTTTATTTGAGTTGATATTTGGTGTCTTTATCATGATACATCTTCTCAGATAACATGCCAAATGCATATTTGACATTTTATTTCATGTCTTCTATTGTATCTTATATCAAATGAATCTTTATGATTTAGTAGTCAGATGCACTACCATTGTCCTTATCCTTTTCTACTAGAAGAACTGCCTCTTCCACATATATTTCTTCTTTTTGATCTGTGATTATTTTTGAGATTGTCTTGGGCTTCTTTGTTGTATGAGAATGGATAGTTGTCAAAATATTAAAGTCGATTTGTTGTGGTTTTTCAATCTTATTTAATTTCTTCACAACTTTGTTTAGCCAATCAAGAACCTCTACATTAAGAGCTTGTTGCATAAAGGTAATATCAGGGTTCCTTTTGAGTTTTAGAAGAAAGGAGAGGATTTGACAAAACTTGAGGTTTTTTAGGTACCATTTCACATTCTTCTTTTTCCATTATATCAACCAGAGTCTTAGGAGAAGGTTTAATAGTAAATTCATCATTTGGGGTAAGAGATACTTGAATTGAAATATTAGGTTAAGGAGGAATAGAAGAATCCAATTATAAGATGAATTAAAAGCCAAAAATTATTGTGTAGTATTAATTACCAAGTGTTATGGTTGGGAAAATTTGTAAAAATAAGTTTCTTCTAAAATTGAAAGATTTGAAGTACTTGGATTTTTTTCACCCAATCTCCTTATCTTCAACTTGAGTAGCTTCTTCAGTAGAGCAACTTTTGTGACTGATTCAATTTTTGTCTCAGCTTCTATTTTTTTTGGATTTTTTGGTTCATTTTTTTCTTCAATCTCTTTATATCTAAAAATTTCTTTTGTTTCCAAAATGGCATTCATAGGTGGCTTTACATTTTGTTGAGAAGGAGCTTTCAATTAAATATTTTGCTAAGGAGCTTACAATCAAGGATGATCCCTTTGAAAAGGTACATAATCTCTTCTTGGAATGTATTGATAAGGAGTAGTAATAATTTTCTAAGGTAATTACTTCTTATTTAAATTTTTTATATCATTAGCCATCTTCTGCAAAAGTTGTTTAGTGGAAAATTAACCTTAATTATGTATTTTATCTTTTAATGCTTCTTATTTTAGCTTCCCAACCATTATCATATCATATTTAATATCAATGGCTAAAGTTTGAGCTATATTCAAATCAATTACTCTAGATTTTCTCAATTGATAATTCAATTTTGGTAGTTAAGAATTGATAAAGAAGCACTTTTGATTTTCATCTATAGGTTTGGCAGTTATTGGTATTTTATGTAATAGCTTGTTGAATTTAGCTAGGAAATCCCTCAAAGGTTCATGAGCTTATTTCTTCATGTGGGTAAGTTGATATAGTAATGCATGTGCATCCTCTTTTGGTTTGAATCTACTTTCAAACTTTGTTTTCATATCATTCTAATTTTTTATTTCTCATAGAGGAAGATGATAAAACCAATCTGCAGCTCTATTCTAGAGAGTTTCAACAAATATTCTCACTATGATATCTTTATGTTCAATTCCTAGAATTTCAAATACTACAGAAAAAGTAGCAATATGTTCATCTAGATGTTGTTTGATGTCACTTGAGAACTTCAAAAAATTATTCTATGAACCTTTTAGGAAATAATGTAACTATCCTAGAGTGAAAGGACCAATTATGTTTCCCAAAGGTTGAGCCATGTCTGGAAAGACTACTTATAGTGGGATAACAACACCTAGTACAATAAGAGTTTGATTGATGATTTTTCCTCATTATAACTGCTTTCTTTTATTGGGAGTTTTAGGAAGACATATTGATTTTTTGAGTTGGCCTTTTTGTTCAGGAATTAATTTGAAATTAGAGGCTTCTTGTAACTGATAGAATGGGTCGATTTCCCCTTTTGATTTACTAGCTATATTAAATCATTTTTCCACCAATTTTTACTAAAGATGAGGAGCTAGTTGGAATTTAAGGATTCTTTGATTTGGTCTTCTTTGTCAAACTCTGTGTGCAACTAGTGCTTTGGCTCTTTAAGCTAAAACAACACGATCTTCTTATTCCTCTAACACTTCGATAACTCTACGAAAATGTGTTGAATTGGTTCTATTATCCCACATAGATGCTCTCAAGTCTAAAGAAATATCTTGTGTCTAACTTAACCAATCAAAATTTGGTTGAACTAGTGTTTGGATTGATTGAGTGTTCATGATAAGAAATTCTTGTTGTAGAAATTCTTTAAGCTGCTATGTGAGATACTATTCTTGCTTGTCTTCTTGAAATGATTTCAGCATTTCTTCAAATAATGACAACATGATCTTCATATGTGTTTATTACTATAGTGGCAATGTTGAATTAAATGAAACTTATTTTACTATACCAGGATAATTATCAAAGATTTGAGGCAATGTATTCTTCTAAAGCTTTTATCCAATTCAAATATGGTTGATGATCAAGATTTTAGATATCTAAAATAGTCATAAACAAAACCTACTAATTTTGAGCTACTTGTCGAGCCCTGTGGGTTTCTCTACATACACAAATTCTTTCTACTTTTTCTACACAATCTAATTCTTGGTCTAAAATTACTAGAATAGTTTAAATTTGAATTACTAAAATGTCATCAAAATTCCAAGAAAGCTATCTAATATGGGAAATAATATCTAACTATGCAAATTGCTCTAAATCTAATTTAGGTTCATAAAGTGGTATTTTAGTGTATGGTAAAGTCATATGGACCAATATTTTGAAAAATGTGGGTTGCATGAGTATTGTGAAAATGTGTCTGATGGTGGGTGCCAAAACCTATTGGCATACAAATTTGACGAGTGGACAAACAAACATTTCTCATCAATAGTCACAAGACAAAGTCCCTATCTTATTAGCAGGGGGAGATGCCTTTATTTAAAGCCAAAAATATGTAGTAAAAGAAAGTATTTACAACAAAAATGGGTTTCATCAGGGTAGTGCTTTTAACTAGAAATTACAAAAAAGCTAAAGAAAAGAAAGTATGAAAGAGAGATATAAATGAAATTATTAGTGCATTTATTTATTTTATTGTATTTACTTGTATTTATTATTTAGATTGGTGCACTAATTACTTATTGTAAATATTTTATTATGTTTATTAATAATTTGTCTCAGGATAAGCTTGTTTAGCTAGTATCCAACTTGGACACCTATGTTGTTACAGTGGAGTTCCACTCCACTATTCAGGGTAAGATAGAATAAGATTGCTTAACTAGTAGTCAACTTGTGTTGATCATTTACATAAGTTGGATACCTATCTTATTAGTGTGGAGTTGCACTCCATTATTCATGTAGTCAGATATCAGTTGAACTACATGTGTTGTGTTAATTCTCTAATCTTTATATTGCACACCTTGCTCTATATAAATAATGGTTATTTATGTATTCTACATCAGATTAATATTGAATTATTAGATTAATTCATCATATTTAATTTATTTATTCATTTCTATTATTGTCTCAGATATATAGTTATTATTTATTACTATTTTATCTCTTGTTTATGCTTTCTATTAGATTCATTAGATCTTGTAGCTAATTCTAACATGGTATCAGAGCTATCTTTAATCTATAGATTGTTAAATATTTAAGAGAAAAATATCTAGATATAAGATCAATTTTTTGATTTTGTATACAGGCATAAATTGGAACTTTGTAAAAAAATTGAGCTCACCATTGAGATTAGAGTGCCTGAGATATTCAAAATCATCTATAATTTTGTCCAAATTGGGCACATGAGGTGAAATTGGCAAGGGTTTGATCCAAAAGCACCATGCCCAAATATGGAAGGTACCTAAAAATTGAAGTGTTTCTGAGCAAAATGGAACTCACAGTTGCATTTAGAAGGCATCAAAACTTACATATCCATATAATATTTGTCTAATCTAGACATAGTCACCTAGAAGGCAAATTTCTTTTTGCTCCCAGGTATGACCATACAGATCGTACGGATGGTGCAGGTAAAAAAATTTGGCAAGCCTCACAGATCAGCAAGTAGATTTGAAAGGGCAACTTTGAGAGCCCTCCATTTGAACACTAAGATGTATTTTTGAATGAATTTTTTTTTAAATAGCTTAAAAACTCATGTTCTTCATTGTTGTACTTTTAGTTTTTTCTATATTTTTCTAGAATTCAATTTTTTATACAGTGGTTCTTACCCATCCTCATTTTTGTAACTTCAGAGGCTCATAACTTTCACATACGACCTCATATTGAGATCCCATTTTTTTTTAGTTAATATTTTTTTAAGCACAATGCATTGGTGTAGTAATTTTTGTAATAAAGTGCATATTTTTTATGATTTTAGACTAGAGGGCCTAATTAAGCTTTTTTTAGACCAAAAAAATTATAATCCAGCCTTGTAACTACACTCAATTATAAAGTGTCAACAAATACTTTCTAATTGGGACAAAACTAAGTAATTTAAGGAGGTTTTGTGGTGTGTTCTATACTTTGATTTCTATTTTGTGACAATTTATTTCTAATTGCATCATGGAGAATCTTAATTTCCCACTATTAACAGCATACAACTATAACACATGAAAATAGAATGCTTAAAATGCATTAATGATGCTAGGATATACACCTTACATAAAAACTTTTCTTACTCCACCTACTAATGCAAAAGAGTTACAACACTTTCTCTTTGAAACTACTAAGGTAATTGGATGCATTCGATCTTACATGTCTTTAAATTTGAATTTTATCTTGACAAATGTACAACTCTAAAAGAGGCTTGAGATAAATTAGCATCATTATTTGGCAAAATAGATGAGGTTTATGGTTACCAAATTGACAACAAACTCATTAGTTTGGATCCTAAAAAATATGCTACAATACAAGACTACATCACTAAAGTCATAGATCTTAGAGCACAACTTTTTGAATGTAAAATTGATAAAAAGGATATTCAATTGATTTTCAGTGCCTTACACAAATTAGGTCATGAATATTCATCCTTTGTCTCTAGCTTTCAGACTTATAGACTCATATTGGGCACATCTTATTAAATGCCCACCTTTGAGGTATTCTCTAAGATTTTAATGGTTGAAGAAGAAAATTTAATAGCTATGGGTCTAATAAAGTCATCCAAATCTCAAGCTTTAGTTGCAAGTCAACCTCAGCATAAGTAAGTTTCAACATCAACATCAAATACAGATTCAAGTAAAAATAAGTAGAATAATCAGACTAAATCATAGAAAGATAAGAATAAAGAGCAACAACCTTCCTCATAAGGGGATTATAAATCTACTAATAAGAAAGAAGATTCACAAAAAAGGACTGGCACTCCTTGCCCTTATGCAAAAATAGGTTTCATAGTGAACAAAATTGTTGGAAGAAAGAGATTGATGAACTTAAGGGTCTTCTCAACAAGAATAACATCAATCAATCATTTTCAAAGGATTATTCCACTCCTTAAAATTTAGGGAAAGGGAAAGCTATGGCACTAGTTGCACTGGCAAAGTCTCTTAAGTCATGGGTAATTAACTAAGGTGCTTCACACCATATGGGTTATGATCAAGAATATTTTTTTAGATTAGAACCAAGTTCCTTGCCTCATATTCTCATAGGTGATGATTCTAAGGTAGATGTCATAGGAAAAGGTACAGTTGATGTTGATAGTGGTGTATTTGAGGTGTCCTTTATGTGACAAAATTATCAACTAACCTTCTCTTTGTCTACCAAATCACCCACTTTGATACTAGTAGGAAAGTTGATTTCACACCTAATTCCATTTTAATCAGAAAATTGGAGGATAATGCCTTAGTTGTAGTGGGAAAAGTCGACAATAATACTCAAATTTATTCATTCTCCCACTTTGTGCCTTAGTCTTCCTCTACAGCTTTGCTCTCACACACTGATTTAGTGAGTAAGCTATGGTATGAGTGGTTTGATCATCTGAACTATTGCTATTTACAGTAGCTTAGTCAACAAGAGATGGTTATAGGACTTCCACAGATTCAATTTTGAGGGGGTGTATGTCATAGTTGTGCCTTAGGCAAACATCCAAAGGATAAGTTTGATAAAGGGAAGGCTTGGATGGCTACACAAGTCCTTGAACTTGTTCATAGTGATTTAGTGGGTCCATTACCTCCTTTGTCTTTTAATAAAACAAGTTATGTTCTCACATTTATTGATGACTATTTCAGATATACTTGGGTTTATTTTATAAAACTCAAGATTGAATTATTTAATAGATTTATAGATTTCAAAGCTCTAGTACAGAAACAATCTAGGAAGTATGTCAAGATCCTCTGCACAGATAATGGGAGGGAATATATGAACAAGTTTGAACAATTGTGTGATCTTAAAGGAATTGATCTTTAGCATTTAGTTGCATACACATCTTAGTAGAATGGTGTAGCAGAGAGGAAGAACAAATTCTTAAAAGAGATGGCAAGTTGTATGATTCATGTAAAGTCATTAGTACCTAAGTACTAGGTGGAAGTGATTAATTATGCTACATATATACATAATAGGGTTCCTCACAAAGTTTTAAAGGGGATAACACCTCTTGAAGCTTGGTGCAATAGGAAGCCAGTAGTGGATCATTTTAGAGTCTTTGGTAGTCCAGCATGGACTCACATAACTTTTGACAAGTGTCACACTTTAAAACAACAAATTCAGACTTGCATACTTGTGGGATATCTGATGGTGTTAAGGGATATCAGCTCATTGATCCAAATTCACATGAGCTTATTATAGCAAGAAGTGTTTACTTTGAAGAAAGTCCTTCAGACTTGTCTTCTAATATTTCTTATTCTTCTTCCTTAGATGAATCAGATAGCAATGATGATGATGCTCCTACTTCATCTACTCATAAGGATGATGAAGTAATACCTCCCCAATAGGGTTTAGCAAGTCATATTCCTCCTCCTCCAGATCCTTGCCCATTAATGTCTTTGTGGGCTAGACAAACTTTGGTGGATGTAGACCCTCTTGTTAGAGATCCATTAGATAGAAGGAGAACATGGTCACAACATTATCATCCACATTCCTACATTGCCACATCTTTCAATCCATAGTCTTTTCAATAAGCCACAGGGACAGTTGAGTGGGATTCAGTAATGGAAGAAGAGTATGACTCATTGATTAGGAACAACACTTGAGATCTTGTTCCTCTTTTCAAGGGAATAAAATTAGTACAATGTAGGTGGATATATCAAACTAAGTTTGTAGTAGATGGAAGTATTGATAAGTATAAAGCATGCTGAGTGGCCAAAGGTTTTTCCTAAGTGGAAGGTATTGATTATACAAAAACCTTTGTGTTTATTGCTAAGATGAATTCCATTCAATTGATACTAGCTATTAGTGCAGCTCATGGTTGGGTTTTACATTAGATGGATGTGAATAGCACATTTCTTAATGGAGATCTTCATGAGGAGATATCTATGGATTAGCCACAGGGGTTCGTTTAGGATTCTTCATTGGTGTGCCACTTGTAAAAGTCTCTCTATGGTCTGAAACAAGCCCCCAAGGCTTAGTATTCTTAGATGGACACATTTCTTCTTTTAGTTAGGTTCTCAAGATGTCACTCAGATTGGAATTTATATATTTTATGATAGGAGGATTCACTATTGTACTTGGTGCTCTATGTTGATGATCTTAATATTATAGGGAGCATAGCATCCATCATCAGTAGTGTTAAGATTACACTTCATGACAAAAAATTTATGATAGACATGGGCATATTGCATTATTTTCTTAGGATTTAGATAGCATAGTCTTATTTTGGGATTACTCTTTCATAGCCCAAGTATGCCATTTACTTGTTAGCTCAATTTCACATCGCTGATTGTAGGCCTACACTAACTCCCTTCTTATCTAGAGTTATACTTGAGGTTCATTGTTCCACTCCCTTGGTTAATGCCACATTGTATCACCAACTTGTAGGAATCCTCATATATCTGTCTCATACATAGCCTGACATTTCATATGCAGTTAACATAGTTTTACACTTTATGTAGACACCACATGAGCTTCATTAGAGAGCCACCAAATATATTTTGAGCTACATTCAGGGCACTATTAGATATGAGATTCACTATATAATCAGTACAAGTTTAGACTTGGTGGGATACATAAATTTTGATTAGGTTGGTGATTATGATGATCATAAGTCCACTTCTAGTTATAACTTTCCTTCAGATCTAGCCTTATTTATTGGTAGAGTGAGAAACAACATGTTATTGCTCTTTCATATATAGAAGTTGAGTATCATGGCATTGTTAATACCACTACTAAGGTTATTTGGATTTAAAATATTCTCACTGAGCTTGGTGTTCCATTTCAGAAGCCATCAGTCATCTACTGTGACAACCAGAGTATTATCTAGACCTTGAAGAATACAGTTTATCATCAGAGAACCAAACAAATAGAGATCCATGTGCACTTTATCAGGGAGCTGATTTAGGTAGAGATCATTGATCTTTAATATTGTCCTAAGGAGAAGTAGATTATAGATATTTTCACTAAACCTTTCACTGAGAGCAACTATCTTCACTTGCAATCTCTTTTGGGGGTGTAGGACATCAGTTCTTTAGGGGACATCAGTTCTTCAGGAGTGTCTCATAGACCTTCATTTTGAGGAGTTTTTTTCCTTTGAGTTTTCTCTTTTTCTCATCTATTTGTATAGAGTACCTAATATGGCTACACATTATCAGGACTCTTATCTGTATAGCCCTACCTAAGCTTCACTTATGAAGGGTGTTGGTACATTTATTTGCTTTATTGCATTTACTTGTATTTATTATTTAAATTGGTGCACTAATTACTTATTATAATTAATTTATTATATTTATTAATAATTTGTACTAGATAATATAAGTTTGCTTAGCTAGTAGTCAACTTGGACACCTATTTTGTTACAGTGGAGTTCCACTCCACTATTTAGGGTAAGATAAGATAAAATTGCTTAACTAGTAGTCAACTTGTGTTGATCATTTACACAAGTTGGACACCTATCTTGTTAGTGTGGAGTTGCACTGCACTATTCATGTAGTCAGATATCAATTAAACTACACTTGTTGTGTGAGTTCCTTGATCTTTATCTTGCACACCTTGCTCTATATAAGTAATGGTTATTTATGTATTCTACATTAGATTAATATTGAATTATTAGAGTAATTTATCATATTTGAGTTATTTATTTATTATTATTATTGTCTCAGATATTATTATTATTATTATTATTATTATTATTATTATTATTATTATTATTATTATTATTATTATTATTATTATTATTATTGGTGTTGTTGTTTTATCTCTTATTTATGCTTTCTATTAGATTAATTAGATCTTGTAGCTAATTCTAACATAAATAAATGTATTTTATAGGGTGAAAAGAATAACAAATCTAAGAAGCCAAACTCAAAAACCTATTGAAAATGTCAAGAAAGTGGGATATAATTTCTCTAGTAAGAAACCTCTATCATTCAACGGATAGGAAAGACATATATGTGTCCATAATAACACATAACATACACCAAAATAAATGTATGTGATTGATAACAAAAAAGAATGATTACTTTGTATTTCCTTATGAAAAAGTGAAAAAATGTTTTTAACACCACCAAAGTTACATCAAAATGAAAATAACAAATGTAGGTTCAAGAAGAATACTACAATGAAATTTCCAAGTTTTGCCTTGTTTATAACAACTATGATAACATTCTAAAAATAGAGGTTTAAACACATGCAAATAGTAAATACATACATTATTTATGAAAAAATATTGAATGTAAAGTTTACAAAATCTCCTTATATTGATTTTTGTTGGGTTGCAAATACAATTTCCACTTTCAAAAGTTTTCTCACAAGTTTATAATTGTCAGTAACCCTTATAAATGAGCCCCTAACTCATATTTATAAGTTGAAATGGGTGGTTATAGAGTGTAACCACCTTTTCTACCTTTTTTAGAGCATGTAAAAGCACATTAGCTAATTTTCACAACTTAAAATTTGTAAAAATACGTTAAGTAATTTACACATCTTGAAAAAATGTGTTAGTGTTTTTTCACTTCTTGTAAAAGTACAATGACAAATTTACGCAACTTGAAAAATTGTGTTGGCAAATTTGCACAACTTAAAATTACAAAAAAGACTTAGTACAATTACACAACTTTACGATGTGTGAATTAACTAAAAGGTATAATTATAATTATAAGAATGATTGAAGAAATACAAGACTATGAAAAGATCAAAATTTGATTTAGAATCATTATTTATTATCATCATTGATGATGATCTGGACTTTTTCTTTTTCAGGCCAAAACTTCTTTTTATGATATTATTTGAATCTTTGCATGACTTCCAACATTTATATTCATCTAGCCCATCTGAACATGTATAAGTTATTTTTGGATCATAATATAGATCTACCATCCTTTAAGTTGTTCCTTGTAACTGTTGTCTCCAAATCTTGCACCCTAGAAGAGAGTGTTTAGTCCTCTCCCAAATTTGGGCAATGGTGTAACATTTCCAGGCCTATGGGTATGCCTATGGAGGAAATGGACCTCTAGATTGAAAGGGCTAGCTCTCTGTATATGTCTGTACAAGACAATATCTACTAAACTATCTTGTTTAAAGGGAAAAGAGTTGGAAATTTATAGAAAAGGAAATCCTATTCTAAGAGTGGTGATACACCAAAACTATTTTCCACATGAATGTCAGATTTTAGTGCACAATATAGCAAAAGCACAAACCATTCCCAAACTCTAAAAATTCTAACAATAATATTTCAACATAAAGGTGAGATGTGTAAAAAGTGACACAATGTAAATGATCTGAAAGCAAAACTTTGCACATTCAAGACAGTAATACACATGGAGAAATTCAATACACTTGGATACACACTGTGTGACCAGTTAGACTAAAAACTCTTATTCAAGTATGAAGGATAAATTGGGAAAAAAGATGTAAAATCACCACATGCTACCACTATACATCTCTTGCACACTCAGACCAAAAACCCAAAAAAATCTTAAAGGAAACACATTTATGCTAAATGCTTAAAGGCAAAACTTAAATCATTCCAGCAAGGCTTTGCCATACACTGCGTGTGTATTTTTTTTCTCTAGCCAAGGGGTTGTATATATAGCAAGAAGGAGAGAGAGAGAGGAAAGCTTTTAACACCAAGGAGAGTAATAAATTCTATTAGAAGTCTCCATCTTCAGCTGTAACTGACTTTGCCAATGATGCTCATTAGGACATTCTGATTGATCTATGTCACCCTCTTCAATGCCCTTGGCTTGCCCCTTTGAAGATGTTTTTTCAATGGTTGCTCAACCCAATTGAGATGTTTGGATATGGAATTAAAATGGTTGCTATCAATGGAACCACCTATTAGAAATCTATTTTGATGCCCAATCGCTTCTCTTTGGCTTGTCGCAATGCACAATGGCATGGAAAAGAGTCACTTTCATTCTATTTTTCCTTGGAGAGGCATTACCAGGAATCCATGTGCTCATTGATTGATCTTTCTATTGGCCATTCAGAATGACCTAGATCATTGATTTGCACTATCAATCTACCTGTCATGGATTAGTCATTAGATCAAGCTTTATAAGTTAAGTAGTCTTGAAAACTCAATTTGTACTGTCAAGATCTTTTCAAGTTTTCCAAGCTCTTCTACTTCAAGTTCTTCAAGATTGTGAACATTGGGTTCTTCTAGCTTTAAGTCTTTGGGATTTGGAAAGTGACCCTTTAGAAAAATTCTAAAGGGCACTTGGAGAGAAAAGTGGCCCTTCAAAAAAAAATTGAAGGGCACTTAGAGAGAAAAGTAGCCCTTCAAAAAAAAAATTAAAGGGCATTTTGGAGAGAGAAAGAACCCTTCAGAAAAAATTTAAAGGGTAATATTTCAAGAAAAGACATGCCAAACACCTTTAGACTTTTTGTTTGAGACAAAAATTCTGAGATAAAGGATTCCTTCAAGAAAAGGCAAAGAGATAATTCTTTTAAGCTTCTTGTCCGAGACAAAAAGTCTGAAAGAATTCCTAGGCTTGGACAAAAAACTTGAAACAAAATAAACCTTGCAAATGAGATAAAACTTAGGCAAAAGGGGTGAAAAAACACTCGAACAAGGCTAAAACAAAACTTTTGAAGAAGAGAAAACAACTAGTTTCTTTACGAGTCTTTCATAATTAGATTGAAAACAGACAAGAGATGTTGAACTTAGCCAAAGAAAATTTTAAAAATAAGGGTAACAAATTTGGCTAACATTCTTGGTGATTCCCAAGGGCGGCATGCCTGTATGCCAAAGACCAGTCACCTAAATCCTTCCATTAGGCATGGAGTCATGTATATAGGCACTTTAAAGAGAATTGAACAAGATTTAGCTCAAAAACATACTATTTGGGTCGATCACACACACAAGGCAAAGACACACATCAAACAAAAGGAAGGAAAACACATGTGCTACAAAGTACTTAGGGAACACAACAATGAACAAAAGGAAACACACACATCTTAAACTAGTATTTACAAAAGGATGAGTGAGGGATAATAGCAAGATTTCAAGTGTATCCCATTCACAGGGATAGGCAACTCTTCTCCATTTATTTTGGATAATTGAAAATAGTTGCTTTGCTTGCACTTGTTGATGATGTAAGGGCCACTCTACAAAGTGTCAAACTTTGTATGCATGCCTATTTTTGCTTTGTCTTCATCCCACTTCAAAACCAAGTCACCCTCTTTGAACACTTTTACACTTATCCTTTTGTCAAAGGATCTCTTCATGAGCACTTGATGCTGTTCCATAGCCTTGTGTGCATCATCCCTTGCCTCTTGCAGTTACATTAGTTCTATCAACCTACCTTCCATTGGAGTGTTTTCAAGTAATTCCAGCTACTATGCTAGTTCTAGGGTAGGGAATTCTTGAGATATGGACAACCTGGCTTCTCTTCCATAAATAAGTACAAAGGGAGAGTTATCAATTGATTTCTTAGGAGTAATTTTGTCTACCCATAAAGCTGTCTTCAGCTTGTTGTGCTAGGCTCTTTGATTATTCTCCAATGTTCTCTTGATTATTTTGATGAGGTTTTTATTGGTAGACTCAGCCAATCCATTACTTTGAGGGTAATAATTGGATGAGGTACTCAAGTGAACTCCATTCCTTGTTTCCCAATCAAAAATTTTAACACTTATGAAAGCAAGTGCATTATCAAAAATGATGACATGGGGAACTCCAAACTTTGTCATAATATTGTCATAAAACTCCAAGATAGTATTTTTGTTTGCCTCCTTCAATGCAATAGCCTCTAACCACCTTGTAAAGTAGTCAGTGGTAGTCAATATCCATTTGTGTCCAACACTTGATGGAGGATTGATCATGCCAATGAAATCAAGACCCCATTGCATGAAAGGCTGGTCCACTTGGAGAGGTTTTAATAGAATGGCTATAAGGTTTTGTTTGCCTACAAAGAAGGCACATTGAGGACATTTTCTAACCCACTGGTAACAGTCCTTAAAAAGACTAGGCTAATAGTAATTAGTGCTCATTATCTTTGTAATAGTCATCTTAGGAGAGAAATGACCTCCATTTGCACTATTGTGAAACTTCTCTAGTAGCATATCCAATTGATCATTGTTAATACATCTTAGTAGCACACTATTCATGTCCTTTCTAAAAAGAACACCATCCACAAGATAGTAAGGAATGGTCTACAGTCTAAAATATCTCTTTTGAGACTTGTTCAAGCTATTGGGACACCCACCATTTTGAAAAAAACTAATGATGTCTTGTGTCTAACTTTGAGATTGAATTTGATCAGTTGGTTAGGGATGAACTTGGTTGACCAAGGCTTCCTCTTTTGGATCTTAAAGATCTGAAGCCAAATAATCACACAATCCTCTTCTTCTTACCAAGCTCATCATTTTAATGTCCATGTCATACTCCATCACCTTTGTAATCCATCCAACTCTCTTTTCATTGAGGTCTTTGCTTAGGAGAAAATCCTTGGTGCTAGGATGAGAAACCATGACATGTATCTTATTGTTGTAAACCATGTATCTAAATTTCTTCAATCCTCTAATTACTATTAGAGCCTACTTCTCAAGAAAAGAATACCTAACCTCATAATCCTCCAATCCTTGGCTGAAGAATGCAATTGGATACTCAACCTCTTCATCATTATTTTACATAAGCATAGCTAATATTGTATCAAGGTTAGCAAAGGTATAGAGTATGAAGTCCTTGGAAAATTTTGGGTTTAAGAGAGTAGGAGATTCTACAATTGCTTGCTTGATTGCCTCAAAATTTCTCTTTCCCTCCTTTGTCTAATTAAAAACTTGGTTCTTTTTTAGCATGGCTATGATAGGCTTTGCCACAGTTGCAAATCCTGGAATAAACCTTCTCACAAAGTTTATTTTCCCTAAGAATATTTGTATCCCTTTCTTGTGTTGAGGCAAGAACAAGCCTAGAATAGCCTCAATCCTCTCAGGATCAATAAATAAGCCTTATTTGGAAACAATGTGACCCAATAGCTTACCTTCATGGACAGCAAAGATGCACTTCTTTAGATTAAGGGATATTCCATACTCCCTACATTTCTCAAACACTTGCCTTAGATGTTTTATGTGATCGGTAGCATCCTTTGAAAAAATGGTTATATCATCAAGATACACCAGTAGAAACTTATTAATCAAACCTTTAAAAGCCATGTCCATTTCCCTTTAAAATGTGGCTCTAGCATTTAATAAACCAAAAGGCATCTTGTTATAGGCAAAGGTCCCCCATTTCATAGTGAAGGTTGTCTTAAACTGATCTTCTTCATTGACCAATATCTGATTATAGCCTAAATAATCATCAAGAAGTGAGAAACATTGGGAACCTAAAACAACTTGCAAAATTTATTCCATAGAAGATAGTGGATAATGATCCTTGAGAGACACTTTGTTAAGATCTCAAAAATCCACACACAACCTGATTTCTCCATTCTTCTTTTGGATAGGAACAAGACTAGCCCCCCAAGTTGAATGTTTGATAGGAAAGATAATCCTAAACTCAATTAGTTGGGTTAGTTCTTTATTCATGAGTTCTTCTATCTTGGGATAGATAGGCCTTTACTTTTGCCTAACCAGTTTGGCTCCAGGTTCCAACTCGACAGTGTGATGAGCTAGACTTGGATCAAACCCTTTCAAGTCTTTATGCTCCTAAGCAAAGATGTCATGAAACTCTTTGCACAATTCAATAAGAGCCTACCTCTCGGGCTGAGAACATACCTTGCCAATTTTCAAAAGTTTGTCCTTGAAAATTAGGTCTCTTTCATAGTTCTCTTCCTTTGTTGACATGCTCACTCTTTCTTTCTTCTTCTGATCATCCTCATTGAAAACACTCTCTAAGTTAATCAGCCTCTTAGGTATTTTGTTTGTCTTCATCTGAATGATTTTCTCTTAATATTGATCATGTAGTCTCCTTTGGTTTCTTAAGGAGAAACCTACCACATTTTATAGAAGTGTGCAATGTGTTCATCACTTTCAAACACATACCATGAAACTTATTTATCTAGAATAGAGGCCCTCATAATGATCTTGATATGAGATTGATCCTTCTCTTGTCCCACATTAGTAGCTATGTCAAACCATGCCCCTATGGCAGCCAATCTGTCAGTATGTTTATTATAATCCCTTATTGGGTTGTATGTTGAAGGCATCAAAGTCTTCAAGTAGGTCTCATACCCTATACTTGTAGGATTTAAGCAAGGGATTCTTGGTTGTATCCTAATTTCTTACTTGGTGGATGACCAACTCAGTATCTCCATAAACCTTTAAACTCTTGATTCTTCTTTTCTTTACCCATTGGAGACCATGGACTAGGCCTTCATATTTTACCACATTGTAAGTGCAACTAAAGTAGAATCTATATGAGGAGTAGTATTGATTATTTGATAGAGAAACTAACATAATGCTATCTCTTATACCTAATTTGCTTCTTGAACCATCTAAAAACATCTCTTATATGCCATCAAGTTCATAATCTTCATTAGTGAGTAAAGGAGTGGAAACATATTTCTCATGCATATAATAAACTCCAAACTCAGTCTCTTTTATGAATGTATATGGATAAAATCCATGTGTTTTAGTTTTTTACTTATCAAGAAAGAGATCAAAAATACCTTCAAGGGGAGAGGATGTTTCACTAGCTATGACACCTTTTTTGTTGATTAGGCAATTTTGACTTTAACTTGATTCCATATATGGCTCGATATGAAACCTTGATAGGGGTTACATTCTTATAGTCACCTTGGTCCCATATATTGTTTTAAAATTTATAAAATACCAATTAATAGAAAGTTACCCTCCTATCTTAGCTATAAAATCTCTTGCCAGGCAGATAACAAAATGGGCTAGAAGGTCTACCACCACTACGTCCTGCATAATTGGAAAACTTAGGCAATCATGTAGAAAGACCTTCAGACCTTTGACCAGCCCCACTATCTTATTTGGATTCCCATCAATATTCAATACACCCTTTCTATTTGGCTCATATCTTAATCTTAGCTTATTAGACACCACTTTAGGCATAACAGTGGTACTAGCTCCACTATCCACAATGCAATTATGGACTAGATTGTCTCCCATAATGAGGGTGAGATAGAAGGGTGGAGTATTTTTAGACTTGGTATAGGGTTCTAAGACATGTCTTGGGTCATTGATAAGGTCTACACCATTATTCTTTAAATTTTGAGGGTTTACATGAATGTTTGCAAGTTGTTCCTATAACAGCTCCTTTAAACCAGGCATATGCAAGACTTTTCAAAGAGATATGCTTGTCTTGGCATTCTTTAAATAATAAATAGTGTTTAGAGAGGGATCATTCACCTTTTCTTGGACCTTTAAAGGTAGAGAAAGAGTTTCAACCTACTATGCTATAGGTTTGACAATCCTACTTGCATTTTGATTTTGCTGAGGAGCATGATTTGTAACAGGTACAACATTAGGATTCACACCTTATGGTCTCGGAGAGGCATCTCTTGGAGTCACATGTATTCCTAGAACATCTCCTAGAGAACTATTTTTGGCTCTTGTTTTGACTGTAATTGGTGTGTTTTGATTTAACATGTTATCATTTTTCACTTGAAAGTTCATCATACCTATGCTTTGGCTACTCCCCTCTCCATGAACATCCCTTTGCATGAGGTTTGATTCTTCTGCTATTACATAGGGAGTATATTATTCTTATGCCATCAAATATTGGTTGTCTTCTCCATTACTGTACATGAACTAACCTTGAGGCTACCCCCATTGGTATAAATGATCCTCTCCTTAGACTAGATTAGCATGTACAGGAATAACCACCTTAGGATAAGGAGTGGTATTGGGATTATAGGCATTGGGTTACCTATTGAAACCTTGCTGACCTTGTCCTCTCCCTTGGTAATTATATTGGGGTGGAACTCTATATCCTTGTTCACGATAATATTGAGGATTAGGTGGAACACTTACCTAAAAATGAGCTTGCTTGAGCTAAGCTCATAGTGACCATATTTCCTCATCTTTATCCATAGCACTATCCACTTTATTAGGGAAGGCTCTAGGCTTGACATTGACATTAGGGATATGAGCTATGTTTGGAGCTTTGATTGAACTATGGGATAACAATGGCATGGAAACTCTTGGAGGTAACTTTCCATCCTGTATCAAGTTATTCTCAACTTTAATGGTTATCTCATAGGCATCAGGTAGGGTAGATCCTCCCATAGATTGCAACATCATTGCTACATCAGTACCAATACCTTTGAGATAGCTAGGGAACACAAATCTTGGAGGAGGTCTTATGAAAGGTGGCAACCTATGCCATGTCCTTTGAAATCTTTCATTGAAATCCCCCATAGATTTGTTGGGACCTTTCTTTATTACATTCAACTGATGGATCAGTGAAGCATGGTCACTTTTATTTTCAAATCTTTTAACCAATAACTCTCCAAACCCACCCCAACTTGTAATGCAACCTCCCTCCAATTTTCTATACCAATCAATCACCTTGCCTCTTAGGGACATGGTGAGCAACCTGATGGTTATATTGGCTTGGGTGACATTATAAAAGTTACAAAAATTCAAGATGTCTTTGATATGTTCAGATGGGATTATATAACTTTCCCCATTGAAATGAAGAAGATTCTTGGTATCATTTAGAGGGATAGTGTCATATGTAGGGACGTCAATTAGATTTTATGTGTTAAAGGCTAGGAAAGGTTGTTGTCTCTCCATTTCTCTTATTTCTTCTTGATCTTCAACTTCTTCAATCTCCTTGACTTCTTCTTCTTCTTATCCAAAGCCCCTTTGCTAAGGATCTCTAAGGGTTAGGAATGGTTCAGGGCATTGTTCCTCAAGAAGAGCTTTAGCGAGGGTGGGTTGATCAGAAATACTAGATGACCTAGTGAGGACTATGAAGTAAAATGTGGAAAACTTGATCTACAACCAGGGATTCTTACCCTTTGGAGTTTCCAAATGTTGTATTAAGAGTATAAACTTAGGTTTGTCAAGACCTACATTCACCTTGACATGTAAATAACCAAGAACTGGGGTCCCATCGAGTGTGCCAATACTATTGTCTCCAAATCTTACACCCTAGAAGAGAGTGTTCAGTCCTCTCCCAGATTTAGGCAATGCTGAAACATTTATAGGATTGTGGGTATGCCTATGGAGTAAATGGACCTCTAGATTGAAAGGGTTATCTCCCTATATATGTCTCTACAAGACAATCTCTGCTAAACTGAATTGTTTAAAGGGAAAAGAGTTAGAAATTTATAAAAAATGAAATCCTATTCTAAGAGTGGTGATACACCAAAACTATTTTTCACATGAATGTTAGATTCTAGTGCAAAATACAGTAAAATCATAAACTATTCCCAAACTCTAAATATTTTAATAATAATATTTCAACATAGAGGTGAGATGTGTAAAAAATGACACAAGGTAAATGAGCTAAAAGGCAAACTTTACACATTTAAGACAGTAATACACATGCAAAAATTCAATACACTTGGATACACACTGTGTGACCAATTAGACTAAAAAATATTGTTTAGGTATGAAGGATAAAGTGGGAAAAATTATGGAAAATCATCACATGCTACCACTGTGAATTTCTTGCACACTCAAACCAAAAACCCAAAAAAATCTTGAAGGAAACACATTTATGCTAAATACTTAAAGGTAGAACTTGAATCATTTCAGCAGGGCTTCGCCATACACTGCATGGTTTTTTTTATCTACCAAGGGGATGTATTTATAGTAATAAGGAGAGAGAGAGAGAGGAAATTTTTTAGTTCCAAGGAGAGGAATCAATTATGTTGGAAGTCTCCATCTTCAACTACAACTGACTTTGCTAATGATGCTCATTAAGGCATTCTAATTTATCCATGTCACCCTCTTGAACGCCCTTGGCTTGCCCTCTTGAAGATGTTTTTTCAATGGTTTCTCAACCCAATCAAGATGTTCAGAGATGGAATTTAAATGGTTATTGTTAATAGAGCCACTTATTAGAAATATATTTTGATACCCAACCGCTTCTCCTTGGCTTGTCATGATGCACAATGGCATGGAAAAGAGTCACTTTCATTTGGTTTTGCCTTAGAGAGGCATTGTTGGGAATCCATGTGATCATTGATGGATCATTGATTTGCACCATCGATCTACCTATTATGGATTAGTTGTTGGATCAAGCTTTATAAGTTATGTAGTCTTGAAAACTTGATTTACACTGTCAAGACCTTTTTGGGTTTTCCAAGCTCTTCTACTTTGGGTTCTTCAAGCTTGATGACTTTAGGTTCTTCTAGATTTAAGTCTTCAAGCTTTGGAAAGTAACCCTTTGGAAAAAATTTGAAGGGCACTTTGAGAGAAAAGTGACCCTTTAGAAAAAATTTGAGGAACTTGGAGAGAAAAGTGACCCTTTGAAAAAATTCTGAAGGGCACTTTGGAGAGAGAAAGAACCTTCAAAAAAACTCTGAAGGGTAATCTTTTTTGGAAAAAATAGGCCAAATACCTTTGAAATTTTTGACTGAGACAAAGGATTCCTTCGAGAAAAGGCAAAGAGATAATTCTTTCAGACTTTTTATCCGAGACAAAAAGTTTGAAAGAATTCCTAGGTTTGGACAAAAAACCCAAAATAAAGGTAACCTTCCAAATGAGATAACGCTTAGGCAAAAGGGGTGAAAAAACACTTGAACAGGGCTGAAACAAAACTTTAGAAGAAGAGAAAATAATTGGTTTCTTTATGAGTCCTTCACAATTGGATTGAAAATAGGCAAGAGATGTTGGACTTAGCCAAAGGAAATTACAAAAATAAAGGTAAAAAATTTGGCTAACAATAACTTCTTCAACATTTTATCCAGTTTTTTCAAATTATTTTGATACTTTCATAATTTTTGAATTGAATCATAATTGAATGTGGAACTTGGACTTGTATTTTTTTCAAAAAAAATCTTGAACTAATTAATAATTACTTCCTTAGATAATAATTTTACTTTATTATCTATGAGCTTTCATTTCAATTTGTTTACGTATCCTAGTATCTCAAGGATAAAATCTCCTCCTAATTACTTAGAATTTTCAAATTTATTAACACTTTTTTTTGACAATGTAAACTCTAAATTTTACAGCCCCCAAAAACTTGGTGAGATATACAACTTCTTCTTTTTTGGATGACCTTTTCTTGAATTAAGTCATCTCAACAGTCAAAAGAGAATTCTTCCAATATAGGGATCAAATTATTCTATTTCTACACCTCTTCTTCATATTTACTTTGAGTTTTATTTACTTGATCATATTCAGATTAAATTTCATAACATATAGCCAATATTGTCTAAAGAATAATGATACTTTGTTGCAAAATTTTCTCAACCCACTCTTTTGTTGCTTTTCCCATATGGCCAATTTATTCTACAACATTAGTTGTCTCTGTATGAAAAATTTTATCAATAATTGAATGTGAAAATTGAATTGGTCTCACCAATTTCTGAAATAGGATGTTAGTTGTTCAACTTTTTCTTGGAGTTAATATTTGGTGAATTTATCATGATCCATATTCTCAAACAATATGCCAATTGTAGATTGGATGTTTTATTTCATGCCTTCTCTTTTAATTTATCATAGTTTAATCTTTATTATTTGGTGGTCAAATACAATGGCATTGTCTTTGTCCTTTTCTACTAGAGAAACTAGCACTTCTACATATCTTTCTCATTTTTGGTCTGTGATTATTTTTGAGATTGTCTTTGGATTTTTTTACTGCATGAGGATGAATAGTTATTAAAATGTTAAATTCAATTTCTTATGGTTGTTCAATCTTCTTTCTATGCTTCACAACATCATTTAGCCAATAAAGAACTTCTACATTAGGATCTTGTAGCACAAGGGTAATATCAGGTTCATATTGAGTTTAAGAAGAAGGAAAAGGATTTGATAAAACCTAAGACTTTTTAAGTAAATTTCACCTTCTTCTTTTTCCATTGTATCAACTAGAGATTTAGGATAAGGTCCAATAGGCAATTCATCATTTTGGGTAAGAGATACTGGAATTGAAATAGTAGGCTAAGGAGGAACATAAGAATCTAATAACAAAGATGAATCAAAAGCCATAAATTATTATGTAGTATTAATTACCAGGGGTTGAGGTTAGGAAAATTTTTCAAAAGAAGTTTCTTTTGAAATGGAGATATTTGGAGTACCTAGAATATTTTCACCTGATCTCCTTATCTTCTATTTGAGTAGCATCTTAACTGGAATAACTTCTTTGACAGCCTTAACTTTTGTCTTAGCTTCTATTTCTTCTAGATCCTTATCAATTCCTAATTTTGAGGATGTACTTGCTTCTATTTGGCATTGTTGATGAGAAATCCCCAATTCAACTTCTTTTATTGGAGAAAATCTTACTTTATCAACATTAATGACCATTTTTCAACCAACTCAAAGTTTTGTTTAACACACCTTGAGTTTTGTCAATGAGTGAAGTGGACTCTTTCTTGTGTCAATCTATTCTTGGAAGAGGTTTTGATTCAATTCCATATTTTTCAGAGATGTGATCTAATACATTTTTATTATCCGATATTTTTTTTTTTAATTTCCAATATATTAGAAACAATCACTTGTTCTAGAGTGAATTGTGAATAATCACAAATTCTCACATCTTTTTGTCATCATAATCCATCCATTAATCTTAAAAATGATGTACATGTTGATATGAAGAACCAATAATATGTTGTATTAGGCCCCTAACATCAAATGAAGGTCAAATTTCAAATGATTAAATAGTAACTTGAGTCATTTCTTCATCAATCAATTTTGCTTTGGCAAAAGAAGCACAAGTGTATTGACCAATAAAAATAAGAAATTTTATCCTAAATTTGTGTTTATAAGATAATAGATTTTGTGTTTCAATCAACTATCTCACTAGTTTCATCAAATCCCATTTTCCATCCACATATCTCGAAAGCATATATGGGGTAACTTCATAGCCACAAATTCTCAAGTAGGTGAAAGTTGGGAAATATATGAACCATGTTCCCCTCTTGGAAATTTATGTAGAGGCCTAAATAAATAGTCTCATATTATATATTTTTGGTTTGAACAATTAAAACACATATTGCAATAATGCATCATTTACCCTATAGAAATGACATGCACTTTATATTAAAGAGAGTTTATGATAGAAGTTAGAGATTATGAAAGTCTACATATCACCTACTGTATTTAAACCATCATAAAACCTCTTTATGGTAACAAAATAAACAAGATAAGAAGTCATATATAATTTGGAATTTTTGTTGACTTCCACAAGATGCATATGAATTGAATCATAGATTAACTATCCCTAGTTGATATAATGATTTTTCTAGTGAATTGTCTATACATACATGTACATCTGTGTCTATAAATTCCTAGCAGTTAGAATTCCCACTAATCTATGTAAGAGAATAATCATGTCATTGACCTCATTTATGAAATAAAATCTATAAATATTCTTAGGTAACCTTATCATTATTTATTTAGGTTTCATTGATCATTATTTATTGACCCATTTTGAATAAGAGCTGGTATTATAATCCTATAATTGTTGATAAATTACAGGAGTAAAGTTAACAAATGCTTTCATGTCAGGTAACTATAGTAGATGATCAATATGCTTTGAACCTAACCATAAGACCAATTCTCCATTTGGATTCTTGACTTCCCTTTT
Organism: Torreya grandis; assembly: GCA_037957365.1. Lineage (NCBI taxonomy): Eukaryota > Viridiplantae > Streptophyta > Pinopsida > Cupressales > Taxaceae > Torreya > Torreya grandis. The sequence goes on along the minus strand of JARHVA010003448.1, from coordinate 767,938 downwards.
TATACATCATAGCATTTGGCCATTATCAAAACAAGTTCTAGACATTAAACTTAACTTGGGAATGTTGGTGCATGTGTCAATCTATTGTCATGAATGCTTTGTTCATAATTTATTTTGTGTACACCACTTATTATATTCTAGAAATATTCCATATTAATATGACCTAAGTCAGTCTTTGTTATCTCTTCAACATTTGACTCTAGGTGTGAAGGTGGGACTACCCCTTGAAATCGATACCTTATATCTGTGTCTTCTTCCAATTTTAGTTTATTTTTGTTAGGTGTCTTTTTTAGAGTAATTTTCTTGGGAGTCTCCTTAATCGGGTGCTGAATGTTGACATCTAATGATGATTACCTACCTGGGAGAGAAGGACCATCACCTAAACTAACTTGCAAAGAAGGAACACTAAATGTACTCCAACAAGATGTGGAAATTAGAATGTGCAAAAATAGATTTCAAATTCTAAAAAGGTGTTCAGCAAGGTATTAACCTCTGATGGAATGTTTTATAGATAAACAGATTCTGATAGAGTGTTAAGTAGGGTGTCAAATTTTGAGATGTGTAAAAACACATGTTGGAATCCGATAATGTGTTTTGTAGAGTTTAGACTTCAATAAGTGCACCAATAAGATTCAAATTTTGATGGAATGATTTGTAGAGAACTAAAATCTAAGATGTGTGTAGGCAAGTCTTGGGGTTCAATGGATGTTTAGGAAGCCCTAGAAATATAATGATGTTTAGAATAGGTGCAAACTCTAATAAGATATCCTACTTAAATAGATATGGAACCTATAAACCCTAGTTCTTTTTTTAGGCAATGAAAATGATCTAATTTTAAAAATAAATAAATCAATCAAAACCTGCAATGTTAATGACCATAAAAATTCCAAATCTACAAAGGGAGCAATGAAGGTTAAAATGTGTGAGCGACAATGAGCAATTGGTATGAAAAATGGAAAGGATGGAGGCATATATGGTAGGCTATAAATCATCCATGTGTGTGAGGGCCAAGGAGGAGTAATGGTATAAATTAAGGTATGCATGAGAAGTTATTGGGATTTGATGCCATGTTTCATAGACAATTAGGATCCAAGAAGTGTTTTTACATGAGTCAAAATTTGATATAAGGTTTATCATTCAATATGGATTTTTGAAAGTGTTTGGACGCTCATCATAATCGATGACATGTTTTACAAACTATCAAATCCCAATATTGATGTTTTCACATGAGTCAAATTTTGATAGCTTTTTAAACAACTATCATAATTTTGATATGTGTTCAACATGTCTTCAAAACCTGACCAAGGCAAAAACTTAGCCACAGTTTGGATTTTTTTATTTAGTTTTTAACATTTGACCAGTTATGACTTTTGACTTTGAAAATATTGAGTAAGATATTTTTTAATTATAAAAATATGACTTTGACTTTGACTCAAGTTAACTATTTATGATCAAAAGACTCAACACTTTTAACTTTTTTACTTTTGTTTGAAAATTGGGATAACAGTTGGCTCTAACTAGGGATAAGAGAAATACTCTAGACTCTAGTTTCACAAACTCATGCATTTCCATTGGGTTATAGAGTCATTTGAATTTCAATGTCACAAATTCTTAAAAATTATGATGTAACTTCATACTTACAGGTCTTGATCTGACCAATTGACAACCAGTTCACCTATCTCAATTGTATGAGAAATAAACACGTACTATCAGGCCAGATCCCCTTCTTTGAAATTTATAGATCTTGATATTACCAATTGAGAGAAAGTTCACCTATCTTAATCATATAATAACTAAATACATGCTACCAAACTAGATACTTTATACATGAAGATTCTAATTTTTTACCATTTATTTACTTCAAGATGTTCATGAAAACCTATTAATTTTGAAAATTGAAGAAGATTTGGATCTTAGAATTGATAAAATACTGAAGATATGTAGTTCATTCAAGTTTAGATCAAGTGTCTAAAAACATATAACAAGGAAGAATACTAATACATGAAAAAGAGGGAACAATAGATAGGTTATTGTATTATTGAAAAACAACACACATGCACAATAAAATCAAGACAAGAAAAGGAGAGAAACCAAACAATTTATGTGCATACTTACATGTAGGGAACTACCTACTTTCACTTGAAGTAATGCTTGAGATATTACCCATTGTAGGGCAATGGTAGATGTGTGCCATCATGATAGACCAAGTAGAGAGTGTTGTCTCTATATAAGTGTCTAATTTTGAAGAGATCCATCCACAATGAGTCAAACATTTCATGACTTCCTTTAGGTTATTTGCATCTATCCCATAGAAAAAAAATATATCCTACCTAAAAATCTCTTCTTTTCACTTTTTTGTAATAAAAACTTTAACTTGAGCCTGATGCTTAGTAATTATGTCAACAACTCTAGATCTGTCTTCTTCAAGCTTGTTTAAATATATAATTATTTTATCTAAAGGACTTTCAAAGTTCTAGTTCTCGGTGGACTTAGCTAGCTGAAGTGTAGGAAATTCAAGTGTTATTGGAATTGCCACATCTATCTTGTAAAGTAACTAGAATGGGGACATACCAATAACCTTTTTTAGTGTTATGTGATCTACCCACAGTGAATCATACAAATTTTTATGCCAATTCCTATAGTTATAATCGACCAACTTACGAATATGGTGACCAAGTTCTTATTGTTTGACTCAACTTGATCATTTCCTTGTGGATAATAGTCTGAAGAGTGAGATAACAAAATGGCATAGCCATAATAGAATCCAATCATCTCTAAAGAAGAAAAAATTGAAGCATTATTTATTACTTTCTTTTGTGAAACATCATATCTTACCAAAATATTTTCTTTGATGAAATTACTTCTAAAGTTATTTGTTTGACTAAAATATATTCCACCCATTTGGTGAAGTAGCATATAGTAGTAAGAAGATGTGTGTTTCATGCACTTGATTGAAGATTCATAGTTTCTATGAAATCTAAACCCCATTTTTAAAAGGGTTCTTCTATCATTGTTAGTTTGAGTGGAATTACTACAAGTTATGGTCGTCTAACGAACTATTGACAAGCCTTGCATTTCCTTACCTGCTCTTAAGAATCATTGAAAAGTGTAGGCCAATATTAATGAGTTCTTAAGATCTTGTAAGTCATCACTTGAGCCAAAAAATGACCACCACGAACTTGATCATGAAAATCTTGTAAGGGGTTATTTTGTTATTCACTATGACACATACTAATAAAAAGCCACAAATGCTCTTTTTGAATAATGTATCATCCCAGATTACATATTTTATGGATTTCAACTTGAGTATTTTGCATTGTTTAGTATCCATATCGGATGGGCATTCTCCATACGTCGAGAATAAAACAATATCTTCAAACCACACATTAGTAGAATCTACAAGAAAAACAAAGGGAAAGTTTTATTTGTTTTGATCACCAAAATCTATTGAATGAATTATCTGAGAATCTTTATATTTTACTATGAGCTGACATAATCTTTTTCCTCAAACCAATTTTATTGGCTTGATTTCCATATCATATTCTTGTACCTTGGTTATCAAGTTCTCTTAGATCTTGGCTACTGTTGAGTCAAAATAGACTTGACTATTGTACTTAACACCATTACTATAGAATACAAATATAGAATATAATACTTAAACTATTTGATAACTTTCATAATTACATATGCATGTTTATCTATTGGAGAATATTTTAATCCATAATATTTTAGATTACAACTCATGAAGGCAATGGTAGATTCAATATTTTCATCATTTTTATGAACTAGTATGGTTAAGAGAGTATGTTCTGAGGCATAACAATAGATGATGAATTTTTTTAAAAAATCTAGACAAATTAGAGTTGGTGCACAAAAAATAATGGATTTTATCTTTTTAAATTTTTATTTTTCCTCATTGTTCCATTTGAAATAAAGTTTTTTTTTCATCATATCAACAATGCGTCTATTAAATTTTGTAAAATTAAAAATAAATATGAAAGAGTTTAGAAAACTCTCACCCAGGGTCAAATCCACAAACCATTATCATGGTAAAGGCCATTGATACATTACTCAAACAATATCTTAGTCTATTATATAAAAATAGATCATACAATGATAAATAATGTATATTCACAAAGCTTCATCAAATAAAATATATGAGCCTTACATATATATGCAAGGAAGATCAATCCTAACTAAGAGATGAAGTTAAGTGATCAATCATAACTAAGAGATCAAGCTAGAGATCAATCATAATTAAGAGATCAAGTTATAGATAAAACCTATGATTAAGAGATAATTATCCCTAAAGGATAGAAACAATTATAAATTATCTCCATAATCGAAGTAAGAATGATGTTGAATATAAGGATTACTGAACATAAATGCTACACTCTAGAATACTAGGTAGAATGATGAACTCGAGGAAGCATTGTCTGAATACCCTTCTTCAATGTTGAATTGTGAGAAGATATAAATGAAAGTATCTAAAAACATAGACTGAAAAATGGTGAGAAGTTAGTACAAATACTAGTGGGGATGCCACACTAGTATCACTACACAAAAAATCACCAAGAATACCACTAAGACATAATAATCCTCATATGGTTCCAACAAACAAAGTGTCTAAATAAGATACCTATGTATAAAGGATGAATCTATAAAACACTCAAAAAAGTGTAATATGTATACATGCACAAAACACACAACTGTTAAACAAGAATCTCAAACACTAAGGAGCAAAAAAAATATCTACACCACATCACCCATATTGTTGATTGGATGAAGTGATGCAAAAAATCTGTATGAGTGGGTTGAATCCACTTCTCAAACACTGACACGTTGACACTATATGCACCAGAATAATTTTATATCCTACTTAAAGAGACTATCAAACTATAAAAAAATTAGTGCCGAAGATATAAATAAAATGTCTCAAGAAGATGGCCCTGGTGGTGATGAGAGAGACTAACAACTTAAATATTAAAGGGTGCACAAAATAAGGTACACATGCATAAATATAGACTAGGCTATAAAATAAAATCCATCATAGCACTTTATAATTTAGTATGAGTACAACATATCTCAAAAAATACCAAATAAAAATAAGAAAGACACTATGTATACCAAAATAGCTCCAAACAAGGAGATTGTCGACTTATGGAATAAATCATCACAAATCATGAGAGTTGATCCAAAATATAAGGGATCAGTGGGGGCCAAAAGCATAAGTGACACAAAAAATAATACTCAAAATAATATCAGACGTCAAGTTCTATGGAAAATGCATCTGTAAATGTATAGATAAATGAGTGTGCATGCAATAAAATGTTTTTGTGAGGGGATTTGATCACCTATCAAAATTGATTGTACCTTTTAGTCTTCAATAAGTATAATGCACATGTAAAATGAGATGCCAGGCTTAGCCAATAATGTATTTATGATAGAGTAAAATCAATAAGGTAAAATCAATGAAGGAGAAAGTATGTTTACTTGTGAGGAGGTTTGGCCACCTATCAAATTGGGCTTCACTCTCTGGTCTTCGATAAAAAAGATTTTAAAAAAGGTACATGGCCAAGAAATAAATAAATACAATATCTCCTTATATCTCCTAAATATAAAATATTATTTTTAATAAAAACAATCAAAATATATTATTTTATAAAAAATTTAAAAAATCCCTTAAAAAATTTATCCACAAGATTATTTTTTTGTGAATAGTACTACCTAGTAAAATTATGATAAATTTTTTGATTTTTAATGAAATTAAAATTTTCAAAATGTTATGAAAATTTGAAAATAAGACGCACAAAACTTAGATATTATTTTGAGCGATCATTTATAGTTTTCTCATAATTAAATAAATAAAAGTTATATTTTTTTTAGAATAGTACTATTTAGTAAAACTATGATAATTTTTTAAATTTTTGATAAAATTAAAAAAATCAAAATGTTATGGAAAGTAGAAAACAAGACTCACAAAACCCAAAAAAATATTTAAGTGATCATTTATAGTTTTCTCATAATCTAAAAAACAGCAATCATTTTTAATCAAAAAATAAATTTGTAAAAAACTTGTAGATCTTGCCTCTGATATCCAACTGAGATGAAATTGGAAGTGATTATGTATTTCTCGAATAATACTAATGTATTGGTGAGTTTTTATTTACTCCTACAATCTCCAAAATTTACCTGTAATAAAAAAACAAAAAAAAAAAATCCCTCCAAAAAGTAGAATTTCTTGCATACCTTTCTAATTCTAAAGACCATTCAAAGAGTGCAAGAGAAGAGCATACTTAGTAAGGCAAGAAAATACCATATGTTGAGTAAGAATAAACTAAGGAGTTGAGTAATAGTTGTTGGAGACTGCTTTAAGATCATGAAATATTTTATAAAACTCACCCATGGTCAAATATACAAACCATCACCATATTAAAAGCCATTAATGCATTGCTCAAACAATATCTCAGTCTATTATATAAAAACAGATCATACAATGGTAAATAATCTATATCTCTAAAAATTCATCAAAAAATAATGAATGATCCTTGTATATATAGGCAAAAAAGATCAATCATAACTAAGAGATCAAGCTAAGTATTCAATTATAACTAAGAGATCAAGCTAGAGATCAATCATAACTAAAAAATCAAGTTAGAAATTAAACCTAAAACTAAGAAATAATTATCCCTAAAAGATAGAAATAACTATAAATTATTCCCTTAATATATAAGAGATAAATATGTAATATCTCATAATATCTAAAAGAAGATAAATAAAATATCTATACATAAGTGGGTGTGTATAATAAAGTATCTAGGTGAACATGATTTAAGGTAAAAAACCTACTCTAATAAAATCTTCATAAGAAAATTACTTTTTTTGAAGAATGAATGAACACTTGGTTTAATAGTTAGCAAAGATGGCTTTTGGATTGCTTCAACTCTTTTTGGATCAATTTTGATTCCTTCTTTGGAGACAATATACCCAAGGAGTTTCCCTTTAGTAACCCCAAAAACAATTTTTTTAGGGTTGAGAGAAATACCATGTAGTTGACATTTTTCGAATACTTTTTGAGGTGATCATGGTGACTTTATTTTTTTTAAACATTTTTAGGTCATCCAAATACACAAGAATTATCTTGTTTTTCAGATATTTGAATGTGAGGTCTATAGCTCTTTGAAATGTAGCTCCTATATTGATCAATCCAAACAACATTCATCAATATGTAAAAGTTCCCCATAGAGTTATGAAAATATTTTTATGTTGATCTCTATCAACTTCAATATGATTTTAATCTAAAAATCCATCCAATATCAAGAGTATTTTTGAACCTGTAACTACTCAAAGAACTTGATCCATGATGGGTAATAGATAATTATCTTTGAGGGATGTTTGATTTAGATTCCCAAAGTTTATACAAATCTTGATTTCTCCACTCTTTTTGTTTATTGGGACTATGTTTACAATCCAAGACAAATGATGAATGGGGAAAATGATCTCTGCATTCAGCATTTTCTAAATTTCCATGAAGATCATATTTACAATATTTGGGTTATATTGTTTTTATTTCTTCTTGAATGGTTTGACATCTAGCTTTAGAAGAACTGTATGTTTCATTTCTTTCAAATGAAAGTATTTGAGATCTTCATATGAATATGAAATAATATCAATGTATTTTCAAATAAAACTGATGAATCTTTTTTTTAATTCTCGCAAACAATATTAACCACCCTAGGCTTCTTGTCAGAGACAATATTTACTTTCTCATAGTAAGTTGAACCAAGAGAATCTTTATACATTTTCTTCTTAATTGACTTGTCATGTGTGTCAAAGTTTTCTTTCAATGAGACCAAGCCTCTACGAATCTTATTTCATTTCGATTTGATTACTCCATCTTGTTCTTTAGCTATGACATCTTTTTGAGTTTGAGAAGAAGATTATCCATATGATGAATCATTACCTTCAAAGTACAAATTCTTGATAATATTAACTTTTTCAAGAAAAGAAATAATTTATTGATTGTTGTTTAAAACTTGCTAATTTTTTTAATTGTCTGATACACTGAGTTGATACATGAGTTTAATTATGTATCTATTCTTACCAATTTTTTATTGTAAAATCAATAACAAAACTAATATTATAAGTGTGTCTATTTTGGGTTATCTTCTCTTGGAATAGCTTGAATAAAACATGCCTCAAAATCTTCTATATTGTTTCAAACTTTATTCCTATAATACCTCAAATAATCATTTTTCCCTGATATTTGCCTTTGATTTGTTTCACAACCAATTCTACATCACCCAAAACTTTCAAGTTTTTACTTCCCATCTTCTATGTGACTTGCAGTCCTAGCAAGATTAATTCATATTCTATAATATTATTAGTACATTCATACTATAATTTTTAAGAGAAATGAAATATTTTTTTACTTGGATATATTAGGATAACTCCTGCACCATATCCTGTTGAAGAATAACTACCATTGAATTTCAACATCTGAATTTCATTGGAATCATTTTTTATGATTTTTAGTATATCCATATCTTTTTCTAACATGAAAAAGTAATTACATATACCTGCATCTTCATACAATATATCTGCACTGAGATCATAAACTTTTTTCATAGTGTATTTTATCTTCAATTCTGGTTCAAGGTAGTTTTTTACTCCTTTGACTAGAATCATTACATGCGATAAATCAAGTTGAATTTCACCACCAAGTTCTTTACAAAAATTTATTCCTAAGAGAATAACATAGGTTGTGATATCATCCACCAATATGTTGATCTTAATCCCTTTTTGAGGAAAAGATGCAAAGGTAACTTGGGCAACTTTAATTTGGTTGATTAGCAGAACCTGTTTAACCTTCATGGAATAACATCGGCCAAAAAAATTTGTATAGACGAAGCCAAAGGTATGAGTAACCTTGGTAGACATTAAATTATCTAAATTTCCTATGTCAATGATTCAATTACTAACTTTAAATCCCTTAAGGAATAAGGAAATGTAAAAAGGGTCACTTTATTGGATTTAGAAGTCATTGTATCCATAGAGTCTAATGGATTTGAAGAAGGTGGGGTAGAGAATATTCATTTAATATTGGATTTATTTTAAGTAGGATTTTTTTATTTAATAACATCTACTAGCCTATCTAGTTGATTTGGATATTTTCTCAAATATTTAGCTTGTGACATTTGGATTTTAGTTTTGTTGACATGTTCAATTATGTCAAAAGTAGACAAACTAGTAGAAGAGGAGCATTCTATATTTTGAGATATATTAGCATTATTATTAATAGGAGAACTATCCTTCAAATAACTAGCAACAGTAGCCAAAGAAGATTCACCTGCTTATGTTGTTGGTTTTTTGTTTCTCATCTACATAGAAAATAGTATTCCTCGAGGGAAAATAACTTTTTTAGATTTTTATTGTCCATAATTTTGTTGTTTCTTTTGATTTTAAGTTCTTTTAATGATTTTAGATAACTAACTGTTCATGTCTCCAGCATTATCTTCATAATCATCTTCTTCTAAATTATATTTTAGGAATGCATTTGCGTAGTCATAACTAGGTTCTTCAACCTCACATTCTTGAAGGTCTAGATTTTTTGATTCATTTTCTTTTTCAATGTCTTCATATCTAAAAAAATATTTTATTTTCAAAATGACACTCATAGGTGGATTTATATTTTTTTAAAGAGGAGCTTCCAATGCAAGCTTTTGTTAAGAATATTGTAATTGAGGATGATCCCTTTGAAAAGGTACATAATTTCTTAGTAGAATGTATTGATAAGGATCAGTAATAGTTTTTTGAGGTAATTTCTTCTTCAAAGTTTTTATATTATTAATCCTCTACAAAAATTATTTGGTGGAAGATTGACCTAAGTTGTGTATTTTAACTTTTTATGATTCTTTTTAGCTTCCTAACCATTATCATAGCATCTTCAACGTCAATGACTAAATTCTAAGTTGTAGTTAAATCATCTAGCCTAGATCTTCTCAACTGATAACTCACTTTTGGTAGTTGAGAATTGATAAATAAGCACTTGTAATTTTCATCTATAAGTTTAGAAGTTACTAGTATTTTATGTAGTAGCTTGTTGAATTTAGCTACAAAATCTCTCATAGGTGTATGAACTTCTTTATTCATTTGAGTGAGTTGAGCCAATAATGCATGTGCATCTTCTATTGATTTGAATCTACTTTTAAACTTGGTTTTCATATCATTCCAATTTGTTATTGATCATATAGGAAGATCATAAAACCAATCTACATATCCATTATAGAGAGTTTCAACAAACATCTCAATGTGATATCTTTATGTTTAAATCTTAGAATTTTACATGCTACAGAATAATGATAATATGTTCATCTAGATGTTATTTGATGTTGCCTAAAAACTTTAAAAAATCATTATATGAACCTTTCATAAGATCATGTAACTGTCTTAGATCTAAAGGAACAATTATGTTTCCCCAAGGTTGAGCCATGACTAGAAAGACTATTTATAGTGGGATAACAACACCTAGTAGAACAAGAACTTGATTGATGATTGTTCCTCCTTGTAATTGCTTTATTTTTTTGTGGTTTTAATAAGACTAACTACTTTTTTAAGTTGGTCTTTTTGTTCAATATTTAATTTGAATTTGGAATCTTCTTGTAACTGATAGAAAGGTTTGATTTCACCTTTTGATTTACTAGCTCTAGTAAATCTTTTTTTTACTAAATTTTACTGTTCATGAGGAGTTGGTTGGAATTGAAGGATTCTCAGAGTTGGTCTCCTTTATCAAACTTTGTGTATAGCTAATGCTTTGACTTTATGCTAAAACAACATAATCTTATTTTTCATTTAACACTTCAATGACTCTATGAAAATGTGTTGAACTAGTTATATTATACCATGTAAATGCTCTTAAGTTTGAAGAAATATCTTCTTATGTCTGACTTAACCAATCAAGATTTAGTTGAATAAATGGTGCTTGGACTACTTGAATGGTCATGAGAAGAAATTATTGCTTCATAAATTCTTTGAGATACTATGTGAGTTTCTCTTTGTGCTTGTCTTCTTGAAATGATTTCAATGTTTATTTAAACAATGGTAACATAATATTCTTTTGTGTCTATCACTGTAGTGACAATGTTGAATTGATTAAAACTTATTTTGTTATCCTATGATAATTTTTGAAGACTTGATGCATTGTCTTCTTATGCAGCTTCTATCCAATCCAAATCATGTTGACAATTAGGATGTTGGATGTTAAAATAGTCATAAATGAAACCTATTGATTTTGAGTTATTTATTGAGCTTCGTGGATTTCTCTACTTACATGAATTATTTATGCTCTTTCTATATGATCTAATTCATGGTTTAAAATTTTTAGAATAGTTTGAAACTAAATTACTAAAATGTCATAATTCCAACTAAGTTATCTAATATGGAAAATAATATCTAACTATGAAAATTGTTCCAAATCTAGTTCAAGTTGATAGAGTCATCCTTCCATGGATGGCAAAGCCATATGGACTAATATTTTTAAAAATGTGGGTTGTACAAGTAGTACATAATTGTGTCCCACAGTGGGCACCAAAAACTATTGGCATAAAAAAAATTAGGTGGAAAATGAATGTTTCTCATCAACAATCATGAGATGAAGTCACTCTCCTACTAGAAGATAGAGATACCTTTATTGAAAACCAAAAGATGTAGCAAGGGAAAGTATTTACAACAAAAAAGGGATTCATCAGGGAAGTGATTTTAACCATAAAGTATGGAAGGCTTAAATAAATAAAAGTATAAAAGAGAGATATAAAGGAAATAAATATATTTTAGAAGGTGTAAAGAATAAGAAATCCAACAAACTGAACTCAAAAACTATTAAAAATGTCAATAAAGTGGGATATAGTCTCTCTAGTAGGAAACTTTTATCATTCAATGGATAGGAAAGACATATATGTGTCCATGAGAACACATAACATACACCACAATAATTGTATGTTATTGATAACAAAAAATAACAATTACTTTGCATTTCTTTGTAAAAATGTGAAAAAATATTTTTTAACTCCACCTACGTTTCACCAAAATGAAAATAATAAATGTAGGTTCGATAAGAATTACTACAATGAAATTTATAAGTTTTTATTGATTTATAACAACTGTGATAACATTCTAAAAAGATATGTTTAAACACATGCAGATAGTAAATGTTAGCCTGATTAGCTACCATTGATCACTCTTTTCAAAAACTTTGCTTCTAATCTTTCTTTAACTTTATTGATAGCCTTTTGAGGGGTTTTGTCTTGGTCTAAAGGTCATGCCTTGTCATAGGAAGGTGTCTTTTCAAGTTTCCTTGGTCATTTTAAGGCCTCTTGCAAGGTCTAGCCAAGGAAAGTGAGTCAAAATACCTAGCCTTGTCATCAATCCCCTTCATTAGAGCCTTATGACATTTTTTTGGAGAAATTAAGGTAGTTTTAGAAAGTTTAAGATAAAGGTCAAGAAGGATCAAAAGCATTTTCCAAGTTTAACATGTATCCAAACTTGTAAGGTCAATGTGACAATTAACAAAGATGATGTGTATGTACAATTTGTAGTTTCAAGTCATAAATGATAGTCTTAAGTTAGAAATGACAATGATTACCCTTTCAAATAGTCACTTGGCATGTATGGGAAGAAAGGTATGGAAAATTGTTTAGAAATGGTAGTTTCAGGGCTATTTGCAAGGATATGAACTAATAAAGGCTCTTAACCACTCAAAAAGACCTTATACACTTGGGCAGAGGTCTAATGTCCCTCAAACAATCCTTTTCAAAGACATTTAAGGTGCCAAGATAGACTTCAAGCAATAAGAACAGGTTGAGGTGAAGGTTCCACCTTGTTTCTAGACAAAGACTGAGTTGCAAACTTTTTCAATGTAATTTGAGGTATGAAAACTTAAAAGGCACCCTTGTCAAACATCTCACATTATTTATATAAGACTCTATAGGTTGGAGATATCTAATTTCAATGGCTAATGATGTGGGCAAAGATAGTATAGTCCCCTCCAAGACACCTATGAAATGGATAGGCCATGGTGGTAATTTGTAAACAAGGATCAGACCTAAAGAAGATGTCTAAACTCCAGTTTTCACCTTCACCAAGATGAGAGAGGTATTGAAAAGCTAAAAAATGGTGTAGAAGGATCTCAAGAAAGCATATGTGGCATTTATCAAGTTAATGGCTTGTAAGTCTTCCTAAGCCAAGAGATGGCAGTTTCAAGAGTGAGGTATGATGTGTCACTCCTATGCCACTTTATGAAGGCCATCATCAACTCAAGGCAACACATGTTGAATAAGATAATATAATTGTTTTTGGCCTCTCCTCTTGGCAATTGTAACTGACCTATGATAGATTTTTAGTCATGATAGACTCTTGACACCTCCCTTCTCTCTCTTCTCTCTCATTTCTTCTATAAATATTGCCTTATTTAGTATTGTAAGGATCCTCAACCTAATTATGGTGAATCCCTAATCAAATAACACTTGTAATTTGCCTTTGAAATGAATACATGCTGATTTATGTCCTTCTCATTGCTATAATTAGTGTATTCTCAAGGTGGTTGATGAATGTTAGTGATAGTTTGTAACTTCCTTTCCTTTGTCCTTTCTTATTGCCTTTTTGCAGGTTGTTAGTCATCTTAGAAGGTCATATGAAGAGTGATACATGGTCTTATAATGTCTAAGTGTGGATTTTTCTTTATGAGTGTCCCTTAAGAGACCTCTTTATCACCCTTCTTGGTTAGTGTCTTCACTATTACCTTCATATTGAAACAGTGATGTTCAGAGATCATATTGAGTTAGTGCAATAGGTTTTAGTCCTAATTCATGTTCCTAGTGCATTAAATGCAAGTGGATAGTACTAAATTTGGTTCATCACCTCTTATTTACTTTTTTTCATTTATCTCTCTTTTCCTAGCAAGCAATAGGTTAGTAGTAGTTTCAAAGTGATATATCAAGGGAGCTAGCCCTAATCTAGAGACTCACCTCAACTTTTAGGTTACCCACAGCCTAAAGGTGTCTCCATGTGTCATATAAATGAGTAAGGCTTGAAAAAACTCCTCAAAGGTGTAATTTAGAGTGATAACAGTAAATACATACATTATCTATAAAGAAATCTTAAATACAAAGTTTGAAAAATCTCTTTGTATTGATCTTTATTTGGTTGCAAATACAATTTCCACTTTTAAAAAACTTCTCAAAAGTTTATAATTATCAATAACCCATATGAATGAGCCCCTAACTCATATTTATAGGTTGAAATGGGTGGTTACGAAGTGTAACCACCTTTTTTGCCTTTTTGAGAACATGTAAAAACACATTAGCTAATTTGCACAACTTGAAATTTGTAAAACACGTTAAGCAATTTGTACAACTTGTGAAAATGTGTTAGTGTTTAAAGTACAATGACAAATTTGCACAATTTGAAAAAGTGTGTTGAAAAATTTACATGATTAAAAATTACAAAAATGACTTAGTACAATTGCACGACTTTATAATGTGTGAATTAACTAAAAGGAATGATTATAATTGTAAAAATGATTTAGGAAATACAAGACTATGAAAAGATCAAAATTTTATGTAGAAACATTCTTTATTATCATCATTGATGATTATTTGGGCTTCTTATTCTTTCTCAGGTTGCAACTTCTTCTAATATTCTTTGAATCTTTATATGACTTCCAACATTTTATCTTCATTTGGCCCATCTGAAAATGTATAAGTTATTTCCACATCACAATATAGATATACCATCTTTTGAGTTGTTCCTTGTAACTTATTTAATGTTGTATCAATTTCTTCCAAATTATTCTGATACTTGATTAATGTTTGAATTGAATCACAATTGAATGTAGAACTTGGAGTTGTATGTTTTTCAAAACAATTCTTGAACTGATTGATAATTACTTCCTCAAATAAAAAATTTCCCTTATCATCTATGAGCTTGCATTACAATTTTCTTATGCCTCCTAGTATCTCAAGGATATCATATCCTCCTATTGACTTAGAATATTCAAATTTATTAACACTTTCTTTAACAATGTGAACTCTGAATTTTGTAGCCCCCCAAAACTCAGTGAGACATACAACTTATTTTTGGATGACCTTTTCTTGAATTAGGTCATTTAGATAGGCAAAAGAGAATTCTTCCAATATAGGGATCAACTCACTCTATTTTTTCACTTTTTATTCATATTTGATTTGAGTATTATTTGTTTTATCATATTCAGATTGAATTTCAGAACAAATAGCTAATGTTTTCTAAAGAATAATGATACCTTGTTACAATTATTTCTCAACCCATTCCTTTGTTGTTTTGCCTATATGGCCAATTTATTCTACAACATTAAGTGTCTTTGTATCAGATATTTGATCAACAACTGAATGTGAAAATTGAATTGGTCTCACTAATTTTTGAACTACGGATGTTAGTTGTCCAACTTTTTTTTTGATTTGATCTTTGGTGACTTTATCATGATACATATTCTCAAATAACATTCTAAATGTAGATTGAACATTTTTTTCTCATGCCTTATCTTGAAACTTTTCTCAAATGAATCTTTGTGATTTGGTAGTCAAGTGCACTGACACTATCCTTGTCCTTTTCTACTAGAGGAATTGCCACTTCCACATATTTTTCTCCTTTTTAATATGTGATTGTTTTTGAGATTATCTTGGGATTATTTGTCACATGAGGATGGAAAAGTATCAAAATGTTGAAGTCAATTTATTGTGGTTGTTCAATCTTATTTGTTTACTTCACAACTTCATTTAGCCAATCAGGAATCTCTACATTAGGAGTTTGTTGCACAAGGGTAGTATCGAGTTCATTTTGAGTTTCAAATTACAATTAAGGATCTAACAAAAGCTGAGTTTGTTTAGGTATATCAATTGGATTCTTAGGAGAAGGTTCAACATGCAATTCATCATTTTGGATCAGACATATAAGAATTAAAATATCAGGTTGAGGAGGAATAAAAGAATCTAATAACAAAGATGAATTGGAAGCCAAAAATTTTTGTGTAGTATTAATTACTAAGGGTTGAGGTTGATAAAAAATTATCAAAAGAGGATTCTTCTGAAATGGAAATATTTGGAGTACCTAGAATATTTTCACCCAATCTCCTTATCTTCAATTTGAGTGGTTTCTTCACTAGAACACCTTCTATGACAACTTCAACTTTTGTCTTAGTGTATGTTTCTTTTATATCCTTAATAATTCTTATTGTTGAGGATGTCCTTACTTCATTTTGACATTGTTGATGAGAAATACCCAGTTTAACTTCTTTTATTGGAGGAGGAAATTTTGTTTTATCAACATTAATGCCTTTGCTTTTCAAGCATTTCCAATTTTTGTATAACACACCTTGAGTTTTGTCAATGAGTGAAGTGGACTCCTTCATGTGCCAATTTATTATTAGAAGAGTTTTTGATTCAATTCCATATTTTTCATAAATGGGATCTAATACATTTTCATCACCTGATATATTTTTCTTTATTTCCAATATATCAAAAAAAATCACTTGTTCTAGAGTGAATAATGAATAATCATAAATTCTAACATCTTTTTCATCATCATAGTCCATCCATTAGTATTTAAAATGATGTACATGCTGATATTAAGAAAACAAATGTTGTATTAGGCCCTTAACATCAAATGAAGGTTGACTTTCAAATGGTCGAATAGTAAATCGAGTCATCTCTTCATCAATCAATTGTGCTTTGGCAAAAGAAGCACAAGTGTATCGACCAATAGAAATAAGAAAATTTATCCCAAATTTGTGTTTATAAGACAATAGCTTTTGTGTTTTAATCAACTATCTCACTAGTTCCATCAAAGTCCATTTTTCATCCACATATCTTGGAAGCATATACATGGCAAATTCGTAGCCACAAATTTTCAAGTAGGTGAAAGCTAAGAATTATATGAACCATGTTCCCCACCTAGAGATCTCTATAGAGACTTGAATTGATAGTCTCATATTATATGGTTCTGGTTCAAACATTTGAATCACATATTACAATAATGCATCATTTACCCTATAGAAATGATGTGCACTTTCTTTCAAAGAGATTTGAGGAAATAAATCATAGATTTTGGAAGTTTGCATATCACCTACTGAATTCAAACATTATGATGGGGTCACCATCATCCTTTCATTTAACCACTCTATGTAGGTGTCATTCCTTACCAGGGCTAGTGTCCAAAGCTATCTACAACAAGGTATTTATTAGATTCAACTAATAGTGGGGGTGGGGGGGGGGACGGGGGGGTGGGGCGTGGGGGTTGGAGTTAATCTATATTAATTTTTTACTTCATAGAGTCTTAACTAAGTGTTGAAAGAAACACACTTGCTCAAAAAGTAAACACACCAAACTAAATGAAATGCTTGAAATAAATCACACAATGATGTTGAAAAGTAAACACACTAAAATTGAATATAAAATCCACACTTAAGCTAAATTATAGAGTTAAGATTACTAAAATTAAATAAATTATAAATTTTAATTTAAATCATAAAGCACTCACGTGCACACGCACACACACTGTAATGAAATTACTTCAAGAATTAAGTGTAATAGAAGAATTATATCCCAAATATGACTGAAATATATCTAAATATATGATAATAGATAAGCCACTTCGAGGGGGCAACCTCCACAAGCTTCAATAAGAGCAGAATTCACAATATGATCATAAATGATTACCCACTACCTCCTATATATAGTCTAACTAGGCCATGGTTACTTCATAGGCCGACCTACTAATCTAAAGAAAACATAGATAAATGTAATATAATGTCAAAGAGGGATAAGTAAGCCACAAGTCGGCTAATACTATCCTCATACATGTGATAGGTTAGGGGTGTAGCATGGCCTTCCCCTTCAAACCAACGTTGTCCTCAACGTTGAACAACTCTGGATGTTGTTGTAGAAATTCTTCACCTTCCCAAGTTGCATCTTCACTGCTTTGGTTTTCCACTTGATCAAATATTCCTTAATCTCTCTGGTTCTCAACCTCTTAGTACGTGTTTGGAGGAACTTCTCTAGTTCCAAAATGACTCGTCCTTCTTCATCTAGTTCTGGGAGCTCTGTCTGGGCAGAAACTTTATGTCCAATGACCTTCTTCAAACAAGAAACATGAAATACTAGGTGTATGTGAGATGAATGAGGTAACTCGAGCTTGTAAGCCACACTTCCAATTTTTTGTAGAACCTGATAAGGGCCATAATACTTTGGAGCAAGTTTGTTGTCCTTTTTATGTTGCTTCAAGGACATTTGCTTGTAAGGCTGTAAACGAACAAATACCCAATCACCCACCTCAAAATTTTGCTCACTTCGGTGTTGATCTGCTTGTTGCTTCATCCTATTTTGTGCCAAGGCTAAATTCTCTCTCAAACTAGCCAAAACCTCTTGTTGATGTTGAATGTGCTCTTCCACATCTCGAACCTTGGTGTGCACCTTTAATGAAGAAGTGATGGAAGGTGGATGGTAACCATATAGTGCTAGAAATGGAGACATTTTAGAAGAGGTATGGAAAGATGTGTTATACCACCGTTCTACAAGTGGTAGCCATTTAACCCAATGTTCTTGTTTATCTGATACAAAACAACAGAGATACCCCTCTAAACATTTGTTAACCACTTCAGTTTGTCCATCAGATTGGGGGTGGTAAGATGAGCTATGAGCTAGCTGAGTACCCAAACAAGAAAATAGTTTAGTCCAAAAATTACTAGTGAAAATAGGATCACGATCACTTACAATTATTTTTGGGGTTCCATGTAATTTGAGAACTGCTTCCATAAACATAGTCACGACTGTACTTGCTGAAAATGGGTGTGAGAGAGCACAAAAATGGGAATATTTTGTAAGCCTATCCACAATGACCAAAATAACATTCTTACCTTTAGAACAAGGCAACCCAGTGATGAAATCCATGGAAACCTCCTCCCACCTTTGACTAGGAATTGCTAATGGTTGTAACAAACATGGGGTCTTAACTGTTTCACCTTTATTCTGTTGGCATATCAAGCATTCTTCCACAAACTTTTGTACATCTCCCTTGAGTCCTTACCAAAATAATTCTTTTTTAATTCTATGATAAGTTTTCAAGAACCCTGAGTGTCCCCCAAGTGGAGATGCATGCCACTCTTGCTGGAGATTCTGAATCAGAACTTGTGTATCCTTGTCTTGCTCCCATTCTAACCTAGCTTCATCCACCCAATCTGCTTGCAATATGGACATTGCACAAAGTAATGCTTATGTGGATGCATCCTGTCTGGATAGTGCATCTACTACTACATTATCTTTACCCTTCTTGTAGATGATTTCAAAATCATAACCCAACATTTTGGTTACCCATTTTTGTTGTTCCTCAGATGATAATCTTTGCTCCAAAAAGTATTTGAGACTATCATGATCCGTTTTCACCTTAAAGTGTCTACCCATCAGATAAGGCCTCCATTGTTTAACTGCATGAATAATAGCCATCATTTCTTTCTCATAGATAGGTTTTTGTAGATTCTTACCTTTGAATTGATGACTTTCAAATGCAATGGGTCTTCCTTCCTGCATTAGTACTGCCCCCAATCCAGACCCAGAAGCATCACATTCAATAGTGAATGTTTGTGAGAAGTCTGGAGTAGCCAAAACTGGAGTGGTGCACATAGCTACTTTTAGTTTCTCAAATGCTTTGGTGGCATCATCATTCCAATGGAAAGCATCCTTCTTAGCAATGCAGTGAGTGGAGCTGCTATGCTGCCATAACCTTTCACAAATATTCTATAGTAACCTGTTAGTCCAAGAAACCCTCAAAGGTTTTTGAGAGTTTTTAGCATGGGCCATTCCATTATCGCTTTGATCTTCTGGGGATCAACTTTGACCCCTTCATGGGAAACAATGTGACCGAGGTACTCTACCTCCTGTACTCCAAAAGCACATTTAGATGGCTTTGCATAAAGTTGGTGCTTCTCCAAAACTATCAACACCTGCTTCACATGTTGCAAATGTGCTTCCCATGTCTGACTATAAATCAATATGGCATCAAAGAAAACTAGCACAAACTTCCTTAAAAAGGCCTAAAAACAGTGTTCATCAAGCTCTAAAAAGTAGATGGTGCATTTGTAAGACCAAAGGGCATTACCAAAAACTCATAATGGCCCTCATGTGTTCTAAAAGCAGTTTTATGAACATCTTCATCCTTGATTCTAATTTGATGGTACCCTGAGCGAAGATCCAATTTTGTGAAATAATTAGCACCATGCAACTCATCAAGTAAATCATCAATTAATGGAATAGGAAACTTATCTTTGATGGTGTACTTGTTGAGTTCCCTATAATCTGGGCACATCCTCCATGTGTCATCCTTCTTCCGCACCATGACCACTGGTGATGAATATGCACTTTGGCTATGTTTGATGATCCCTGCCTTCAGCATCTCATAGACCATCTTTTCAATTTCACTCTTTTGTGCATATGATATCTATATGGTATGATATTTCGTGGTTGACTACCTGGAATTAGTTGAATGGCATGATCATGTTCTCTTTTTGGTGGTAGTCCTTTTGGCATGGCCCCAAAAATAGATGAGTGGTCTTCAAGAATTATTTGTAGATCAGGATGTGTAGATACCTATGTGGGTTGAACTTCTATGGAGCATAATCGTGCAATAATTCCCTCTGCCCCCTTTTTTAGCATCTTGGTCATCTGATGTGAACTAACCGATTGTGGAGTTTTTGCATGTAATCCATGTAGTTCAATTTTCTTACCTTCAGAATGAAAGCGCATGAATAGTTCTTGGAAGTTCATCTCAATGGTACCTAAGGTTGTGAGCCATTGGACTCCCAAAACAATGTTTGTGTTACCCATGGGAATAGAAAACATAGGAGAGTTGAGATTATACCCACCCATAGTAAGCTTAATACTATGGCATTTGCCTGAACAATTAATTGTGCCACCATCTGCAATCATGACCTGAAATTCTGGCGCTGGGTAGATGAAATAGTTCAATCGAGTGGCCAACTTATGGTTTATAAAGTTATATGTGCTCCTTGAATCAATCAACACTATCACCTTCTGTTTCTTGAGGAAACCCACCACCTTAAGAGTTTGTGGAGTGTTAATACCTGCAAGTGCATGACAAGAGATTGTAGGTTGGGAATCTTCAGGTACCTCCTCTATATCTTCCTCATCATCATTGGAGGCATCATCTACTTCTTCATCTTCATTTGGTCCCTCAATGTAGAATAACTTCTTCTCAACACATCTATGTCCTTTACTCCACTTGCTATCACAACCAAAACATAATCCTTTTGTACGCTTCTCTTCAATTTGTTGAGGGGTCAATCTAGTAGGTGGAGGAAATGTTGGTGACGATATGTTACGATCTTTGAAGTGAGTGAATGGCTACTTCTTATTGGCTATGAATTTTTCCTCAGCTCTACATGCTAGGATAATAGATTCAAAAAATTTAATTGGATTAAACATGTGTACCTCATGTTGAATGTGGTCCTTGAGTCCACCCAAAAATAGGTCATTCAAGTTTGCTTCAGAAATTGTCTCCACACGTAAGGATAGGTTCTAAAAATGATGAATATAATTCTTGACGGAGCTAGTTTGTTGCAATTTTTCCATTTGGTTGAAGTAATTATTTGTCACGCTATTGCCATAGTGTAATTGTAGCTCCTCTGTAAAAACTGACCAGGTGACATTGATAGTCATCTTTTTCTTTTGAGCACACAACCATCGATACCAAATGAATTGATTAGGTTCAAGATACAAGGATGCCATGGTAACCTTCTGTCCACTTGGAATCTGATGTAGGTCAAAAAAACTCTCCATTTTGTTGAGCTAATTGAGTGGATCTTTTCCATCAAATTTGCGCATATCCACCTTTGGTAATAGGTTCCTTTGTGGCCATGGAGTTGGATTTGAAGTAGACTGGATAGGAGAACCACCCTGGTGGGTTTGTGAAATAGAGTTAGCTTGATGATTTGATTGATTAATGTTCAAATCCTTCATGATATCTCCCAAACTATCTTGTACGGATTTCATATTAGATTGTATGTCTTGCACCTCACTCTGAATGCCTTGCACACCATAGTCAAGCTGGCTCACTTTGTGATCTATGTCAGAAAACCCTGGTACAAAGGGTCTATTACATCCCCCTTCTAACTCCATCTCATCCTTTTTAGGAGTTTTACCTAGAGTTTCAGCACCTTTTCCTCGGCCCCAAGTTTGTGGACCTGCCATAAAAGGGTGTTACGATGTCAACCCTTATTGACACTTGTGACCCAACTTTGACCAAGCAATTTTGGAATTATTTCGGCCTCAAATAAAAATATTCAAAGAACAAACCATAGCCAAATTTTTCTAAGCTTTCCAAAAATGTAAACAACTCAAAAAAATTCTTTGAATTGCGCACTATAGAGCAATTTTATGAAAAACCATAAAATAGCGATAACTTTTGAAAACCAGATCCAAATGAGCTAAAATTTTAATGGAAGCTTAATCTAATTATTTCACACCTATATTAAAAAAAATTCATATAAATTAGAAACCTTTTTTTTTATATCGTAAAATTTAAAAATTTAGTGTTTCGCCCACAAGATTGCCCAAATCGCAGCTCTAATACCACTTGTAATGAAATTACTTCAAGAATTAAGTGTAACAGAAGAATTATATCCCATATATGACTGAAATATATCCAAATATATGATAATAGATAAGCCACTTCAAGGGGGCAACCTCCACAAGCTTCAATAAGAGCAGAATTCACAATATGATCATAAATGATTACCCACTACCTCCTATATATAGTCTAACTAGGCCATGGTTACTCCATAGGCCGAATTACTAATCTAAAGAAAGCATAGATAAATGTAATATAATGTCAAAGAGGGATAAGTAAGCCACAATTCGGCTAATCCTATCCTCATACATGTGATAGGTTAGGGGCGTAGCACACACACACACAAACATTAATAGTCTATTTGACTTGTAGGTTATCAATCCAATCACACAAAGTATTTATATTAATTTTAATTAAAAACAAATTATAAACACCAAAATTACACAGGTCCTATCTCTTTGGGGAGTGGGCCCTTGCTCACCCTTGGATTCAAGGTCAAATTAATTTGGTCCTTAAAAAATAATCTTGACTAACACATAGAAATGAAAAAGTATTATTTGCCATAAAATCTTCTTGTATTCCAAAATGACAATTATTACAATGTTTCACACCCTTGTATATCAATCAAGGATTTTCCTTTTATTGGATACAAAATAAATTAATTATCCCTAAATATTAGGTAACAACTTAACTAATCTAAACAAGAGGATGTTCATAAAATTTGGTTTTATGGCCAAAATAGAGAGGAACATTACAACAAGATCCACATGTGGTTGGGAAGATCCTTGTAGGCTTTGAAATAGCTTCTTCCAACCATGTTTGGTTACCAAATCTCATATACAATGTATTCACATCATCTTGTCCAAAGTTTCAACCTATCTACTAGCTTCTATAAATGAAAAGCTACATATAGATATAAGTCTATGTATAGATATAAGAAAAAAGAGAAAGTATCTAAAAGATAGCTGGAGGAGCCTCGATCATCATGGACTATTTTAAAGAACCTCTAGAATGACTTGGAACATGTTTTGGATGAGTCTATAGCATGTTGTGGAAGTTTGTAGCTCAACTATCAAAATCCATAGCTTGACTGTCAAAATTTGTAGCTATCTAACGAGGTCTATAGAATGCCTAGCAAATTTTGGAGCTTCACTAGAATGATAATTTTGTGACCAAGGCCCTTCCTTGTATCCATAATATCATATCAAAACTCTTATTTAGATGCTATAACACCTATACATATCAAAAATGGAGGACTAAACATGCAAACTGTTAGAACATTATGTAAACAATGCTAACTCAGACTCACATAAGCTCAAAGAGACAAAACCATTCATCTTCTACCTTAGACTAGTTATAATCCCTAAGACTACATGAAATTCTCAACCTAAATGGCATTTTAATGGTTGTGAAGGATGATATATTATGGTTTTAATGAGTCATGGTGTGGACTCATCATTTCCCCCACACTCTACTTTTTGTAAGTCCCATTGCAAACTATCCTCTCATGTCTTCATAGGTGTAGATTATTTGCTCCAATCTGAGGCTAAGATCATAGGTGGAGTATAAATATTGTAATATTTTCTCATGAGAAGGAGTGAATCCCATATCCCTATTAATAAAGTGAAACCAAAGATCAAATTGTTCCTTAGACTATGGCCCTATGTTCTGCCATGGATCTATGGGAGAAAGCAATAGGGGTGGTCTAAATCTCATTCCTATCTATAATTTCATTCTACCCTCTTTAAGTACACTATAAATGATTTGAATGATGGCCTCAACTCTCCTAAGGGTCAATCTTACATTAGTGGGAGAGATAACTTATCTTCTTTTCAAAGGAACTGTCAACAAATTCCATCGTTGACTACAAGTGATTATAACTTGATCAAAGAAATATTGAACAAACAATTCAAAAATGATAATACCATCCTCTAAAACATGAAGATGGTGGTCATTGACATCAAAACATTGAAAGTAAAGTCTTTAATTTTTCAAGCACTTGCCATGCATTACCAAATTGAGGTCTAATGCATAGTCCAACTTCTCTTGCTATACTCACATGATCATTATATCTATCTTGCCAAGCTATTTGATTTCTATAGGTGGAAAGAAGGGCTCTCATTTTTAACTCACCAACAAATAGGTTAACCAAGAAATCATTAGTGTTTTCTAGGATAATATCACATAAGTAGAATTCACACAATAAATCTTATCTATCAAGGGTACTTTTTTGATAAATTATTAAGAACTCTTCACTTATGTTGATTTCATGTGGCAATCCATAAGAAATTTGAATTAACTTCAACAAAACTATTCATGCAAAAACAAACTATAAGAGGGAGATGGAATTCTATAAACTAAGAGCTTCTCACCAAGCTGACAATTGAACTGTATAGTTTGTTTAAACTATTTTCCTTGTTGTTGTGCTTGTGCAAGATCTTTTTGCAACTTTTATTTCCCTTTCTTAAGTAGTATATTTTTTCTTTTAATTCTCCAAGCTCAAAACAAGTTTGTTCCCAATGACTTTTAACATCAGAGTATGACATAATGGTTTGACAACCTTGCTCTACCATAGGTCTAAGGGGCATAGTGTGAGAGTTGGAGGATAATTATGTTTTCAATGTTTTATTCTGCTATTTAGATCTAAGGATATTCCTTCTTAAGGACATATTGTCTTCTTCAAGTTCCTTGGTATAACCCCTTATATCAATAACTTCATTTTCATAATCATCCAATTTCTTATATAATGATGACATCTCTTCACCTTTTTCAAAAGACTAAGCTTGAATGTTCTCTATATTTTGCAACAAAAGGGAAATAACAAAATCCTTACATTGAACTGAAGATAGTAGATGAGCAATGTCCTATGTGTGTTGTTTGATTATAGCTTCTAGCTGGGACAATGTCAAAGCATGATGCATTTCTACATCTTTTGCTACTTTTAATGGTTGGGCTTCTTAAGCAATCATGGGAGTTTTACCCTTATCAATGGATGGTTGTGTTGGGGTGATGGAAGGAATAATTTCTTCAAAAACATTCTGTGGGAAATGAGTCTCCACTTCTTCTTTATATTGTGCTACATTAGCAGTGGGTTCCTATCGTAAACTATCAAGGGTTTCTATAGCAATTACTTCATCATCATCAATAGTCAATATCAACTTTCTTCTTATCTTCTAAGTGGGAGGAAGAGTTTCTTCATGTGAGGCATCTTTATAGACTAAATGTTAAACAGGGTCTATAGTAGGCTCATCCTCTATAATCTTAATAGGTTCATGTGCAGTAGTAGGCTAAGAAGATGGTTTAGGGTTTCTTGCTGAGGACTTAGGTCTTAATCTTCTTCTGGGCTTTGGTGGTACAACCACATTGAGGGGAATTATAAGAATAGGTGCAACAGCCCTAAAGGTTAACCTTGTACACCAGATTGATTCTGGAGTAGCTACTTGTGAGGAAGAGGCCTTTGGTGGAGCCCTAAAGCTAGAAGTATAAGGTTTTTGTGGTATGCTCTTGAAAATCCATAGATTTTCCTCTTTTTTCCCTCAAAAAGCTATCCATTATTCTATGTTCTATTCTTGCTTAAGAAAATGGTGTTGGATTATTAGCTGAATAAGTCCATGATGGTAGATAGAGGATGGATTAATAGGATACCTCAAGGCCATTACTTATATAGACCCTAACAAAAATAAAGGTAAGTTTATTCTATGTTGAGAGTGTTGTAGGCCATACCTTAAATGAATCAACATCCTCATTACAACACAACTCAACACGTTGCATTGCCTATCACAAGTGAGATATTTAATGAGCCAGAAAGATACATACCTTCATGGTTTTGGTAAGGTGTCTCTATTGAATCCTTTGATCTTTCCACTATTGTCTTGAACACACTCTGGTACTAGTTCTCCTTCTTCAGGGAAAATGTATATGAGGTCATTGAAAGATCTCCCTATGATCCTAGCTCCTTCATTTGGAATTCTACATAATTCACTGATGACCTAACTGGAAAATAGAATTTTTATGCCTCTAATAGTGAATAAATCTATCTTTAAGTGGAGAACAAAGACTGTGACAAGGGTTTCATCAAACCCCTAAAATTTCATTAGAAATTTGAGCCACCCTGTAGCTTCAAACACATGTTTTGCTTACTCATCCCTTAAGAGACCTACAGATTTTGGCTCAGATATATTTTTATGTCCCATACTAATTTTTTGCAATTTACATAGATCACAACAATTCACAGCTCTTCTCAAGAATGATAATGTCACTTCACTAGGTTCTAGAAATTGATTGTGGTATCAACAATACCCCTTTTGTCTTAGTTCTATGGATGAAGCTCAAAGCTCTCCAAGCGTATGATGTGATGACAATAGTGTAAAACATATCATATCATGAAAATGGTTAATAATTAATCATTATTACCTTTTGATCCATTTTTAATCATCACACCACCAATCTTTATATCAATTGATTGTCCACATGAGTCATTATGTAATAATAAAGATAAGGTTATCATGGAAGTGCACTTTATTTGACGGGATTGAGTCTGTAGTTTCTAGTCAAGTACCAAAAGGTGAACTTTTTGAATATTCCTTGTTGACATGGGGATATTCTAGTAATAGGTCCACATCCTTCACATAAAATACTATGGAGGACCTACCCAAAAGAATGAGCATATACTTACAGACTTAGAAACTTAAAAAATAACCCTTAGCAAAAGAATAAATACTTTACCTTCTGTTAGGGTGTGGAGCTAAAAGCTTCACCTTGTTGCAAACAGAAGGAGGAGGTTTTTCGCAGCTTGACAGTCATCGGCGTCGGCAGCCACAACCGACGTCGGTCAGGGGAGCGCAAAAGGAAACCAGCATCGGCAGGAGATCGGCCGGCGTCGGACACCTCCAGGAAGGCAGGGACCGACGTTGGTCACCTGTAGCGATCAGAACTGCTGTTGACGAACAGTCAGTTAAGTGAACGTGGAGTTTGCATGTTGAAGACCAGTTCGAGTCTTTGAGTCACCCATCTAATTTAGTGTTGAACTTGTAGAACCCAAGTGTTGAGCTTGGAGTGTTCTTCCCATGGTGGAATCAAGTAGGATTCCCCATGTATGTAAGATCAGGTTTGATATGC
This sequence comes from Torreya grandis, assembly GCA_037957365.1. Classification (NCBI taxonomy): domain Eukaryota; kingdom Viridiplantae; phylum Streptophyta; class Pinopsida; order Cupressales; family Taxaceae; genus Torreya; species Torreya grandis. The sequence goes on along the minus strand of JARHVA010003448.1, from coordinate 740,155 downwards.
AGGGAGTTGCAGGATCATGGAGGAGATCTACATGTGATAAGCAAGATCAGGTTGGTCTGTAGGGAGATGTGTGAATGCGAGGGTCAGAAAGGAGATCGGCGGGGGAGCTAGATCCAAGGTGACAGCAATACATCAGGAGCAGGATCATGGTTAGATCTACTTGGAGTACCGGTTCGTACTCGATTGTACTGGATGTACAATGAGGTGAAAAATAGCTTGTGTCAGTTGTTAGTTGTGACCTATGAGAGAAGATTACTCAGGTGGGAAGATTACTTGGAGCCCTTGAGGAGGAAGCCTCACAGAGGTGGAGAAGAGTGTCATCTCTTTATTGTAATTTCCTTTGTAATGAGTTGAATACAATTATGTGTTGCCTCTCAGTTTCTGTGTTATTTCTCATTCATAGTTATTTGTTCTTCTGGTATTTCCGCATGTTTAAGTTGTTTATACATTGGTAATCATGTGTGCTCTTAAATCTAACAAGTTGTGTCAGAACTTTGGGAAACTTAGGTTCATGTCAAATGGTATCAGAGCCTAGTTGTAGGTTCAAGAGCTGATACCGTCAAATGGTATCAGAGCGAGGTTGGACATTCTCAGAGCGAGCTTTACTAACAGGTGGTTCAGATCTGTTAAGTGTTGTTGATTACAGATTACTCACAGGGGTTGTTATTTGAGTGGGAGTATAGCAAGGCAGAAGAATGGAGAAATTCAGGCACAGGTGTAGCACCACAGGGAGTGTGGTGGGTTGTCTTTAAGTGGGAGCTTGAAGAGGAATACAAGCCAGGATGCAGATTAGACAGAGTACTGGTATGGGTACAGGTATAGCTCTTTATCTCCAAGTGGGAGATTGTTAGGGTGTGGAGCTAAAAGCTTCACCTTGTTGCAAACAGAAGGAGGAGGTTTTTCACAGCTTGACAGTCGCCGACATCGGCAGCCACAACTGACGTCAGTCAGGGGAGCGCAGAAGGAAACTGGCATCGGCAGGAGATCGGCCGGCGTCGGTCACCTCCAGGAAGGCAGGGACTAACGTCAGTCACCTGTAGTGGTCAGAACTGTTGTTGACGAACAGTCAGTTAAGTGAACGTGGAGTTTGCATGTTGAAGACCAGTTCGAGTCTTTGAGCCACCCGTCTAATTTAGTGTATGCATGAGATCTATATAATAGACTCATGGGCTGTATTGTTAAATGTTGAACTTGTAGAACCCAAGTGTTGAGCTTGGAGAGTTCTTTCCATGGTGGAATCAAGTAGGATTCTCCATGTATGTAAGATCAGGTTTGATATGCAGGGAGTTGCAGGATCATGGAGGAGATCTACATGTGATAAGTAAGATCAGGTTGGTCTACAGGGAGATGTGTGAATGCGAGGGTCAGAAAGGAGATCGACGGGGGAGCTAAATCCAAGGTGACAGCAATACATCAGGAGCAGGATCATGGTTAGATCTACTTGGAGTACCGGTTCGTACTCGGTTGTACCGGATGTACAATGAGGTGAACAACAACTTGTGTCAATTGTTAGTTATGACCTATGAGAGAAGATTACTCAGGTGGGAATATTACTTGGAGCCCTTGAGGAGGAAGCCTCACAGAGGTGGAGAAGAGTGTGATCTCTTTATTGTAATTTCCTTTGTAATGAGTTGAATACAATTATGTGTTGCCTCTCAGTTTCTTTGTTATTTCTCATTCATAGTTATTTGTTCTTCTGGTATTTCCGCATGTTTAAGTTGCTTATACATTGGTAATCATGTGTGCTCTTAAATCTGACAAGTTGTGTCAGAACTTTGGGAAACTTAGGTTCCTGTCAAATGGTATCAGAGCCTGGTTGTAGGTTCAAGAGCTGATACCGTCAAATGGTATCAGAGCGAGGTTGGATGTTCTCAGAGCGAGCTTGACTAACAGGTGTTTCAAATCTGTTAAGTGTTGTTGATTACAGATTACTCACAGGGGTTGCTATTTGAGTGGGAGTATAGAAAGGTAGAAGAATGGAGAAATTTAGGCACAGGTGTAGCACCACAGGGAGTGTGGTGGGTTGTCTTCAAGTGGGAGCTTGAAGAGGAATACAAGCCAGGATGCAGATTAGACAGAGTACTGGTATGGGTACAGGTGTAGCTCTTTATCTCCAAGTGGGAGATTGTTAGGGTGTGGAGCTAAAAGCTTCACCTTATTGCAAACAGAAGGAGGAGGTTTTTTTTAGCTTGACAGTCGTCGACGTCGGTAGCCACAACTGACGTCGGTCAGGGGAGCGCCGAAGGAAACTGGCATCGACAGGAGATCGGCCGGTGTCGGTCACCTCTAGGAAGGCAGGGACTGACGTCGGTCACCTGTAGCAGTCAGAACTGCTATTGATGAACAGTCAGTTAAGTGAATGCGGAGTTTACATGTTGAAGACCAGTTTGAGTCTTTGAGCCGCCCGTCTAATTTAGTATATGCATGAGATCTATATAATAGACTCATGGGTTGTATTGTTAAGTGTTGAACTTGTAGAACCCAAGTGTTGAGCTTGGAGAGTTCTTCCCATGGTGGAATCAAGTAGGATTCCCCATGTATGTAAGATCAGGTTTGATATACAGGGAGTTGCAGGATCATGGAGGAGATCTACATGTGATAAGTAAGATCAGGTTGGTCTGCAGGGAGATGTGTGAATGCGAGGGTCAGAAAGGAGATCAGCAGGGGAGCTAGATCCAAGGTGACAGCAATACATTAGGAGCAGGATCATGGTTAGATCTACTTGGAGTATCGGTTCGTACTCGGTTGTACCAGATGTATAATGAGGTGAACAACAGCTTGTGTCAGTTGTTATTTGTGACCTATGAGAGAAGATTACTCAGGTGGGAAGATTACTTGGAGCCCTTGAGGAGGAAGCCTCACAGAGGTGGAGAAGAGTGTGATCTCTTTATTGTAATTTCCTTTGTAATGAGTTGAATACAATTATGTGTTACCTCTCAGTTTCTGTGTTATTTCTCATTCATAGTTATTTGTTCTTCTGGTATTTTCACATGTTTAAGTTGCTTATACATTGGTAATCATGTGTGCTCTTAAATCTGACAAGTTGTGTTAGAACTTTGGGAAACTTAGGTTCCTGTCACCTTCAAAACTCATGATGTTGTCCTTGTTTGTCCTTCTTCAACTGTTCTCAAAAAAATAAATTGCATATATTAGTTTGAATAATAGTACATAATAAGACAAAATCAAGTCTATTGCTTTGGGACAAGAAAGATCAATCATAGATGATGATTAATCCTAAATTTTTGAACTCATTTATCTGATTTTTTTTTTACTTTTTACTTTTTTACCTTTTTGGAGAAGAAGTGAATCCCCTTATTTTATTGAAACCATCTTGTCTTCAAGGATTATTTGTCATGGAAGTTTTGAGTTCTTCCATGAGACCAAACTCATTTTATACCAGCTGGATGAATTCTTCTTTGTTGGAAGGTTTCTGGGACAACTTCAACCTATGTCCATTTACTAGGACTGTCTTCTGATTACCATCTATAGGCAGCGATTATACTGAACTATTATCAAAAACCTTTTCTATCTGAAATGGTCCTAACCATATAGTTCTCAATTTACTTTGAAGTGTTGGTCCTTAGAATCATACAAGAGTGCCCAATCTCCTTCTTTAAACTGACTTTCTTTAATGTGCAAATCATGCCATTATTTCCTTGGGTACTACATCATATCTATTTGCTATAAATATTTTGTCCTCATCCCATCTAGCTCATTTAGTTGTAAAATTTTCTCTCTATGTGTTTCATCCAAGTCAATACCTACTTTTAGTGCAGTCTTTAGAGTTTGCATTTCAAATTCAATTGAAAGGAGATGTTTCTTACCAAATACTAATTGACAAGGTGAAAAACTAGTAATGGTCTTCCACATTGTATTGTATACCCATACATCCTCTGGAAGTTTAGTTACCCAATTTTTCTTACTGCTACTACATATCTTGGTAAGAATATTCTCTAACTCTTTGTTGATAACTTCTACCTGTCCATTTATTTGTGGGTGGTATGGAGAATGTGTCCTATGGTTGACTTGGTAGATCTCAACGAATGCTTGAATCATTTTGGACATGAACTGGGGTCCTTAATCAAACACTATTTCTATAGGTGCTCCAAATCTCTGCATGATCCTAAAGTATAGAAAATTTACTACTGCCTCTTCTCTTACAAATAGAAGAGCTTGTACTTCAGCCCATTTGGTCACATAATATGTACATACTAGTAAATACTCCTTCCCTAGAGAAGGTGGATCTATGTGTCCAACAAATTCCATGCCCCACTTTTCAAAGGGTTTGAAAACCAGTTGAGTTTGGAGGGAAATTTCAGAAGATCATGTAGATTTATCCATTCTCTAGCATGGATCACATTTCTAGATGTACTTCTTTACCTGCTTATAAAGAGTTGGCCAGTAATAACTAGCTCTAAGGGTCTTGTGCATTGTCCTCTTAACTGAGTAGTGTCCTCCACCAGGTTTATAATGATAAACATGAATGATGTCATACATTTCATTCTCTTTCACACACTTGTAGAAGACATGATCAGGTCCATATTTAAACACTATACCATTAATCCATTTAAAACAAGAACTTGCTTTAATCAAACATTTCTTTTCTTTCTTGGTGAACTAAAAAGGAAACTTCCCTGTAGCCAAAAAGTTTGTTATATCAGCAAACCAAGGTAACTATGTTGCAACAACAAATAGTTTCTCATCTAGGAAGTTGTCTTCTACAGGCCCTTCTTCATCTGCATTGTTAATTCTAGAAAGAAAGTCAACAAGCATATTGAACTTACCAAGTTTATCAATGATTGTTATGTTGAATTCCTACAATAGTAATAGCCATCTTATAATTCTTCCTCCTACCACCAGTTTGTTCGTCAGGTTTCTGATGACTACATGATTAGTGTATACAAATATTTTGTAACCAATGATATAGTGTCTAAACTTTTTTATAACATAAATTATGACAAAGAATTCCTTCTCATTTGTTGTGTAATTTATTTCAATAGGAGTTAAGTTCTTGCTAATGTAATATATAACGTACATCTATCCTTCATATTTTTGTCATATAACTATCCCCATAGTATGATTAGATGCATCAGTGTAAATATGGAAGGGCTATGACCAATTAGGTCCTCTTAGGATTGGGCAAAACTCAATTTTTCTTGAATAGTCTCAAAAGCTTGTTGGCAATCTAGATTCCAAACAAGCCCACTCTCTTTTGTCAATAAGGCAAACATAGGAGCAACAATTTTGTTGAAATCTTCTATAAACCATTTGTAATATCCTACATGGCCTAAGAAGCTTTTGATATCAGTATGGTCTTGAGGAGTAGGTAATTTTGAAATGACTTCAATTTTCTTTAGATCTATCTGGAATATTTTTACAGAAATATGATGTCCTAAAACTATCCCTTACTTTACCATGATCAGATATTTTTTATGGCCCAAGAACAAATGGTGTTCTTCACATCTTTTTAGTATTTTGCTTAGATTATTAAAACTTTCATCAAAGGATTCTCCATCAAAGGCAAAATCATCCATGTATATTTTCACACAATCATTAGTTAAATCTAAAAATATGGCTAAGATTGCTCATTGGAAGGTAGCAGGTGCATTACACAAACCAAAGGGAAATACCCTATATGTAAATGTCCCCAATGGACAAGTGAAGGTTGTTTTATCCTGATTTTTAGGTGCCACATGTATTTGAGTATAACTAAAACCATCCAAGAAAAAGAAGTATATTTTCCCTACCAAGTTGTCAAGTACTTGGTCAATAAAGGGTAAAAGAAAATAATCTTTCATTGTTGCATTGTTTAGTTCCCTATAGTCTATGTATACTCTCCATTTACCATTTTTCTTAAGAACAATAACCAAGGGAGAGACCCACTGGCTGTCAGAGATAGGATAGATGAATCCTACTTCTAACAACTTTTCTATTTTAGCTTTCACAATGTCTCTTAAGGTAGGATTAATTCTTCTCTGAGGTTGCTTGATTGGTTTAATGTTCTCTGTGTAGATATGATGAGTACATACACTTGGATGGATTCCTTGACATTCCCAAGAAAAAGCTTTAGTATGTTCTTGAATTACATCAAATAATTTTACATCCTGATCATCTGTCATCCAATTATTTATGTTGAGTAACTTCCTTGGTGATACTATTATTTGCTTAGTGCCTAGATGAGAATAATCTATTTGTTTGAATCTACTCATTAAAGATTTGAGAGGACAGTGATGTGGCAACAACATATAAAATGTGATAGTAGTTTTGACAATTTTTTCTCCTAGAGAAATCACTCTAGCTAGAGGATAATGAAAGGCTATCAAAAAAGTATTTTGATCTTCATGTGTCCATTGTATAATGTTGTGTTAGATGTCCTTATGGTCATATATAGTGCTGGTAGAGGTGGGAAAGGATGGATGTTCACAAGGATAGGAAGTGATCTTTTTACAGGTTCCTCTATCAACGTCCGTAGCTAGTCAGACAAAGTTTATAGCTGGACTATCAAAGTCCATAGTTAGACTGTCAAAATCCATAGCATTCCCAATACTTCTTAACTCATCCTCTATTTCTTCCATGTGATCAATGATTGTGACCATAGATAGAGAGGAGATACTATCACATTTTTCTTCAGGTTGATCTGCCCATAACTATTTTATAAAATTATTTGATGGTTGTGCAAGTGGATATAGAGAAATACACTTTGCTTTAAGACCATTTGAGATGGTCATATCTCCTAATCTGTAATCAATCAAAGTTTCCACTGTTACTAACCAAGGCCTTCTTAGGATTAACGAGTATCCAATTTGTTTGTTTTTAGGTTGAAAAATAATAAAATCAGTGGGGTACTCCCATGACTCTATAATTATTGTTATATCCTTTATGATGTTCTCTAGTTTAGCAGTGGAATGATCTACCATCTGTAAGATTGTAGTGGTGGGTTGCATATATATTAGAGAGAGGTTTCACATGGTGTCATTAGTCATTACATTAATAACAGCTCCTAAGTCCACCAATACATTTGGTATCTCTTTCTTTCTAATCATTACATAAATGGCATGACTCCCTGGGTCCCCATACTTGGGTAGTGGTAGTTTCCCTGCTAATAAATCAACAAGCTTGCCATCCACCTGAATAGTCTTAGGATATTACCTTTTCCTGCGAGGTGTCTTAATGCACAAATTTTTGATCACCCAATTGAGTTCTGGAATGTCCCTTATGGCTTGCAATAATGGAATTTCTATATTGAGTTGTTTGAGCTCCTAAATCAATTTAGATTTCCTTTTGTATTCCACTTCCTTCAATCATTCTAGAATGGGAACCTGTGGAGGAGTTATGATGATTTCATCTATTTTTCCAATTTTTTCTCCTAACTCTTCTTCTTTCACTGGTTGATTTTATTGACTTGTTTTTTCATGAGGCATTTCTATGATGATAATATAAGGTTCTTGTAATGTTTTTCCTAACCTGAGATGTATGTCTGTGCATTCAATAACACCTACCCCTATGGTTTCACCTTGTTCATTAACATAAACCTGACTATTCTTTGTATTTATTACTAGCTAGGTAGGTAGTTGAGGTTGGTTTACTTGTTTTGTAGGGGGTGTTTGAGTTCCCAGAGGAGCCATCAATGCTTGTTGTTGTGAAAACCTTCTTTATTGTTGATTATAGTTTGGGTTAGGGTTCCAATGTTGATTTACCCATGGTTGCTGATGAGCTTGGGGTATCCAAGTTTGTTGAATAGGTTGGGGTATCATCCATGGTTGTGGCATCCATTCTTGGTTGATTCACTAAGGTGGTGTTGCCCAAACTTGTGGAGGTGCATGCCATTGTGTATAAGGAATCCTTGAGCCAAACTATTGTGGTTGATTTTGTGGGAAGGCATTTTCTTGCCTTTTTACATAGTATGTTTCCTTTATGGTCTATATATTTAGTTTAAGCTAGTTCTTCAGAGTAGGAAGGTGATTACAATTTCTAGTATCATGATCCTAAGCATCACATATTCCACATATTTTTGTTTTATCTAGAGGATAATCTTTGAGTACATGTTTTAATCTGTACTTTAAGTAATATATTTCTAGTGATTTAGCTTTAGCTTACAATCCATATAATGTTGTGTTGATTTGAACCAATATATCTATTTTGAAATTTTTTAATTCTTCCATGAGTTGTCTCAGATCACAAAATTTCCCTGGTTTACCTCTCTTACTGATAGGTTTTGTCCTAGAGTAGCTGGTACATAATTGTGTAATCTATTGGAAGTCTAATTTGGTAATATCTCCCTTCCCCATGAAATTCAAAGAATCCCTAAAGGAATATTCCAATTATTTAAGAAAAATAGTCTTGATTACTTCCTCTAATAACTCATATCCATACCTATTATGGGAGAAAGCAAATTGGTCTAGATAATCTTCAAGGTTCTCATCTTCATTTTATTTTATCTTAAAGAATTATTCTTTTATATCCTTGACCCTACAGTAATCTTGGTATTTATTTAGGAATATTTTTTCCATTTCTCTCCAAGTGCTGATAGAGTTCCCTGTTATTCCCATAAACTACCTTATTGCTCCTTCCTTCAAGGTAGAGGGAAAGAGTTCTAGCTTTTGATTATGTGAAGTGTAATCATAGGTTTGACAAAGAACTTCAAATTTGAAAAGGAATTGGTCTGCGTCTTTAGTGGATAGACCTCTAAAGGTAGGTAGATTGGATGGAGAAATGTTTTTAATTGTTGTTCGATCATCATTCTCAAAGACGATGGGGTAAGAAAAAATCCTCTCAGGAGGATTCCTACGAGGGTTTTCTACATGACCTATATTTTTTCCCATTGTAAATAAAGTTCTATTGAGAGGTAGAGATCCTTCAAGGTCTTTTGATTGTTCACTGTCTGAAAGTTCAATTTTTGTTGAGGAAGATTCCTCTATATCCTGGGATGTACTTCCAAAAGACTCATTTATTTCTTCAAGCTTTCTGTCTTTTTTGAAAGTACCTTGATTCTCTCTCCTAAAAGATGAGAATCTTTTGGACCTTCCTTGTGAATCCCTTTGCCTACTAATATACATATATTTAACAAGAGTGGTTTTTATTATATTTTTGTTTTTTTTACTATTAGCTTAAGATTTTTACCTTACTAACACTTTATAAGAATTTCCTGGCAATGGTGCCAAAAATGATGGGGTTATTGTCATTCCTTCATTTAACCAATCTACATTGCTATCATTTATTACTAGGGCCAGTGTCCAAGGCTGTCTGCAACAAGTTATTTATTAGGTTGAACTAACAATAGTGGTTGGGGTTTTTTTTGGAGTTGGTCTATCTTAAGTTTTTACTTTCTAGAGTCTTAACTAAGTACTAAAAGAAACACACTTGCTCAAAAAGTAAACACACCAAACTGAATGAAATGCTTGAAATAAATCACATAATGTTATTGAAAAGTAAACACACTGAAATTGAATATCAAATCCACACTTAAGCTAAGATGCAAAATTAAGATTAATTAAAGAAATGATAAATGTTCATTTAAATCATAAAGATCACACACACATTAATAGTCTATTTGACCTGCAGGTTATCAATCCAATCACACAAAGTATTTATATTAATTATAATAAAAAATAAATTATAAATACCAAAAGTACACACAACTTGTCTCCTTAGGAAGTGGGCCCTTATTCACCCTTGGATTCAGGGTCAAAATAATTCAGTCCTTAAAGAGTAATCCTGACTAACACATAGAAATGAAAAAGTATTCTTTGCCACAAAATCTTCTTGTATTCCAAAATGACAATTCTTGCAATGTTTCACACCCCTACAGATCAAGTAGGGATCTACCTTTTATTGGATGCAAAAGAAACCACTTGTCTCTAAATACTAGGTAACAACTTAACTAATCTAAAAAAGAGGATGTTCATAAATATTGGTTTGTATGGGCAAAATAGAGAGGAGCATTACAACAAGATCCGCACACAGTTGGGAAGATCCTCATGAGATTTGCAATAGCTTCTTCCAAACATATTTGGTTACCAAATCTCATATACAATGTATTCATATCATCTTGTCCAAAGTTGCAACCTATCTATTAGCTTCTATAAATGGAAAGCTACATATAGATAGAAGACTATATATAGATATATGCAAAAATAGAAAGTATATAAAAGATAGATGGAGGAGTCTGGATCATCATGGAATAGTTGAAGGAACCTCTTGAATGCCTTAGAACATTTTGTGGATGAGTCTGTAGCATGCTATGGAAGTCTGTAGCTCAACTGTCAAAGTTCGTAGCTTGACTATCAAAATCCATTACTATCTGTCGAGGTTCATAGAACACCTAGTAAAGTCTGGAGCTTTGCTAGAATGACACGTTTGTGACCAAGGCCCTTCCTTGTCTTCATGAGATCATATCAAAACTCTTATTTAGATGCTATAACACCTGTACATATCAAAAATAGAGGACTAAACATGCAAATAGTTAGAACATTATGTAAAGAATGCTAACTCAAACTCACATAAGCTTAAAGAGACAAAAGCATTCATCTTCTACTTTAGACTAGTTATAAGCCCTAAGACTAGCAATGCTCAACCTAAATGGCATATTAATGGCTATGAAGGATGATATATTACGGTTGTAATGAGTCATAGTGTGGACTCATCACCATCATAGAACCTCCTTTTGGCAACAATATAAACAAGATAAGAATTCATATAGAATTTAGAAGTTGTATTGACTTTTACAAGCTACTTTTGAATTGAATCATTGATTAACTGTCCACAGTTGATATACTGCTTATTCTAGTGAATAATCCATATATACCTATACACCCATGTTTGAAAAAATTTAGTAGTTGGACTTCCCACTTCTATATGTAAGAGAGTAATCATATCACTGACCTCATTTATGAATTCAAATCTAGAAATATTCTTAGGCAACCTTATCGCTATCTGCTTAAGTTTCATCAACCATTGTTTATTGACCCATTTTGAATAAGTGTTGGTATTAAAATCCCAAAATTGTTGAGTGAATGTATGAGTCAAGTTAACAAATGCTTCCTTGTTAGGTAACTACAATAGATGATCAATATGTTCAGAACCTAAGCATAAGACCAATTCTTTATTCAGATTCTTGACTTCCCTTTTTTCTACATTGTAGTGTTTGGCAATTATCAATACAAGTTTTGGACACTTAACTAAAGTTGGGAATGCTACTGCTTGTGTCAATTCGCTATCATGAATGCTTTATCTATAATTTGTTTTATATACACCACTTATTATGTTCTAAAAATTTTCCATATCAATATGACCTAAGTTAGTGTCTATTATCTCTTCAACATTTGACTCTAGGTGTGAAGGTGGGACTAGTCTTTAAAATTGATACCTCATATCTATGTCTTCTTCCAATGTAGTTTATTTTTGGTAGGGGTCTTCATCAGAGTAATTTTCTTGGGACTCCCCTTGATCAGGGTGCTGGATGTTGACATTTGATGAGGATTACCTACATGGGTGAGAAGGATTGGCACCTGAATTGACTTGTAAAGAAGGAACTTTGAATGTGATCCAACAAGAGGAAAAAATCAAGATGTGTAAAAACAAATGTCAGATTCTAACAAGGTGCTTGGTAAGGTATCAAGATTTGATGGAATGTTTTGTAGGTAGTCAGAGTCTGATAGAGTGTTAAGCAGGTTGTTAGATTTTGAGATGTGTAAAAGCACATCAAAATTTGATAGTGTTGTGTTGAGTTTGGACTCTGATAAGTACACCAACAAGATTCAGATTTTGATGGAGTGATTTTTAGAGAATCAAAATCCAAGATGTGTGTAAGCAAGTGTCAAGTTCCAATAGATGTTTAGGAAACCCTGAGAATCTGACAATTTTTAGAACAAGTGCAAACTCTAACAAGACATCTTGCTCAATGAGATCTAGAACCTGCAAACCCTACTTCTTCTAGGTAATGAAAATGATTAGAAGTTGAAAACCACTGAAGTAATCAAAACCTGCAATGTCAAAGACCATGAAAATTCCAAATCTACAAAGGGAACAATGAAGGTTGAAAGATGCAAGAGACAATGAGCAATTGGTATGCAAAATGGAAAGGATGAAGGCATATATGCTAGGGTGCAAATAATTCAAGCATGTGGGGGCCAAGGAGGACTAATGGCAGAAGTTGAGGCACACACGAGAAGTCATCAGGATCTAATGTCATGTTTGACAAACAATTGTAATCTGAGAAGTGTTTTACATGAGTCAGAATTCAATATAAGGTTTATCATTCAATTGGGATCCGATAGGTGTTTGATTACCGATTGGGTTTCGAAAAGTGTTCGGATAGTCATAGGATCCTGATGACATGTTTTGCAAACTATTAGATCCCGATGACATGTTTTGTAGACTATTAGATCCTCATAATGATGTTTGTACATGAGTTAGATTCTGATAGCTTGTTAAATAGCTATAAAAATTATATGTGTTCAATAGGTCTTCAAAACCTAACAAAGCAAAAACTTAGCCAAATTTTGGATTTAGTTTTTAACATTTGACAAAGTATGACTTTTGACTTTGAAAATATCGAGTAAGACATTTTTGACTTAGAAAAAGACAACTTTGACTCAAGTTGATCCTTTGCGATCAAAAGACTCAACACTTTTAGCTTTTTTACTTTCATTCAAAACTGGGCTAATAGACCCCAACCTTTAAGAGAGACTAGTGTTGCACATACAATTTTGACACTTTGTCAAGCTTTACGCACATTGGGTTGATCAATGAAAGTAACATAGTCAATAAACCAAGATGTTGCCCCTTATGAGAGGTTTGTTGAGTTAAATGTGAGAGATTGGTCTTGTGTCAGTTTGAATGGTGGTTTGATTTTGCTTGTCAATAGGCTTGGAAGTGAATACACTATTTTTTTAAATCCTTTAACCTTGAACCCTTTTTGTAGAATATTGTGTTACTTGAAGACTCCATGTTCTGTGCAAAGTTTAAGCAAATCTAGTAAATTTTTTACCTTGAGATTCTCTTTCAACTTTGGAAAGATACAAATTATGTAGAATTTAATAGCGAACAACTAGAAAAAGGATTTTTCTACTACTAATAAAATCGTTACTATATTGTTGTCCCCAAAATCGGCCACTCATTTTTGTAGTCAACATGTTAACTATTTTGGCCTTGCAGGGCAAAAATGGTTTCCTTCCTTCTCAAAAATGTTCTGAGCAGTCTAGTTATCCAATTACCCAAGTCTTTTCAGCAAAGGAGATCTCTCATTTTCAAAGGGTTTTCGGTCAGGAAAATGAAAAAGGAACACTTCAAAATACTTGAAGGCATTTTCTAAGAATTGCTAAGGTTCAACATCAGAGTTCAATTATACATAGTTCATCGGTGAGGTTCAATGAGATGAAATAAACTATAGGGATCGACCATTGAACCTTTGAACTCTGCTTCAAGGTTCAAGGTTTAAGGTTCAATCGAATAGTTCAACCAAATGATTATAGTGAGTGGTTCAACCAAAAGATTCAAGCTGAAGGATTGAGTGGGAAGTTTAAAGCAATTGGTTCAAACGACACATTGAACTCATAAGAATACTAAATGAATGTGACCCTTTGAAAAACATAAGTGTTGAACCATTAAACCGATGAACTCCAAAAGAATGGTTCAACGTTCAAGAAGTTCAAGTGACCAGTGACGTCCCCACAGATGTCAAATTTAGAGCAATGGAATAATCATTGATTTTCAAATAGCGTGGAACCAAAGACAAATTCAGCACCCTACCAAGAAAGGAGCTGGAAAAGCCAGTAGAAGGTGAGAAGATGGCCCCGCGAGCTCATATCATTAGGAAGAGACAAAATATAGCAAGGAAAGAGGGAACAAAATAGAGAATCCAGAAGCGTCAGTAGAAGAGTTATTTCAGTGGGTGAAGTAGTCCACCAGGTGGATACCAGAGAGCATTAGCATTAAATGGTGCAGTCCATTTTTATTCAATTGAGTAAAGGCGAGTAGACAATCATGTAAGTATCATAAAGAAATGCGGCCTTGCCTCTCAGAAGATGAGACAACCCATGCCTATGAAGGGACATTGAATATGATTTAAATGCCTCCACCATGGCCTCTTCGCATGACTTTCTCTTTCCAATGCATTAAACGCAGCATGGGCTATTTGTGGAAAGGAGTGTCCAAATCTTTCAGGGAATACTATATATTGTAATCTTTCATTTTAAAAAAGGGAGGATCTCTCAGTTATTGGAAGCAAAACTCTGCCCAAATTGAAAGGCATTTTTGAGACTTTGAGCTCAGATTGTTAATCAAATTTTATCAGTTGAATGAGAAAGCAAGTGACATTTCAAACTTTGTGTTGAAATAGCTTGTGTTATATAGTAAATTGTTCTTATGTCTTTTTCCTTATATCATTTTATATGTCTGATCAAATAAGTAGAACGAGTGACAAGAATCTGGAGGATGCTCTGAAGCTGATTGTGAAGACTTTATGCTACATAATTATCTTTAGTCTATGTTTTCGTGCCTTAGAAAATAGGATATTGGAAAGGCTTTGAACTACCTATATCTTCTATTGTCTTATTCTGTTGTAGTTTGCAGTGGAGACTTTGGGCTACACTTCATCCTATGGTGTCCTATGTACTTAATCAGTAAGAGAAGCAATGAAAGACTTTGTGCTTTCGTGGGTTTCTTGTGGATTCAGTTACTACCCAGGAAGTTTATCCTCTATTTTGTGAACATCATTTATGAAAAAAGAGAAATGGATGGTGTGATTCTACCCCTGAGTTAGTATTAGTATAGGTCTAGTTTATAATAGTTTATAGGGAGCCTCCCCTTGTCGAGAGGAGAGATTTATCTCATCATGTTGTGGTCGATATAACAATTTTGTCTTCAGTTAGTTGATGACAAAATATTCACCCAACAGCTTTTTGGTGACTTCGCTAGCGAAGAACACACAAGTTGAAACCTACGCTTCAAGTTGAAGTAGTTCTAGTTCTTTTCCATTCTACACTCTGGCAGATCCACGGTATATGCAAAGCCAGAGAGCTCAAGGTATTGTTGATCCTGTATTCGAATTGGTGCAACAGAATAACTTTGATCTATTCCCTCCTCGACCTCGTCTTCAACGAATCAAGATTTTTCCTCCTACCAACGTCAGATCTCTAATACTAGGTGAAGCTTCTAGTTTAGTGCTAGCAGAGCTTTGTCTATACATACTCCACAAAGGTTTGTTATCCCTCCTTTCAATTATCATATCATGGCAGCCCAAGGCCCTTGCGGTAATACTTTTGGTCCCCTGAATCTAACCCCATCTTTACATGAACTACCTCGTAATTCAAGAAAGAATTTTCTCAAGTTCTATGGTGATGGGAAAGTTCATCTTGATAAGCATATTATAGTTTTTTTCATAGCCTATGGTGTGATAGGTGTTGAATATAAAAATATAGCAGTAAGGCTATTTGTAGAAATATTGCAAGGTGTTGCCATAGATTGGTTTTATCATCTTCAAGCTCAAACTGTAACCAACTGGGACACTCTCAGGACCAAGTTTGAGGCTAGGTTCAAACCAGCAGAAGATGCACACGCCTTGTTGGCACAACTTACGCAAATGAAGAAGGAGCCTCATGAGCCCATGTGAGACTTCATTGCCAAATTCGATATGCCGAGGAATAGGATTCCTGCAATTGCCCAACCAACACCCAAGAATCTCAAGTGCTTCTTTATCAATTCTCAACTTCTCAAAGTGAATTTTATGTTAAGGCGGGCTGGCTATATAGATCTTTTTACAGCTCAAATTTTGGATACCAAAGTTGAAGACGATCTTATCCTTGCAGGTAAGATAAGAAGAGATCCTAATAGAAATAAATTTTTTTCACCTATTGAAAATTCTTCCACAAGCACCACTGACCCTGTGGTGCAAAAGTCAGCAAATGAATTGCTAGCTTTGAAGAGGCAAATATCCCAAGGTATGTCTGCTCCTCCTTATAGGGATATATCAAGGATGACATTTCCCAACCAATCATATCAAAGTAATGCTGTCAAAAATCAAGGGCAACCCAATCGACTTCCTCCCACACAGGGGAAGCTTGCCATTGAAGTAGCACCGATTAACTCAGCAGTCAGTTACTATGAAGCTGAACATAATTTCTCTTTCCAATCTGAGATGGACCAAGAAGAGGATGTTAATCTCTTTGCAGAAGAAGAAGAAGAATTAGCTAGCGACTCCAATATTGGTTTTCTGGATCACCAAGATGAAGCTAGAAAAAAGGGAGAAGTGTTTGATGGAGCATATGCTATTTTTACTAAGTCCCAAAATCAATCAATTCAACAAGCTGATAGGGGAAAAGCAGTAAAAGATCCTCAGCCAGTGATCTCGATTACTAAATGGGGAACTTTGTTGTTCTTCCAATTAAAGGACCCAATGACCAATAAGAAAGTAAGTACCTTAAATAATACTCTCCCTTCTGCTTCTATCCCTCAACCTAGTGTCATATCAAATCAAAATCAAAATGATGGACTTCCTTCCTTTGTTTCTAGTTCATTCCAGTCATTTGACATAATTGATCATGCTAAGAAGACCAAGATCCAAATGTTTGAGTTTGAATACCTACAAGCCAATCTTGAGCAATTGGGTAGGTTGGCTAAATGCATCAAAAACAAAACTGTCCTTGCAGGATAAGATTCTCTAAAAGTGAATCATGATCCACCAAAGAATAAATCAATCCAAAATAATCTTGTCACTACTCCTCTAGTTGCCCTTGGGAAAATAGAACCTTTCTATGTTTCTCTGTTGATAAATGGTCATAAGCTGAGCAATTGTATAATAGACTCTGGAGCCTCTGATAATGTTATGCCTGCCAAGGTAGCAGATTCCCTCGGTCTTACCTTAACTAAGAATTTTGAAAGATATTTCTCCATTGAAAACAAGTAAGTGCCACTTCTAGGTCAAATAAAAGATGCCCAATTTATATTCACTGCCTTTTCAGATAAGAGAATTAAGATGACGGTCTTAGTGGCTAATGTTCCAACTTCATATGGCATCCTGCTTGGATGAAATTTTTGCAAAGATGGTGGAGAGTTGAACATGGACCTATCTGAAGCAAGGATACCTGTTAAAGGGATCATGCAAAAGTTGCTTCCTGAGAGAGAGTCAAAGTATATTATTACTCAGACATCAGACCCTGAGGCTCAAATTTTATTTAAATCTTCAAGAATGGGTAATTATTTTTTATCCACTAAAGATGTTCTTATTTTATCAGACCAAAGTTCATTAGGTGATAATTCAGATGATTCAGATAGGAAATCAGAAGAACTTCTAGGGGAAAGCTCAGGGGAAAAGGAATCTTCCTTCACTAATGAAGAGAAATCATTAAAAATATCAAATCCTAATGATCTTTGGATCTTAGAATTTGATGGCAGCTGCTCTTGTACCAGTTTTGGAGCTAGAATTGTGTTGATATCCCTATAAAGCAATATTTTCCCTTGTTCATACAAGTTGCAATTCAGCAATACCAACAACACCATCGAGTACAAATCATTGTTACTTAGATTACAAGCTGCTCGTGCTAAAGGTGTTAAAGTTCTTCATGCTTGAGGAGATGCTGAATTGGTGGTCTGCCAAGTGAGGAGCCTATACCGAACTAGGAATGAAAGACTGTGACATTATCACAATTTTGTATCAAGCAACAACTAATGGAGTCAAGTTCATCCAAGGAGTTCGATCAAGTAAATCTGAGTACTAAAGAAAATCCCAAAATGGTCAACATTGGGAAATCTTACACTATTGACGAAAAGCTCAAATTCGTTACTCTTCTTCGCCGTTACATTAATGTTTTGGCATATTCCTATGATGACTTGAAATCCTTCAAGATTGAAAAAAAATTGTATGAAATTCCTCTCAAGACTGGGTCATTGCCTCACAAGCAGAAGCAAAGGCAATACAATCCTAAGATATCAAGTACTGTCCTTTCAGAGATTTAAAAGATGTTGAATGCTAGGATAATTTTTCCAATTCACTATTCCACCTGGATCACCAACATAGTTCCTGTAAGGAAAAAGAATGGAGAAATTCATATATGTGTGGATTTCAAGAATCTCAATCAGTCTTCTCTAAAGGACAACTACCCTCTACCTATCATAGATCAAGTGTTTCAAACAGTAACTGGCTCAGAGATGTTATCAATGTTAGATAGTTTTTTGGGGTACAATCAAGTAGAAGTTGATGAAGTAGATCAACATAAAACTACTTTCAATACACCTTGGGGCACGTTTGCATATCACAGAATGCCTTTTGGTTTGATCAACGCTGGCAATACATTCTAGAGAGCAATGGACCTTGCCTTCATAAATGAATTAAGGAAGTTCATCGTGGTATATCTTGATGACTTGGCTATCTTCTCCAAACATTGTCGTGATCATATGCATCATTTGTAACAAGTGCTAGAATACTGTCAACAAAATGGTCTTTCTCTTAATCCCAAGAAGTCAATTTTTGGGGTTACAGAAGGTAAACTTCTCAACCACATTGTATCCCAAGAAGGTGTAAAAAATGACTCAAAAAGAGTCAGATATATCCAAGATATTACTCTACCTACTAGTAAGTCTGTAGTTCATTCTTTCTTCGAAAAGGTGAGTTTTCTATGAAGGTTCATCCCAGAATTTGCAAAGAAAACTCACCACAGTGTCGACATGATGAAGGGTAAAGCTACTTTCTGATGGACTGAAGAAGACACAGCATCATTCGAAGATATTAAGAAGGCTATTGCTCATACTCCGATCCTAGTTTGTCTGGATTATACCAAAGACTTCATGGTATATAGTTATGCTTCTGAGCACACACTTTCAACCATTTTGGTTCAGTAGGACAAAGAAGGTGTGGATTTTCCCATATCATTTATGAGCTACCCTCTCAAAGATCATGAATTGAAGTATTCAATTATGGAGAAGCATGCTTATGTACTGGTTAAGGCGGTAAAATATTTTTGATTTTATATCCTAAATTCACACACTATTGTTCTGGTCCCTGATACCACAGTGAAGGCTATTTTAACTCAGCAAGAGTTCGGTACAAAAAGGGGCAATTAGATTGCCAAAATTTAAGAGTTTGGTCTTGATATCAAGCCTACTAAGCTGGTGTGGGGAAGAGGTCTCTGTCAATTGATTGCTGAAAACATACCAGAAGAAACAGGACATGAAGAGGTAGAGATTGATGACATGCCAACAGTTCTTTTTGTTACTACTACTGATGAGTGGTATTCCAATATCGCTCATTTTCTTACCTATGGTGAGTGTTTTACTCATCTATCTTGCAAAGAAAAGAGAAATGTTAAGTTGAAAGCTGCTAACTATGTCTTGTGGGACAATGGTTTGTACAAAAGAAGCCTTGATGGGGTATTTCTTTACTGTGTGGATAAAGAGCAGCAAAGTAAACTTTTAGAGTATTTTCATAACTTGGCTTGTGGGGGATATTTTTTTGCACCTGTGACTGCTCATAAAATTCTACGAGCCAGATACTATTGGCTTGCTTTGTTTTAAGATGCATACAATTGGGTACGTAGATGTGATTTGTGTTAATAGTTCATTGAGAACTCCAAGTTGGTCGCATTACCCCTCAAACTTGTGGTGATCGAAGAGCCTTTTCAGCAATAGGGTATTGACTTCATTGACACTATGAACCCATCCTCAAGTGCTGGACATAACTATATCCTCGCCGCAACATACTATTTTACTAAGTGGGTGGAAGCCATTTTAGTCAAGCATGCCACTTCAAAAGTGGTGTGTAATTTCCTAAAGGAAAATATTGTTTCCCAATTTAGAGTTCCAAACAAGATTATAGCAGACAATGCCTCGTGTTTCTCTTCTCAGGAGATTACTGACTTTTGCTACAATCACAGAATTATTCTTTCCCACTCCTTAGACTATTATCCACAAGGAGATGGTCAGGTAGAATCAAGTAACAAAAATCTAGTTACTATCATCAAGAAACTGGTTGATGGCAATTAGAGGACTTGGAATGAAGCGTTGTTTTATGCTTTATGGGCAGACAAGATTACACCTAAGAGGGCAATAGGTATGTCCCCATTCCAACTTTTGTATGGTCTAAATGCAAAAATACCCATTACCTTGGAATTACCAGCATTGAAGTTGGCAAAGGCAGTAGAAGATTCAATTTTTGAAAACTCTATTGACAAAAGAATCATGTATCTAATTGAGTTAGAAGAGCAACAAACTATAGTAGTGGACCGCATTGCTGAACATCAAAATCAGGTGAAGAAACTTTTCAACCAGAAAACAAAGATTCGCGAGTTTCAGATTGGAGATCAAGTCTTGTTATGGGACAAGAGGAGAGAACCAAAGGGAATGCACGAGAAATTTAATTCCTTGTGGAGAGGTCCATTCATCATCCATCGATTCAGTGGCAATAATAGTTTCTTATTGAGATATCAAGATGGAATGCCATTCTCACTGCCTTGTACTAGGCATCATCTGAAGCACTTCAATCCTTGAAGTATCAGATAAGTTCATTTGTATATTTATGGAGTCTTTGTTTGTTTTGTTTTGTGTTGTTCATTTCATTTTTGGGCGTCTTTCTCTTTTTGGTGGCATGACTCCGTGGCCCAGTGGCATGGAAGAAGGCACTTGGATTCCAGATTCTATTCCCTTCGATTGTTTCAGAGTACAACCGATGGAAGTTCTCCAACTGGAGCCTGTTGTTGTCCCCAAAATTGGCCACTCATTTTTGTAGTCAACATGTTAACTATTTTGGCCCTGCAGGCCAAAAATGGTTTTCTTCTTTCTCAAAAATGTTCTGAGCAGTCAAGTTATCCAATTACCCAAGTCTTTTCGGCAAAGGAGATCTCTCATTTTCAAAGGGTTTTCGGTCGAGAAAATGAACAAGGAACAATTCAAAAGACTTGAAGGCATTTTCTAAGAATTGCTAAGTAAGGTTCAACGTCAAGTTCAATTATACATGGTTCATTGGCGAGGTTCAATGAGACAAAATAAACTATAGGGACCAACCATTGAACGTTTTGAACCTTTGAACTCCACTTCAAGGTTCAAGGTTCAACCGAATAGTTCAACCAAATGATTTTAGCGAGCAGTTCAACCAAAAGATTCAAGTCGAAGGATCGAGTGGGAAGTTCAAAGCGGTTGGTTCAAACGACACATTGCACTCATAAGAAGACCGAATGAACGCGACTCTTTAAAAAACATAAGTGTTGAACCATTGAATCGTTGAATCGATGAACTCCAAAAGAACGGTTCAAGGTTCAAGAAGTTCAAGCGACCAGTGACGTTTCCACGAATGTCAAATTCAGAGCGATGGAATAACCGTTGATTTTCAAATAGCACGGAACCAAAGACAAATTCAATGCCTCGCCAATAAAGGAGCTAGAAAAGCCAACAAAAGGCGAGAAGATGGCCCCGAGAGCTCAAATCATCAGGAAGAGACAAAATATAGCAAGGAAAGAGGGAACAAAATAGAGAATTTGGAAGCGTCGGCAAAAGAGTTATTTCAGTGGGTGGAGCAGTCCACCAAGTGGATACCAGAGAGCATTAGCATTCAATGGCGCAGTCCATTTTTTTTTCAATTGAGTAAAGGTGAGTGGATAGTCATGTAAGTATCATAAAGAGGAGCGGCCTTGCCTCTCAGAAGATGAGACAACCCATGCCTATGAAGGGACATTGAATATGATTTAAATGCCTCCAACATGGCCTCTTCGCAGGACTTTCTCTTTCCAATGCATTAAACGCAGCATGGGCTATTTGTAGAAAGGAGTGTCCAAGTCTTTCAGGGAATACTATATATTGTAATCTTTCATTTTAAAAAAAGAAGGATCTCTCAGTTATTGGAAGCAAAACTCTGCCCAAATTGAAAGGCATTTTTGAGACTTTGAGCTCAGATTGTTAATCAAATTTTATCAGTTGAATGAGAAAGCAAGTGACCTTTCAAACTTTGTGTTGAAATAGCTTGTGTTATATAGCAAATTGTTCTTATGTCTTTTTCCTTATATCATCTTATATGTCTGATCAAATAAGTAGAGCGAGTGACAAGAATCTGGAGGATGCTCTGAAGCTGATTGTGAAGACTTTGTGCTACATAATTATCTTTAGTCTATGTTTTCGTGCCTTAGAAAATAGGATATTGGAAAGGCTTTGAACTACCTATATCTTCTATTGTCTTATTCTGTTGTAGTTTGCAGTGGAGACTTTGGGCTACACTTCATCCTATGGTGTCCTATGTACTTAATCAGTAAGAGAAGCAATGAAAGACTTTGTGCTTTCGTGGGTTTCTTGTGGATTCAGTTACTACCTGGGAAGTTTATCCTCTGTTTTGTGAACATCATTTATGAAAAAAGAGAAATGGATGGTGTGATTCTACCCCTGAGTTAGTATTAGTATAGGTCTAGTTTATAACAGTTTATAGGGAGCCTCCCCTTGTTGAGAGGAGAGATTTATCTCATCATGCTGTGGTTGATATAACAATTTTGTCTTCAGTTAGTTGACGACAAAATATTCACCCAACATATATAATGTCATGATGCATATTCAAGTTCAAGCAAAAAAAGTGGGATTTGAGATGGAGCACTTCTACACACTTATTGGACATTGGGGAAATGCCCCTTATATTGTTAGTAGAGTGCGTCCTGTCTTTTCGAGAAAAGATTATCCAGGGAGAGAATAAGGACGAAGGGAACAAGGGAGAGGGTAGTGTAGATCTCACATTTAGTTGGGTATTTACCTTCTAGAGGGCATGAAGGGTGGCCATCCCATCAAGCTAGTGAGTATGGACCCATGGGTTTGGATAACAAGATTCCTCGCTTTAATTTGACAATTTCGCCTACTCAACGACCGACCAAGAAAGAAAATTAAGAACAAAATGTTGAGCAAAATAATGGAGATCACATTCCTGATACTACACACCCCTCTGATAATGGTTGGGAGGACAACTTTGATAATTTATCGTCGTCTTGTCCCCCTCACTCGACAGAGCCAAATACAATGACAACCTAAATCCATTATGAATCTTTATTTGTAATTTTGTGTACTTTTTGACACATGGACTTTGATATTATATAACAATTGGTCAAGGTTCTATTTCCCTCATTTAACAATTGGTATGCTTTTTTCTTACAATGTACTTTCATACAACTTACATTTTTGTGCACCACATTACATACAATCTTAATAAGAAGACAATAGAACACGACGGCATATTATAATATCTAAAATAAAAAATACAAATATCAATAGCAACATTCATTTAGGGTTAGGGTTTTTTAAAAGTACGAGTTAGGGTTTTATCGAGGTTTTCTGGTAGCACTGGCCTCGGCGGAGAAGAGGAAGAGAAGCGGGAGCGGGAGTGTAACAGAAGTAGCCGCAGAAGACAAGATAAGGTATGCTTTATCGTTCCAGCATTTTTTGGGTTTTCTTTCGAGATTTAGGAATTGAGGGGTTTTACTTTTTCGTTTTCTTTCGAGATTTAGGGTTTTACAGGTTCTTTTGGGTAAAAAATTTTCTTATATATTTCGTTTTTTTCAAGATTCGACTGGAAAATGAGGTTATCTATTTTCTGAATACTGCGCTTTTTTGCAAAAAAAAACTTAATGTGTTCGGGGCAGGTAAGTCATGGTGAAACACAACAACGTTGTGCCCAATGGACATTTCAAGAAGCACTGGCAGCGCTATGTTAGGACATGGTTCAATCAACCTGCCCGCAAGACCAGAAGACGCACTGGTAATTTCACGAGTGGCGTTTATTTGTTTAATCCTTGTGTGTTTTTGCCGAGAGTTTTTTGTTTTGACCAACTGATTTGCATAAAAATTAGGTTTTTTCGTTACCTGAATGTTTGTAAAAGTGTTTTGCAGCTCGTCAAAAGAAGGCGGTGAAGATCTTTCCTCGTCCCACTGCTGGCCCTCTCCGTCCAATTGTGCACGGCCAGACGCAGAGATATAACATGAAAGTTCGCGCTGGGAGGGGCTTTTCGCTTGAGGAACTTAAGGTAGGGCTACATGCACCCCAAATTTATGTTTTTTGTGGTTTTTATTTTCTGTTTGTTGAATGTTGTGTGAGATTATGGGCCGCCTTTCGTGCATGGCGATAAGAATGCTAAACCTGAGTTTTACTTGAATGAACCCAATAATTGCTATTCCACGACCTTGCCACGGACTTCCAAGCATATTTTAGACTTGGACTTGTAATTGATTGAAATCATACTACTTTGGACCGAATCACTAAACTTTCCTAGTTTTATATGATATATGCTTTTATTTTGTTTAACTTTCCCATTAAATAAAAAAACAGTCTCCATCAAACGATAATTAACACAATCTACCTGAATAAATAACAATCACTGAGTCCCATTTAATCGAGGCGGCCAGACTCAGCCAATCCCAGCTTATCTCATGACTCTGCTATTGGAACCTGGGTTATTTATAATGTGTTGAGGAAGGTTCTTTTTCCAGGTTTGATATATGGCATATGGCCCAATTTTTTTATACTTCAATTTCAAGGTAGTGTATTGAAAGTTAGTCCAGCTGGTCTGATCTGGCATCATTCATACAGGCAGCTGGAGTTCCCAAGAAGTTAGCCCCAACGATAGGTATTGCAGTCGATCACCGTCGCAAAAACCGTTCGTTGGAGGGTCTTCAAGCTAATGTTCAACGATTAAAGACATACAAGGCTAAGTTGGTTGTTTTCCCAAGAAGTGCTCGCAAGTTTAAGGTAGGTTTCATTTCTTTTGATATTATTGTGATCAGTAAAAGAGATCTATATCTGACGGATGGAATGAGTTTTACATGTTCATGTGCAGGCGGGTGATTCTACTTCTGAGGAACTGGCCACTGCTACCCAAGTACAGGGTACTTACATGCCAATCCATCAAGAGAAACCATCTGCTGAACTTGTTAAGGTCACTGATGAAATGAAGTCCTTCAAAGCATATGGCAAGCTGCGTGTGGAAAGGATGAACAAACGGATGGCTGGAACTCGTTTGAAGAGGGCTGCTGAGGCAGAGAAGGATGAGAAAAAATAATTATTTTACTTTGACAGAATTGTCAGGAAGACACTTTGGATTAAGTGCTGTATTTCAGTATTTTGTTTTTGCATTTGGAAATATGAAACCTTGCATTGAAGATAACATGACTAGTAGTGGAGGTGTTAGTTATTGATAGCAGTAAAAAATCAGTTACATTCATATTTTGTGCTTGTATAAGCAAAAGCATACATTGAATTCATATTATTGTGCTTAGCAAAAGTGAAGCATTCATTGGATTTGATATTTCTGCCCTTGTTTTAGATTATTTTATTTCGCATCTTTGTAATAATTTATTGTAAGCTCTTTCAAACGTAAAATGACTTTCTAGAATTGGCTCTTATGAATTGATACTGTAGTTATTTTAGGTTATTTACTCATGTTTTATATCAATAAATAAGATAGCTATTTTAGTTTATTTTCTTATGTTTTGAGGATATTCTTTTATAAGTGAACTTTCGCTGTCATTGTCAATGAGGAACCCATGCCCTATATTTCAAAGGAAATGATGAATGGTAGGAAGAAGATTGGAGCATGGTCGCTTTACCCACAATCTATTGTTATCAGGAATGTGGGTGTTACAGAGGCTCCTCATCTTTTGTCTTATCATGTACCTGATAGATTGGCAAAAATTGAAATATGTTCTCAATATGTGACTGGTTTAACTGCAACCCTGAAGCAAAAGATGAGAATGTTTCCCCCATTTCCCCTCATGGTAGGTGGTTATTACATTGATCATTCACTGTGAACTCATTTCCTCAACCCATTTATGGGTATATTTTTGGGAGTGATACACCATGAGATGGGATGCTTTTCTCAGAGCTTAGTCAAAAAGATCAGCTTTCAGTACACACATTTCCAAGAGGAAGATGATAAGTATCTCCTGAATGCTTCTTTTGACAAGGAGGTGATTAGTAAACTAGAGGTCATTGGGAAGCTGAAAGAGAAGCTAAGGATGGTTACACCCTTTAGGTGGTCAACTTAAAAGATGCACAAGTTGATACCGGCACTCCACCTTCACCAAAATTAAAATTTTCACAATTGTTAGTTAAGGGAAATACCGAGTCCAAACAGACTGATAACACAAGGAGTGAAAGGTCTTCCATCTCATATTTCAAATGCATCATATTTAAGTGCTACAACCACTCCCTATATGGATATTGGCCCAATTAAGCCAACACCAAGTGTCTTAGATTCTAAAATCTTTTTGGTTCCTAATGTTCCCATGGTTTCCAATAGTGTTGATATTAACTTCCCTTGTGCCCCAAGTCAATGTTGTGCCTGAAGTTGAAATCGCTACACTCTAGTACTAGTGATTTCTAATCTTGTTTGTGCACCTATAAATTTGTGAACTACCAGTGTCATGGTGAACCCAATTATTGGTTCAAGTCTTAATGTCGGTACGTCTGCCTCTAATGGATCTCTAATTCCCAATATGTTTTCATCACCAATAGTATCAGCATTACATGTTGTCATATCTACCACTCCCAGATTTGGCAATCCACTTTGCTCACTGCCTCATCCATTACTACCCCATTTGTGATAGAAACACCCTTTGGGTTGTCTCACAAGTTGAAAAGTATCCCACCATTCATAACTCTATATTCATCCAGCAAGGCTATCCTAATGACAGTTGATCCCAACACCCCTGATTCCACATTCAGAGTTGCCTCGGGTTTTACCTTGTCAAAGCTTAAATTTTCCAAAGCACATCCAAAGAATCCCTCTCAATTAGCAATCCCATAATCTGCATGGCTGTAGAGGATGCAAATTGAATCTCTCAAACCCAAAAAAGTGAGCGCGAGGGTAACAAAAGAGCCTGAAATTAAGATGGCTTGTAAGAGGAAAACAAGGAAATTCATCTGGAATTGCCACTCATCAGGTGCAGGCAGCACATAGACTCCTAACATTGCAAATGGAAGAAGATTTTTTCTAGGCCCTGAGAAAGAGTAAAGAGGTATCCTCAGTCTCTGGTACAAAGGTGAACTGAGATCAAGTCAATTATATGTTCCATGGGAAAATTTTCCAAACATGAAGCAGATACCATGCAAGAGGAGGTTACAGAATTACTAGTGGTGATTTCACCCAAAGTGATTGATAATTTGGAGTCAATATTGGGTGTAATATTTGATTTTTTGTTGCAAATAGGAGTGTATTGAAAGCAATCAAGAGTCCTAGCAACCACCCAGCAGTAAATAGAGTGGGGCAATCAACTTAACTAGAAAATAGGCATCATTTTCCAAGTCATCCAACAGGGAAGATTGCCTAATGTGCCCCTGATGTCAAACCTGGATGTGGATGTGGATGTGGATGTGTAAAGGTTTATAAGGAATTCAAAACCGGGATGACCAATACCAAAGCCACATTATCACAATCGTCCCTAATGCTGAAGTCCTTCATTCAGAAGATTGCCAACGTGTTTTCTACTGTTGGACTAGCACGTATGAAAAAGTAAGATGGTAATTGGGTATCCAAGGCGGAGTTTGAGGGGGGGTGACTAAGGTGTTTATGATGTCTTTTAAAAGACGTGCTGAGGAAGTGCAAGAGATGGGTGACCAACTGTAATTAGACTTCATCATTAAGGCGGTCAAGAGGATCGAAAGGACCCATGTTCCTTCAGAGTTTGTACAAATTCGTTCAAATCCATTCATGAAAATCTAAATGTAACCTACTCACAGCTCAAGTGCCATGTCATCATCAACACATAAATTTCCTACTGTGCCAGGCCCGCTTTGAAAGCAAAGGGAGTCCTTCAACTTTGAATTTGTCGTCCAGTTTTAACAATTGTATAGACATGCACGGGGGTCATTAAGTAGTAGTTATGGTGACCTATTGATTATGCCATGTTTTTATGATAAGAAGTTGGTTGTTATTGTAAATGACGATGTGTCCCTCCACCCAAAATTTTATGTATACTTGCTCTATATATATATATATATATATATTAAAAACTACTTTGTTTTCATTCCAATACAATCATTTTATTTCAATAATCTCAAAAGGAAGTTCTGAGAATGATAGGTTGTTTTCGAGAATTTTGATCTCAAATACTCAAATCCTCTCTTTGTGAGAGTAAACATAAACTATGTTGTGTATTCTTAGGTTATGGGTAAGAATGGTATAGTAGGAAGTTGTGAAAATTATAGGTTGTTTTCAAATTTTTTGATATCAAATACC
Source organism: Torreya grandis (assembly GCA_037957365.1). NCBI lineage: Eukaryota > Viridiplantae > Streptophyta > Pinopsida > Cupressales > Taxaceae > Torreya > Torreya grandis. The sequence goes on along the minus strand of JARHVA010003448.1, from coordinate 711,971 downwards.
CTCTTTGTGAGGGAAAGTGAACATGTGTTATGTCATGTTTTCTTAGGCTATCAAGAATGTATGGTAAGATTAGTTTGGTTTTAATTTAAATGTGCCATGTTATTTAATCTATTTAGTGAATCATTCTAACTTCATGTTAGGTAGTTAATTTTGTTTCAAAGTCCTTGGAGTGTTGCATTAATCTTGGCTAAAGATTGAGTAATACTAATTTTGTTGAATCTTAGTTCTGAGATTTTTTTAAGTCAAAAGCATATATTTATTCATATTGATACCTTACCTATCTTTTATTATTTTTGAAAAGAAAATCATTTTTACTTTTCATTTTGTCATTTTGAAGCAATTGGGTTAGGATCCTCATTTGCAAATATTTGTTCCAAGTAAATGTCATGTTAAATATTTTTTCTATCAATCTGAAATAAATCTACTTGTAAGAAATACAAAGAGACTTCCCCATTGTGATCAAAGCTTGCAAGTTCTACAAATTGTTTCCATCACAAGTATTGACCAAACATGTAAATTGTGTCTTAAAATCTAAACTACTAATGCCCTAAAATGGAAGGGTGTATACCCATAGCTGCAGTGTGTTACTAAAACACACATCAACAATGTGATCATGTGCCGCTCCTTGTGCTTAGTATTCATTGTTGTTAGTTATATATATGTTTTGAGACTTGTTCTTTAGACATGATTTTTGCATGGCAGTTGTGAATACCAACTGGGCACCCATTTATTGTAAACCATTTTTTATCTCAATTGTTTTTTATTAATAGATATAGTGACACATTTCCACTAAAAAAAGTTCACTTTCGCTTGAGCCTTTGCTTTTTACCCTCTTTATTTTTTAAGACATTTTTTTTTGTTAAATATTACTTTTACAACCACCACCACATGGGATGTTGTGCATTTGGTGCAATAATGCCAATATAATTTAGGGTTGGGTGCTTAATATGACTAGCTTAGAAATATTAAAATATGCATATCTAAAAGAAGTGGAGAGATATCAATCTCAAGGTGTTTGTTGGGTTTGTCATGTACTACCCTAATAGAAACAATAAGCACTTTGAGATTGATATTTTTGCACATACTACCCAAACACAAAAAATAACAAATGAAATATACATAAAATTTGGAGAGAAATCCAAAAATGTGATTGATTGTAGGATAAACACTAATTTTTCCGATCCAAATAAATACTTGCCCCATAAAACAAAAATGAAAACTTTTCTCTTTGAATAAGCACTCCTTACCTTCAAATCTTTGTGAGGAAAATTCATTTTAACCAAAAACTTGTTTTAATCAATGATGCTCATTTGATATCGACTACTACAAAATGTTATATCATCTTATTTAAGGTTGGACATTCCATAAATCTTACATTACCAAGTATTTCTTGGCATCAAATGGGTAACAAATTTATATAAGGGTGGGATGCATATAATTCTATCATGTGACCCACAATTACACAACATAAATTCAACAATAATACTAGAATTTTATTGCTTCAAAGAGAGATTACACAACTTCAAACTTATCACCGATGATAAAGTGTTTCACATGAAACAATCCCACCAATGTTTGCAGACTTACAAACCACAGATTAACACCTCAGTGTTAGTTAAGTGACTCGACTCCAATAGCCTCTCCTAAGCTTACATAGAGATCTTTATCACAATATTCCTTCCAACTGCTCTTGAACTATTTCCCATTCTAGAATCGAATGTAATCGAATCCATTTTCAAATAAAGATGGCGTGTTTATATAGATACACAATCCCACCCATTTACATTAATTATTTTCCAACCCACTAAGATTATAAATATTAAATGCTCTTGACTCATCAAGATGCACTACATTTTTGAATACACACAAGTCCCTACAATCATTAAATATAGGAAATACATCACCAAGAGACAATTAATAAATGATTGTAACACATTACTATGCATCACCATTATTAAATTCTCAATACATTCCCAATGTCCTCATAGGCCTCATCTCAACGTGTTACCACTTATCCATGCAAGGTGTCCAAATGAATAGTATTAAACTCCAATAAGGTCGCACGAAAGTCACACGAGATCACAGGGCTTCACAAGACTTTGCAACCCCCATTTACCATGAAAACCTTTGTACCATGATTCTCATGTCATTTCAAGAACGATATTGCATTTTATTGCAAGCTTTTCAAATGACTTGTGATTCATTGCACCACCTGTGCCATGAAGAACTAGAATTTGTTGTAACTCAAATAAGAATTCAAATGCTTGAAAATATGTCGCAGACTATCAAAACAACAAAAGACTTCACTGCAATTTAATACTAACTACTCATGGTTTTGGTTGATGCAAATATTACCCCTAGATCCAAATGCTCCTACATCAGATATACATGCATGTAAAAGGCATATATCAAAGTCGAGAGAGATCAATACGAAAAATGTCGAGAGAGATCAATCTCGAGATGCCTATCTTGGATTTGTCCCATATCATATTGTTTAATGATTCCATTACCTTCTCCACAAATTTCCTATTGACTAGTGATAGATTGCCTCAATCTAGATTCACCGTTGTGTACAAATCAAAACATTCTTTCTGGGGGGAAAAAGGGGGCTTCAAACTCCATCCTATGCCCAAGATAGTACAAATTTTCATTCTACTTATCCACGCAAGAAGAAAAAGCTTCTATATGATGGTCAGATAGATGTCAAATTTAAGGTTAGACTTATAGTTAATATATCATGAACATCAAAGTCCTCCTCCTTGCCCCCACCCCCATGCTCCCGTTATAGAACAATTATCAGCATAAAGTTTAAACGTAATTTGAATGGTTATATTAAGAGGCATAAGGTGGGGTTGGTTGCCAAGGGAGACCCTCAAAAGGATGACATCGATTATCGGGAGACGTGTGCCCCTAAAGTAAAGTTGGATTATATATATTGTTCTTGCTCTTGCAACTAGATTTGGATGAGAGGAGCACAAGGATGTTAAGTGTGGATTTCTCAATGGATATCTTCATGAGAAGATTTAGATGGAGTGGTAACCAATTTTTGAGCAATGTTGAGATATTAAACTTGTGCATTGGCTTAAGTAGTCCTTTTGTGGTTTGAAGTTGACCCCAAGGCATGGTATGAGAAAATAGATAAGTTATTTCTTACTTATGGCTTCACCTATGTGAAACATGTTGATGGCCATACATTGATTGTGGTGATTTATGGCAATGATTTGATTATTAGAGGAGAATGTACTTTTTAATTAATACACAATCTTAAGGATGAATTGAAGAAGATGACAAACTTAGGCAGCTTGTGTTATTTTTTTGGTATACGAGTCTTGTAATTGGAGGGGATTTTTATATCTTAGGCCAAAGTATGCACTTCACTTGTGGAAGAAGTTTAATATGGATAAGAGTATAATAACGGAACTAAATCCTAGATAAGTGCAAACCATCCACGACCCCACATTAGTGAAGAGCTAAGCTAATGGCTAAGTGTACAATACGAGTTGATGCTACATTATACCCGTAGTGTGTTAGAAATTTATTATACTAGACTCATACCAATTTGGATCTTTCCTTGGTAGTTGGCATGGTGTGTGAATATATGAAAGGGTGAAAGGAAAGTCATTGCAAAGTGGCTAAGTAGACACTAAAATACACTCATAGTAATACTCATTTGGGGATTATCTACTCTCAAATAGGTGATGGGCACTTGGTGTGATACAGAGACTTGGATTGGGCAGGGTATGTGGACACTGAAGTCTACTTGTAGCTATATCCTGAATTTGTCTTCTATGCTTCTTCTATGGTCTTGCAAGAAGCGAAGGGAAATTGAAATATCCACTACTATGGATTTGTATTGAAGAGCAATCAATACAACACATGAGGTTATATAATCAAGAACTATTTATGTACTTGGGTCTTCCCAAGAGTTGGCAACCATTCTCTACGATGACAATTAGGGTGTCATTTCTTTTTTCATAATTTAGTCGAGCATTATAAAAAAACATATAAAAGCCCACATGCATTATCTTTGACATTACATTCATGAGAATATGTTGAATTTATGATTTTTGAGTACTAATGTTAAGATTGTAGACACCTTCACAAAGCCACTTTCTGAATCTAATTTTACTAGATTGATACTTGCTTAGACTATCAAGAACTATCATTAAGGGGGATTGCGAGTAAATGCCTCCTTCGGGGGAAGTTTTGGAGTAAATGCCAACTTCCTTGTGTCCCTCTAACTAGTGTTTTAGGGGAGATGCTTATAGTTAATAAAATCTCTTATTGAACCCATTATGTTTGACATAATTATAAAATATCATTTGATTGATGTCTGCATAGTAAGCTCTTGAGTGATCAACACTCCTCACCTGCACCCTCGCCCCCCCCCCCCGCGCACCCCGCCTTTAGGTGCATAAATAAAGGGTGTGGTGTATGTTCCATGTCGGTTTGCCTTAAATTAAGATGCATCAATAACAATGTTGGATCCACTACGGTAGTCTCAACTTCTTGTGCTTGTATAGACTTTTGCTTCAGGTAATGTACATAATGTTCTTTGGTTTCATAAAAAGTACATAAGTAATCCAATGCATATGATTAATAAATTTCTACATCAAAATTATTAAAACTTGGACATTTTCAAATAATTAGTTTATAAATAAAATGATAAAACTGGATATATGTGATTGTACCAATTGTGGAATTCATTTTCAAAGATATATTATTCGGTCTCCCTGTAATCACACCCTTGATATTAGAGACATTTCACAAAATAGAGGTGCAAAAAGAAACTTTAACAAGAAATATTGAACATGTATGACTTACTCATGAATCATCTTCATTCAAGTATTTTAAAACCCTTCAATAAGGATTAATTACACTTTAAGTTGTAACTCAATTTACCCTCTCTTCACCAAGTAGATCTTCAATCTCCATATGTGCCTCCTCAAGGGTGGTCTCTTCATGCTGCATCGATGAGGATGTCTTCTCAAAGTTAGGATTATCTTATTTTTCAATATTGACTCTTTCTGGGGTTCCTTTCGGTATCTCTCCCATCTCTTCCATGTCACCGTCCTTAGGTGCCTCTGTCTCCTATTCCAAGGGAACAATTTGTGTTATTGGCTCCAGGCCTTCATATCGACTGGCTGGTGGATCTTTCTTTGGTAGTGCCTGGGGTAATCCTTCGTCTGTTTAAAGGTTATGGTTGAATGCATGTACTAGCAACATGCCTAGGGCACTTCTACTTCTTTTCTTACTCTAGTGCTAAAGTGAGTCTTTCTTATTCACACTTCACGCTCCTCGAAGATTTCTTATTCGGCTTTAGCATATAGAACAAAGAATGAATAGAATTTCCTACCAATGTTTACTACACTTTTATGTCAATTTTGTTCGACTCAATCCTTTCTCCATAGGAATTTTTCCCAGGATATACATATAACCGACAGAGGGTGTGAGTCTCCAAATCATTATGTTCAACAACAATCATCACAAGATGTGCACCATATATCTAGTTGATAGAAATTCATGAAGTATCACGCTGTGAAAGCGTATGGAAAATTAAGCCAAGTAGATAGTTCTCAAGAAGGGGCCATCCTGATGCACAAGGGAGTAGTGTTACTTTACCATAAACTTGGCTTGGTTGCTAACTTGTGTAGGCAAGTCCTTTGGAACATGCCACTCGTTCCCAAAGGCTTCCTTTATCCTGTCATACCATGATTTCATATTGATTTTGTAGGATGGAGTGATCGGGCTAGGGAAAGCTTATACTATTCCATAGGGGATTTTTTTTGGGTAGGTATGCCCATTTCAATTCTCTAGAGGTATAGTCAGGTACACCAATTTTATTGAATACCATCAATAATAAGAAAGCTTCGCATATAAACCTGTGGTTGGGTACCCAATGGGCTTTCTTTATCCTCTATGTTTTTTTTAGCAAAGTATTACACCCAATTATACTTCAACCCCTTGGCAACTTGTTATGCAACATATAGGTGGGCCATATCCACCTCTTTCCATCAGTCTCCACCTCTAACCTTTGTCATAATGATTCGTACAACCACTCGAAGGGTGATATCTTGAAGACTTGTAATGTGCATGGCATGGCCTTGTTTTTGATACTCAAACACCATGGCTATCTTCTCTATCTAATCCTAGTCCTCTATATCATATGCAAGGTCCACACCTGAGTAATATAACCCTAATACTTTGCTAATTCTTTTGGCAATGATTCTCATCCAACACCCAACAAAATAGATCTAATCCTCATGCACCTGTGAGATGAAAAACTTCACTGCTTCTACTGGCTTGCTTCTCCCACATATACTAGAGCTAGCATTGGTTGTGTTCCAAGATTTGTAGAGTCCTTATGCTCTTCCAATTCCTTTTGGATCTTTACAACACTCCTTGAGTCCTCTCTTCACCTTCCTATGTCACTTCCACCTATAACCCTTCACCGAGCTCCATCATATTTGTGCTTCTACAATTCCCATTGACTAGCTACCATACTAAACCAACAATTCTTCACAAGTACCCCTATATTACCCCAAAAACCATGTTACTCATGCAAGAAAGAGTTTATCCTTCTGTGGAAAAAGTCTCAAGTCTAGAGTCGACAGAAATATTCTTCACCTCCAAAGGAAAATGCTTGAGATATCAACCACGTAGTTCTAGGATAAATTAGAATTGAGCCTCTTCTAGACAAAAATAAGTCAAAATTGCATACTCCAATATGCAACTATTTAACACTCCTCACCACCAAACATCAACAACTCATGTCCAAGATGCTCCCAAGTGTGCTAAAGTCATCTGATGCTCTAATGTCCAAGCTATCTTCCATCCATGATTTATCGATTGGTCTTGAGCATAGGTCATGATTTAAGCATGTAAATGAATAAGTACCTCCACAAATAAAGTCTCATAGAAGGAATTGTATATATTTTGTTCAACCCACAAGTGTAGAAACTCTTGATTTGAGAAATGATACTGCAAAGTTATTTTTGACACTAGTAATCCATCACTTAAATGTTCTCAAGGGACAATCACTCGAGCATTTTCCATCATCATGCAAGCAAGTGCTACGGGTCCTAGTAATAGAACCAAAATTTTGGAATTGTTTTTTCCATGTAGGCCTAACTTTCCTTAGGTGCACATTGAAATGATTAAGACCCAACATGTTGGCACACTAAAAATTCATGAAAGAAGTAGAGTTCTCATGCACTTACTTGAAGCACGTACTGAGGGACTAGCTCCCATTGGTTTTATCTTGAAAAGGTGTACTAACATATAACGATGCTTGAATACATCCACTTTATTCAATGATTAATCATAAAAATAAATACACAATAGTTGTAGACCTAAATTCAGTTAAATGAACTAACATATATAAAATGATGAACACCATGATTTCCATCATCAAAACAATATTATTCAAGTAACACATGTTTTATTCATCATTTTGAAAAGAGATTCACATGTTACACAAAAAATTACATGGTGAAACTCAATCATACAACTCTTCTATCTATTTGAGTACAATGATAATGATATTATAATAGTATCCTCAATCACATCAATGGAATAATAAAAAACATTACAAAGTTTTTGGGGTATTTATACTAGGTTTTCCCTGACCAAGTAGTTACAATAATAATCACATTCAGTGACTCACCAATGATCATCAATGGAATTAGAGTTGTGGTGGCCAATTACATTATTTTTCTTAGGACCCAAGCCTTTGTTCCCCTTTATTATTGCTTTGGTGTTGGATCCTCATTTTTGAGCACCTATCCTCACATGGACCAGTGCTATATCCATGCATGACTTAGTCTGTTTCATCCCTGAGAATCTCTTTTTAACTGTCTCCCACTTCTCACATGCTCCCCAAGTCTTTTGTTAGTGTTGTGAGTCATTCATTCTTGGGTTCTCCATTTATTATGCATATTTACTCTGATTGGGTCTTCTTACGCCATGGACTCCCATGCCAAGGTCTTCTATGTTGTGACTCTTTAACATCATGAATCTTTCATGCCATGACTCTTCTACATTGTGCATTTTTACCAAAGGACTTAGCCATAATTTGGGGTCCAACACTTCGATATGATGAATGAATATTTCCAAATATTGAATTAGAAAATGTTGAATAAGCAATAAAAAGACTTAAATGAACAATGTTACCAAAAAGTCGAGGTGAGAGATTTGACAAGTGAGGAAACTGTTGAACAAAGAAAAACCTCACAATATATTAGAAGTCTTGTAATCATGAATCTCCAAGTACATAACAAGTAGAAGCAGAGAGAGAGAGAGAGAGAGAGAGAGAGAGAGAGAGAGAGAGAGAGAGAGAGAGAGAGAGAGAGAGAAAAAAAGAGGTCTTTAAGCCAAAAGAGCATCACAAGGATGCAAGAGAAAGAATATAGTCTATTAAGAAATGAGAGAGATGAGTTCAATAAATTGGGCTATAAGGAATAAGTAGTTATATGAGCAAGCTTCAACATGTGTGCCATGTGTCCTTAATCCTCTTATAAATGATGAAAATGTGTGTGACATGTGGCAACACAGTTACTTCCAAAACCTCCAAGTGTACAAGAGAGGTGAGAACCACCTCATAAATATGGGATAAAATATATTTATAATTATAGTAAATGCACATATAAAATAGACTTAGGATAAATCTAAAAACATAAATAAGCATAAAAAAAGATTAATTCTCCAACAAAAAGTTTCAACTGAGTTATCATAAAATAACTTCTGATAAAATGTTATAAAATCCATGTTAGATGGATATAATTTTAACACTATTTTTGCTTCATGTGACATGCATGAAGGACAGAAAGGAAATCTTTAACCAAAATTTAACTCAGATAATATGCTATTGGATTGGCATTTCCCTTCTTATGCTTGATGTTTATATGAAACTGATGAATATAAGACCATTTTTTTATGCCACTCATATTATATCTTGTGTTGAGTATGCAAGAACTAAAATGACACGTGATCTATGTGGATCATAGTCTCCTTACCCAAGATACAATGCTTATAACGCTTACATTCCTAAACAATATCATCAATCTTATGTTCATATGGTGGGTAGTTACTTATTGGTGCATTGATTTTTTCAATATGATAAGAAAGTGGGTGACCATATTGAGTGAGGGTAGCTCCAAGTGCATAAATAGAGGCATCTATCTCAATCTCAAATGGTTTTTGAAGATTAGATAATGCAAGTACTAGCAAAAAATAGAGTCTACATTTTAGTTCTTTGAATGATTTTTAGTGTGCCTCTATCCAAATGCATCTTGATTTAGTTCCACATTTGGTAACTTGGTTCAAAGTAAAAGTCACATGAGAAAAAAAAAGTGAAATATTTGTATAAATTTTCCAATCCCAAGAAGCGACGAAGCTCTATGATATTATTTAGTGCATGACATTCTTAGATGATTTGAATCTTGGTCAAGTCCACATGTACCCCTTGCACATCTAATATGTATCCTATATATTGTATCTCTTGTATGTAAAATGAACATTTGTGTATGTTTGCAGACATTTTCTGCTATCACAAAGTGTAAAACACTTATTCAATATGACACATATGTCATCCCATGTTTGGATAAATATTAGGATGTCATCAAGGTAAAATAGAAAAAATGAAGTAGTGAAGGGCTTGAGGATACCATTTATCATCCCCATGAATTTACTTGGTGCATTATTTAAGTTTAAGGGCATAACCAACCACTTGAATAAACCTTACTTTTCTTTGAACTATCTTTTAGATGTTTACAGGTTCAATAGGAATATGATGATACTCAATGTTAAGATTGATTTTGGTGAATAATTTTCCATGGTGAAGTTAGTCTAGTGGATCTTGAATTATTGTAAGCGAATATTTTTTCTTCATCAAGATATTTTTTAAAGCTCTATAATCAATGTACATCCTCAATTTCCTTATTTAGTGCAAGTAAAATTGGGTTTTTAGTGATGACATAGGCATATGTGTCCTTTATCCATGAGTTCATGGATCTAAAAATTGATTTCTGCATTCTATAGAAATGATCTACAATAAATATGTAGTAGGTAGATGTAGTCCAAGGATCAAATTAATAGTGCACTTCACTGCATAGTGTATAGGCACTTGTTTAGGTGACTGAAATATATCCTTGTATTCTTCCAACTTATGTTTATACTTTGTAGTATCTACTATTATTGGAGGAACTATATAAATTTTCATTTCAAGGATGTTCTTAATTTCATATCTCAACATCGTAATAATAAAATTCTTACTAGAACTAACTAGATCTTAAATAACTTGGAGCTAATGAGTGATAGCTTAGGAACTACTTTTGGCATGTGGTATCTCATATCACTAACATCTATGATGACATTTATAAGATTTTATAAATACAGGTTGCATGTTGATGGTAATGATATGATTTTCCAAGTAAAACATTACATACCTGTACTATTGTTATGTCACAAAGGACTACATTTTAAAAAGGCTTGATTTTGTACATTAGGTAATATTATTGAGTGACATGTTTCTCAGAGCCTACACTGAACCATCTAATGGAGTGTGGTTGTGGGTGAGGCACCAATGGAAAGTTCAATATTTGAACTACTTAAAGAGAAATCAAGATATTCTGATTTTTGTTGTAAATAATGAGGTGTATTGGTTGACCATTGATCCACATTTGAGGATGGACCAATATTTATACTTCCTTTGAATCTTTGTTAGGCAAAGTCAATATTTTTATGGTACTGACCATATCACTAAGTTCAGAATCTATGATATATTTACCTTTTTATAGTGCAATGATTATACCTAATACTTCAAGTTATGCAAGTAGAATCTTCTAAGCATGACACTTTTTGCTAGAGTGATTGCTAGAGTTATGAATCTAAGCACCACTTGCCTATCTTAGAATACTAATTCTGGTCATTTGATGGTTGTATATTTTTTTGTTAATGGTGTGAAAGGTGATTCATTAGTTTGAAATTCTTCTTGGAAGGCTTAAAATACAACTTTTCCATAGAATTTAAATCTTCTTTCTTGGTCTTCAATTTGGCCTTTGATTTGAACTCAAAATCCAATATGTAAGTGTATTCAATGGAGGATATCTAGAGGAAATCCATGTATAATTGGATATAAGATCTCAATCTTGACCTATAATTCAAATCAAGTTTTTTTTCCAATTCTTAAACATATAATTTGGACACCAAAGTATGGAAAGTGTTTGTGTATTCTTGCATAAATTGATCTTGACCTTGGCATAACTAAGATAACTTGGTGTACTAGTCATCATTCTTTCCAAGAGAACAATAGGTTGATTTTATTACTTATATAAAACCAATCTAGGTATCCATAGATATGTTTGAGTTAAATTCATCTTCATTATTTTCATTTTCACTATAGTATTTTTCCCACCATTTCTTTATTGATAAAGAAACTTTCAAAAGAGTGAATGCAATATTTTTTTGGTCAAATAAATGATTAACGCCATAATATAAATATATTAGGTTAATCATGTTATCTATGGAATCTACATCTATTTTTCCTTCAAACATATAAATATCTTGATTGACTTGTACCTTATATGGTGTTGGACCAATAAATGATTGATGTGAATGAGATATATTAGGAGTCTGAACACACTTGAGAATTTGAGTGAATGTATCAACAATAACTACTCTTTCACATGTGTGACATTCTTCCAGTACTTCCCACTACCTTTGCAAAACATCCTCTATCATTTTTTATAAATTTTTTGAAGTTGAAGTCATTGAGGATTTTTTGGCCATCTGAGGATGAGTAGGAAGGTATGAGGAAGAGTCACAAATCTCAAGCCCTAACTTCATGTATTCAAACCTTGTATAAGTGGGAATACAAATAAATATATAATTAAAATACACCACGACACTAAAATGATATTATATGAAGATTTTATGCTTTGATACCACTTTGGGGCCCAGGTTATATCAATGTTAATAAAAAAATGAAAGAGCATAGAATATCAATGGACACTAGATGCAAAATTATAGTATAAAAGTTATTTGTAAAGATCTAAGAGGTCAGAGGTATGATGTCTACATACTCCTAACTTATTTTTTAATAAATACAAGGAATGTAAATTTACATTAATATATAAATAAAGAAGATGAAGTATTGGTTTGACTGTTACAATGGTTTGTAACAATCATTTCATAGACAATCATTAGACTGATGAATTTTGTTGATGTCACTATTGAGTTGTGTGGTAAAATTTTGACACTGCAATATTTTTTCAATATGGAAGAAGAGGAGTTAGGGATTTTAGTCTTTTACACTTAAATGAGATGATGTGGAGGTTGTTGACAAAGCTACACGAGCTATTGAGAAGAACCTAGATGTTGTGAGTCAAATTTATGGCTTAGATCCTCCTTAATGAGTACAACTCTTTGAATATATTTCCAACTAAATTTAAAATGTTTATAAGTTTACCAATAGAAAAAAATAAACTATAAAAAATTGGATTCAATTAAATTCAAGCTCCAAAATTTTCATAAGCTCTTACTCACGTTTTGCAAGTCCAAGGCAAGGAGGGGCTCATCTCCCATCCCATTGTCATCATTAGGAGGCTTACCTAAACACCTATGAGCCAAGGAATTGTAAACTTGGTCACAAATATAACCAAAACCAAAGAAACTAATCCAAAGTGTAGGATAGGTCCACTCTAAAATGGTAGTAAATATAGGTGACTCCTCTTCATTAAAACCTCTTCCTATAGACTAGGAGTTACTTCCAGCATTCATGCAAAAATTCATGCATCCAAAAATAAGAATAAAAAGCATTAAAAATTAAATATTCACAAGGAGGTAAGGTAACAAATATGCAAAATGTTTTAATATGATTCCATAACTCATAATGATGTGTTTCCACATCACAATTATAAGGGATGAGAGGAGGATTTTCAGATAATGAATTACCTTTGCTCAAACATTTCCCAAAAATTAATATATAAGGAATTTTTAATAATTAATCACCAATTTCTCAACCCTACCATAAGAACAAGATAATAATACTTGGGATAATAGCTCCCATTTTCCCATCCCTACCATAATAACATGGAAAACATTCACGATAATCAAAGCCCATTTTGGCAAAAAAGACACACACACACAGATCATCCAAAATTATTTTATAGGATCCAAAAAATATTTTAATCTTAGGCCCAAATAAGAGAAAATTTTAATATAATGATTACAAGACAAGAGGCATTGTCAATCCTTTAAAATTTGCAAATAGTTAAAGAAAGAGAATAAAAGGTTTAAAAATAAATAAAAAAATGAAATGATATTTTAATGGATTCAATAACTAACATCCTTCACTTTGGTAGTGTAAAATGTTGGGAAATAACGGAAGCACACAATTGATTACCAAATACAAGCAACTTACATGTGGAATTAAACCAGAATCACAAGTAATTAGAATTCAGAAATAACACAGAATATGAGAGACAATACACAACTTGTATTAAAACTCTTCCAGAAGGAAATACAACAAAGAATATTGCCACATTTCTTCTTCCTTACACACCTCTAGGGCTCCCACACCTCTAGGTCATAAACAATAAATCTTCCCTCAAATCTCTCTCTCTTACGGTCCCAACACACAACTCAAACACAGAGTTGGTGTTCACCTCCAACCAGTCAGTATCCACTACTGCCAGTACCCAAGTGCTCCACGCACTCCACAAGTGCTCCACGCACTCCACAAGTACACAATCATACTTCAAGTAGATCTCCCCTGAACTGCAACAACCTGCAACCCAACTGATCTCACTTATGGAAGGATCTTCCTTGCCTTCCTCTTTGCCCTCTTTCTGAGTACACACTGTACTCCAAGTAGATCTTGACTAATCCTGCTCCTTGTTGTGTTGCTGTCCTCCCTGATCTTGCACACCTACAAATCAATCTGGTTCTGCACACCTGTAAACCTGGATCATGCACACACATACACCTGCAGATCAATGATCTTACTTACCCATGTAGATCTCCAAAAGTAGCCATGCACACCTGCTGACCAAGATCCTACACACTTGAAGAATCCTGCTAATTCTCCAAAACCAACACCCACCTTGGTACTGTTGTGGAACTAGGAGGAACACCCTTGCTCACCTCACACACAGAAGGAGCTAATATTTTGCTCAACTCAAACTAGAACAAATTACAATACAGCGTATGAGTCTCTTAAATAGATCTCATGCAAACAATAATTAGACATCTAATTAAAATAATTATATCCACAGCTTCTAGTCTAAATTTGGCTCTTGACATGCAAACACTTGGTTCGTTAACTAACTGCCTGTAAAACTTGCAGTTCTGAACCGCACAGGTGACCGACATCAGTCCCTGTTTGCCTGGAGGTGACCGACACTGGCCTATCCTTGACCGACGTCGATTGGCCTGACTGACGCCGATGTCTGTGACACTCAGCAAACTCTCTGCAACCTCTTCCTCTATTTGCATCAGTGAAGCTTTTAGCTCCACAACCTAACAATCTCCCACTTAGAGATAAACAGCTGCACTGTACCTGTACTTGTACCCTATCTAATCTATTTCTTGTCTTGTATCCCTCTTCAAGATCAATCCTGAAGACCACCCACCACACAACCTATGGTACACCACCTATCATCTGAGTAACCTAACACATCCGAACCTACAAACCCATGTAGTGAAGTCCTGACCCTACATAGCATGAATCCCTGCTACTGGTCCCTCTCAAATACTTGAGAACCCACTTCCCCGAATTGGCTCCTAACTCTCTGATAGCTCCCACTACTTGGGAAAACTCAGGTCTATAATATACCTCATGTGATTTCAGACACTAAACTATCCAACCCTTAGTGTGCTCCAGTTTTGCATCCTGCGTAATGAACCTCACCAACACCTGTTTCACTTCAGCTCCCACTGGAGACAAAATCACCCTGTGATCTTCCATGTCTCTCATGCCAAAGAATTTTGCTGCTCCAAATTCCTCATGACATGCCACTAAACTAATCTTACCCTTAGCTCAACAAAACCCTGTATGTTTGAACCTGCACCAAGCTCATCCTCCACATACAGTAACAGGATAATGTTGCAACCATCATCCACCTGGTAAGATAAACACAATGGTTATACTGACATTGACTAAAGCCTTGCTTTGTCATCCACCTGGTACCACCTGTCAGCCCTATACCACTGTCCTGCAGCTTCTTCAAGACCATATGACCTGACCTTTTGTCTCATGTTTCCGTTCTCTCTATTCTTTAACTAAGGTATCCATTCGTCTCTGTTCTTTCATACCAGCTGGCAACCCTACCAAATCTCTCATTTAGTTCTGCATCATATTCTTGCCATGTTCCCACTGTTTCCTGGATCCTTCCTGCTCTGCAATCAGCAACTAGTATAAAGAAGAGGAACAATGAATTTGAGGCTTACTTACCACCTTTAGTCCTCCATATGGGCATTTGAGACTTTTTGACAGCTTGTCTACCCAAAATCCATTACAGTGATCGACCTCGGTCACTACACAGTCTGCATCTGACTGACGTCATTTCCCATGCGCATATCCTGACTACCAACTCTGCCGATGTCGGTGTTCTTATTGCCGACATCGGTCCTCTTGACCAAAGTTGGTCTTACCTATTGCCGACATCGGTCCTCTTGACCGACATCAGTCTTACCCTGCCCAACATCACTGGCTTCGGTCTACACATGATCGACATCGACACCTGTCTGTTCGATGCCAGTTCCCCCTGACCGATGCCGGTACCTGTGTTCACCTGTGAGTGATGAATTTTTACCTACAAGCTCCTTTGAATCAAAACCCATGTCCAAACTGCCCTGCTCAAAAGTATCCAGCCCCATACATTGGTCCCTGTCCGTCATCTCCTCCAAGAACACCAAGGCTTTCTAGTTCTTAAGTCTATCAAACACATTAGTCTTTCGCTTAAGAACATGCATCTCCTTCTTGCTCATGTGACCAAGCCTACAAAGCCACGTCTCTGCAACAGAAGAAGAATCAATAATATAAGCAAGTAGATAAAGAGTACCTACTTTCTTACCACCAGCTAATTCAAGTGTATCCACTGTGAGAGTTCTTGTGCATCTCTCATCACCCAAATTTTTTGAAGAAATTAGCCATATCTTCAACACTGGGACCTGCATGACTTCCTTCAACACCCATGTGTTAGCTGCCTGTAATTTCAGCTTCACTTCCCCTTTGCCAATTCTTTGACAAGGCTCACCATCTCCTCTCCTTGGGGCTGCATGGAAAGAGGCAATAGAATCTATAAAACAAGATTCTACTTTATCCAAGAAACATACCAGAGCATCCTGTGCCACATTACCTGCAACATCTGCTTCTTCAGCTCCTTCATGCTGATCTTCTACCAACCAACAATATTCTTTTCCTTGCTCTTTCTTTCCATAACATCGTAACTGATCATCTGTGCTTTTCAATTCCTCCATTCTTAGCTTACTTTATTTTGCCATTGCTCTGCTCCCACTCAATCAGAAACCCCTGAGAGCAACCTGTAACCAAACACAAAACCTGCTCCCTGCAACCTGGCTCTGATACCACTTGTTGGGAAATAATGGAAGCACATAATTGATTACCAAATACAAGCAACTTACATGCGGAATTAAACCAGAATCACAAGTAACTAGAATTCAAAAATAACAAAAAATATGAGAGACAATACACAATTTGTATTAAAACTCTTCCAGAAGGAAATACAATAAAGAAGATTGCCACAATTCTTCTTCCTTACACACCTCTAGGGCTCCCACACCTCTAGGGCATAAACAGTAAATCTTCCCTCAAAGCTCTCTCTCTTATGGTCTCAACTCATAACTCAAACACAGAGTTGGTGTTCACCTCCAACCAGTCAGTATCCACTACTGCCAGTACCCAAGTGCTCCATGCACTCCACAAGTGCTCCACGCACTCCACAAGTACACAATCATACTTCAAGTAGATCTCCCCTGAACTGCAACAACCTGCAACCCAACTGATCTCACTTATGGAAGGATCTTCCTTGCCTTCCTCTTTGCTCTCTTTCTGAGTACACACTGTACTCTAAGTAGATCCTGCCTGATCCTGCTCCCTGTTGTGTTGCTGTCCTCCTTGATCTTGCACACCTGCAAATCAATCTAGTTCTGCACACCTACAAATCTGGATCATGCACACACATACACCTGCAGATCAATGATCTTACTTACCCATGTAAATCTCCAAAAGTAGCCATGCACACCTGCTGACCAAGATCCTACACACATGAAGAATCCTGTTGATTCTCCAAACCAGCACCCACCTTAGTACTGTTGTGGAACTAGGAGGAACACCCTTGCTCACCTCACACATAGAAGGAGCTAATATTTTGCTCAACTCAAACTAGAAAAAATTACAATACATCCTATGAGTCTCTTAAATAGATCTCATTCAAACAATAATTAGACATCTAATTACAATAATTAGATCTGTAGCTTCTAGTCTAAATTTGGCTCTTGACATGCAAACACTTGGTTCGTTAACTAACTGCTTGTAAAACTTGCAGTTTTGAATTGCACAAGTGACCGACGTCAGTCCCTATCTGCCTGGAGGTGACCGATTCTGGCCGATCCCTGACCAACGTCGGTTGCTCTTCTGTCTAATCCTGTCGACGTCGGTTGGCCTGACCGACGCCGGTGTCTATGACACTCAGCAAACTCTCTGCAACCTCCTCCTCTATTTGCATCAGTGAAGCTTTTAGCTCCACAACCTAACATAAAATATCCTTCTCCAAGACTTGTAATAAGGTTAAAATCCTATCTCCCAAGCTCCTCCTTCTCCAAGCTCTAGTTCTCAAAACTCAAGTTTAAAGAATAGAAAAAAAGTATGCATAAGGATGGAGTTCCCTCCACTTATAAGTAAAAACATTAAATTGTTTTCCAATTTTAATGTGACACTCATCCCTTACCATTCCTTTCTTCTCTCTTAAAATTATTCTACCTCATTACTCACCTTACGAAGCAATAACTCTCACTTACAGGTATACATAGACAAACAAGGATGTATTAAACTCCATTAATACATATATATAAAATTAAATTAATGGGAGCATGTATTTCCAAAAAAATCTTATAAATCTCCTAAAATCACTCCTTGGTTCAATATTTATCAAAGGCCTTTAATTCTTCCTTAAAAAACCTAACTTTTTTTTCACACCACTCCAAAAGTGGGTTTCTTTTCTCAATCTAGTTTTTCAAGTTTTTAAACCACTATTATTTACTCTTACTTGACTCCCTGAAGGTATGTATAAGTCAATTTGGCAAGGTGAAGGGATATGAATAGTGGTAGGAGACTAAAATTTGTTAATTTCCTAACTATGAAACTATGTCAAAACTACAAAATAAAATATACAAAGTGGAAAGATATAACTACAAATATATAAAAGAAATTAATATCCATGACAAATGTATTCCAAGATCTTATTCTTTGCCAACCTATAATCCTACACACTAAATGTACAAACCAAAATGTATAATTCATGATATAGTTGAAGCAAATGAATTACACAGTCAATATAATCAAACAATCCATACATAATGAAATCAATAAATCAAGATAAGGAAATCCACATAATACTCATCATATGAATTAAACTACTATTACGTAAATAAACACACATACTACCTACTCAAAAATTATCCATGGTACCCATATATTAAACAAACCCACATAAATTCACTAGCTCAACTAGTCAAGATCTCCCACAATGTCCATGTATAAAACTATAAGATGTACACATGCTAGCTCAACTATCCATACACACATATAAAATAACTATCTAAGAGATAATAGTTTGGTATCAAAACCCCATGAATTGTACTTAGTAAAAATTAAGTTTATCACACAGTGCAATAAAATGGAAAATGGAAATAAATAGGCAAGGTAAAAATTGGGCCTTACAAAATTAGAGTGTAAGAAGTCCTTATATGTGTTATCTAGATGTGATCCTTATAATTTCATGATAAAATGATGCAATTTATTGGTTTTTAAAAAATGTATTAGGGTAATTTTATGTGCGTGCGTGTGTGTACTTATATACTTATCAATTCAAATTAATCCCTTATTGGTGTGCACACCAATATTGTGAAAGTGAGAAAGCTGACAATCAGAGCACAAAAAAACATTGTGAAACCAAGGAAAGGTACCAAAGGGACCCATGACTAATGTGACCACCATCAAAATATTTTGATATTAGTTATACCAATATAAAAATATTATGATACTAATCAAGGTGATCAAAACAATGAAAACAAATACATAATAGACTACAATAATATTTGGGAGCATCCCAAGGTATAAAAATGATAAATATAAATGTTTTAAAGTGCCAACGTCGATAAGGAAATGTTATAAAAGTCTAAACATAGATAAAATCATACCAATAAGAGCCTAATTTGAACTAATATGCATATGTACTTAAACAAGCTAATAACATTACAATTACTATGCATTTACCAAAATTAGGTGTCTAAATAATGCCCCAATTTAATTTGTGTACATACACATTAAATTAAAAAAAAGTGTTCCTAAGATGGATCGATGAAGAAGTTGTAGTTGAAACTTGTAAGTTATTCTCAAAGATAATAACATATATGAAAATGATCTAAAAACTTGTCAAAATTAGGAGAGAGGTTATTTTATAATAGATTCCAACTCCTATAGCCTAAAAATTAGAAAAAATATATTTCCTTGCTATCTGCATGAATTTATTAACTATCACTAAGGATCCATGAATGCTTATCAATGCTCCCATGAATTATGAAAAATTATTTTGTATACCTAAAAACAAACATAATTTTTTCCAAGTAGATCATTGTCTCTACAAATCGATAATAAAGTAACCAATGAAATAATTTGAAAAAGAAATGATTAGTATGAAAGAATACATTTTGTAATACACAAACCATGTTGTCATCTCTAAGAAATATTCAGTTTTCATAGGTCCTAATAACCCTACCATGGGGCTAAACATATGTATCATGGGTCCCACTAACCCTACCAAGTGGCACATATGCACTCTCTAGCTAAAGACAAAAACCTTTTTTAGCCTTTAAACATCTTATAACCTATAAACATCATGTAACCAAACGTATAATAAATTGACCATATGCCACAATTTTTAGGTGAGGGATGTACCTACATATCACTCATCTCAAAAGAATGGTTTATGGGTCATATTTGTAGAATATGTATAAAATCAAGAGCTATAATAATCATGAAAGCACATTTATAATACATGCACATATAATGATATAAATATGTCATCATGAAATCTCATTGATAACCCAATAGTAATATGCTTAAGCATAAGAAATATAAGGGAAGAAAAGGGGGGGGGCAAGCGATATGCCATAGAGTAACAATATGTCTAATATAGAAAAAAATTGTCAATGAAGCAAAAAAATAGAATGTCCCAATAGATTTATGTTAGAAATAATGTAAATGTAGGTATCATGCACGTAACACATAAAATGATAATTTGCATGATATAGATCATGGAACCAAACATATAGTAACACATAGTGTGAAAATTAAGTAATTTGAACACTCTTAATCATATGACCAATAAATGACATGCAATGTTATAACACCTTAATCGAGTACTAGTAAAATGCCTTGAATTTTTTTCCATGCGAATTCTAAGTTAACTCTACCAAAGATGAAAATCAATTCCCATCAACCATTAATCCTTAATGAAATAAAACCATAAATGTGAAAGAAAAATACAAAAAAAAACAATTTATTTGATATAAATGAAATTAGATAACTGTAAATTAAATGCTTTAAATTTTTTCATTTGAAATCAAACTTCATTATTAGCACTCACTAAATGCATAAAGGAAAATAAAAGTAATTCATGTCCATTTTCCATTTCTAATTTTAATTTAAATAACTTGACGTATGGAATATAAGAGCATTTCACATGATATTTGTAAATAATATAAATTAATAATCCATGATTTTTTTTCCATTTATTACAAAAGCATAAGAGGTACAATAATAAAACTTTCATTTCTTTTACAATAAATGACCAATTCCACACTTTCATATTTTAGTATAATATAAATGTCCTTTCAATATCATAAACCATAATTTAAGATTACATTCATTTATATAATGATATGAATATAAAAATAAAATAAAATTATCAATACATAGGCACTTAGAACACATAAGATATCACACTAAAGCCATAAAATTAATATAGGAAAATGAGAACATCATTAGATCACTTTTCCTTCAAGAATAGAATCAATAGGTTCCCAACACACCTCTCATAAACTTGAGAGTGGGCCAACCCTTCATAAGGAAGGTATATACATAACCAACACCAAGAGATAATCCATGTATATACAAGTCCCTAAATAACATACTAGTAACCCCTCTGCAATGTAGTAAACAAGAAAATTAACTAGAATGAAATAAATATAACACTCATGATATATGCATAATATATATGCGTATGACCATAAGACTTATAAAAAAATTAGTAAACCCCTAAATTCATCCTGATTACAATAATATGGCTTTGCATAAGACCCCCAATACGTAAACAACCCTGACAATAAGTAGACTATGGTAAAACCACATTGGAAAAACTTACCCATAGATATAATTCATTTTGAAACTAAAATGCATTTCCACAGTCCATTTTTATAGTTATCACATCCCAATGTTCACGACACATTTCTCATAAGGCTACCCAATCATATCATCACTCCTATCAAGACCTAAACAATAGTTCATCTCACAAAAAATATTCTTTATTGCATGAAAAAGATCATTGAATAGTATATGAGTAATAACATAATGTGTAAGTGTCACATACCACTTATGCAAGGCTTTATAACTCCTTATTAAGTGATGATCAACAAACAAACAAATCAAGGACTCCTAATGTCCATATTAAGGTTTACAAAATTAAAGTTTAATGGAATAGTTTTCCAAAATATCATATATTAACATGTAAGTTCAGTTTTCATTATTATAATAATTTAATCATTCTTATAACATCAAGTAGTCTCAAACATAAAAACCCTAATTTTATTTAAAAAAATGTTTTCCATTTTCCAAGGAACTACTTTAAATAAAAGGATTAATTTTACAAATTACTACACAACAAAAAAATAAGTAGGTTGATATAAAAGTGTCGAGGAAATTTATATAAGTTTACTAAGTCCACAATTATTTTCCAATATCAACAAGAAGTATTTAAAAATACATTACAATAGTTGTATAACTTAATCCACCTAGAATGTCATTGGACAAAGTTACGTTTTAGACCTCAAAATGGGCAAAGATTCAAAATCACACTCATTAAGACCATATAAGTTGTTTTTCATGTAATCTAAGGTTTAAGATAATTAATATAACTTCACAAGGGTTCTATAATGCTCCTAAGTCACATAAAGTTATTAATAACACAAAATTCTAGTACAAGTTATCAATAGATTTCAACAAGCACTAAGTTTATAAGTTCTTCTAGTGTTTAGCCCAAAGGTACATTGGCTCAATAATTAGTCTTAAACAAAAGAAAGTTAAACATCTATGTGTTTTAAATATTAAAATACCTATATTTAAATAATAATTATACATTAATATCGCATCCATAAGATCATGAGTCAAAACTTAGGCCATTGATTTCATTCAAGGAATGGTCTCAACATTCATATTTTTAATTATTTGATAAGTATGATAAATATAAGACTAGATATAAGTCATCGATGATTGCATTTAGTGTGATGATTTGTATCTAGGTTAAGCATATGAAATAGTTTAATAACACCATTTAATAAGTCTCTTGGATTTTAAAAATGTAAAAGTTGTAGCTAACTAGTAATTAAGTTTTCATGGCACAAAAGTTTATCATAATGAACATATAGTATAACAAGGATCTCAGTTTGTCAATTATATCTATAAGCCTTCAGGTCTTTTTTGTTTATATATAAATCAATAATCTTCATCATGTTAGGTATGGAATGGTATTCCTCACCACTTAAATATGTTATGATATATACTAAAACCTAACATATAACACTTTTTAGAATTCTATGTTATCTTAGCATCTAAGGTTATCATAACATCATCTCCACTGGCGGTTTCAACACATTATTTGTCTAAAGTGTGGCCAAACTGGCATCTCCTCTTGTGGAGACCTATCATTTTAATTAAAATTATATAATAAGAATACAAAATTCTAAGGAATGTCCAATAATATATCATCTTAAAAACTAATTTCTCAAAGATCCAAAACAATATATGATGTCCTTTGAATCTGATATGTATCCTCCTTGAACAACTAATAATCATCCAATCAGTATATCCAAACCATGATCCCCCCTAGAGTGATGTACATTCTTTGTCATTTAGGCAACTAGAAATCTATGAATCCTAAGAGAATCAGGTCTTCTTAGACAACTCCTAAACCGGTTTATCCACCTAAAATAATTACATGATTTAAAGTTATTCAATGCATAGCCTCAAGCATCACCATCATTTTATGAATGACTCCTAGAGCATTCATTATGATTATAAATCACATCCCATGACTTAATCCATCTCTTGTGAAGGCTGCTAAATGGTTAATTAAGTTTCCTCCTCCTCTGCCACACAACACTCCAGGGACATTCTCCCAAATGCATTGGTAGAATTTTTTATTTAGGGTTTATATAATATAATGCCCCTATGTCATAATTGAATGTGCCACATACTCTTTCTTATAGAGACTAAACAAATAATATTGGACCCCATCTAAGGGTTTACATTTTTACACCACGTAACCACTTATTACCATTAATAATAATAAACACTTTTAAATTTTATTCTCATTTAAATAATAAAATTTATAGTTTTATTTTCATAATTAACATTATAAAATTCCAAATATAATTATTTATGCTTAAAGTATTGTAAAACTACTTGTATGTATGTATGTATGTATACATTTAGTGTTATTTATGAATGGGCCTTGAGTCATAACAATAGTTCAAACCATTAATTTTTTCAACAAAATCACTTAGCAACAATTTTTTTAAATTGATACAATATAAATGGTTCTAATCACACAAGTGATAGTTCATAATAGTTGGCTAGGTCTCTAACCAAATGACTTATTACAAACAAGTCCTACAATTTTAAAATGATAAGCGAGACAATGACAAATAATTATTAACAAAAAAATCAATTATAAATAAATAAAACATACTAACCCACTCCCCTTCTTAAGTGTTTACATCTAGGAAATTCATTTAACTTTATTTCATAATTTTTTTTACCAGTTTACATCATTTCTCTCTCTCTCTCTCTCTCTCTCTCTCTCTCTCTCTCTCTCTCTCTCTCTCTCTCTCTCTCTCTCTCTCTCTCTCTCTCTCTCTCATATTTGAACTCTGCATCTACTCTCCTTTCTTTAGTGATACTCTCCCTCCATACAAATGGTAACCTATCTTGCTTCAAGGTCATCACAAAAATGAGAAGTTAACTAAATCAAAATATCAAATCACATGATATCATATAATAAATTTTAACACATGTCTAATCCCAATAATAACATTCCAATTCCATTTTACATGCAAATAAAAAAAATAAACAAATCTAACTAAAAATTATAAATCTTAAATTATTTAATAATAATTCAAAAGAATAATTATTTCCCATAATTGCATAACATCAATTAACTAACCCATTGCATTTAAAGTTAAAATTCATTGATATCCCTAATGTATTTCATTAATCTAATAATACATTAATGTAAAAAATTTATTATAGCAATTGTCTTTAACATTTGGAACTAGGAAAATAAAATGGGACACATAGAGTAAACAAGTGAAGTAAAACAATCAAAAGTGGATGAAGTAATAAATCCCACACATGTGATACAAATTATAAAACTAGAGGATCCTCTTATGTAAAGACAAGAGATATGCAAAGAAATAAGAACAAGCACACACAAGTAATTAGAAGGTAAATAAGAGAAACCCACAATATAGCCGACATGTGAAGCAATCTAGGAACAATGCAAAGTACTCATATGATAAAGAAAAATGCAACACTGAAGCATGAAATAAATGATATATTAAGACTTGTATAATAAAACAAAAATAATTTTATGGTAATATAAATTAAAAAATATATAACCTAAAATATAATTGAGAATGTTCTTAGTGTAGACATGCCTCTAATATAAGGATTTTCTCAATGTAGGTATGGTGAATTCATCAAGTAATTGTAAGTCCATAATCATATGTAAAACATGAATATATTACATCTAATTCAATGATACTACCAATAACACATGCATAATCAATGTATATGTAAAACCTCTAGTAATAAGTAGATAATCATGATATGTTGAATTGTGTAACTATGTACCACATAAATATAAAGGTATAGAAAATTCTTTTGTTTTATAATTTTATTGAAAACTGACAACAATCAAAATAAATCAATCAATCAAGAAAAAAATTTAAGAGGTGAAAGTGAGAAGAAGCAAGAAAAGGAGGATCCCTACTAACCTACAACTTCCCTCAAAATTATGTGCACACTAAGATGGAAGGGATTAATATAAATGTATTCACATCACTAAGGAGCTCATGCAGGATTTTAGGATGGGAAATAATAATCAAATGAAAGGGAAATAAATAAATAATGTAATTAATTATAAACCAAGAGGTGATTGTTGACCAAATTTGACCCTATAGGTCAAATTAGGACCCCTATAGGTAAAAAAATAATTTTTAGATGTTTAGGGGTCCAATATTTTGTCATGGGATATGTTATAGGTAATTTGATGCCATTCCATGCCTTTTTAGCCTTGATCATGGTCTAATTAATCTATATGTCACTTTGAGTCATTTAGAAGGCTTTTAGGGGTCATAAATGCAAGTGGTATGGTTTTCAAGGTGTCTAAGTGTCACGTCTTCCTTTCAAACATCCCATAGGTTATATTCCCTATCAATAATGTCTATTCATTTGAAACTTGTAGGTTATATAACTAAAAATCAGGAAATTAACTGAAAAAGGAAGAGTTTAGCACTTGTATGACCCATGAAGGAGTGTGACATGTGGGATAAGGTTGTGAGATGACTTCATATTTATTAGACTCATTTACACACTTGAAATACTTTGGAAGTGTCATTTTTGAGTTAAAACTATTCTACTCCTTTTCCCTTCTAGACACACATAACTAGTCAGCAGGTTTGTGCTTGGTACAGATAGTTGGAGAAGTTTTAGACAAAATGCCTTTGGGAGGTGAAATTACACTCAAAGAGATTTATTTAAATAAAAATATTTTGAATATTGGTCAAATATGATTTATGAACCATCTCTAACAAGTTGAATATATTTTTCAGCTCATTATTTCTTATACCCTATAGATTTTGCTCTAATTTGGATAGGCCTGTACCATCCAACCTATGATTTGGAGTCTATATAATGTTAGATCTATCCTAAAATGATCCACCTAAGTATGGTGAATCCCTGATCATTTTCATATCATAGATCAATAAAGATAATTGATTTTTACCTCTTTTATGACTGTTCATAGTGTGTTACTTGAATGATAGATATTGCTTAGTGATGACTATGATTTACTTACCATTTTTGTCTCATTATCTCTCCTATTTTTAGATTTTTATTATAGGTCATATGAAGTGCTCCATGAAATTTAAAGGTTGAGTGAGTTAGCGTATTCAACAGTGCCATTCTAAGCCTCTTATCTAATCCTCCTAGCCTAAACATTTATCATAACCTCATAATGAAATACTGATGTGAGAAGATTAAAATTGGAGAAGTGTATGTCTATTTAGTCCCTTTTTATCATATGTAACATGAAAATAGTTGGTATTAATCAAATAATTTGGTGTATCACCTCCTTTAGGATAGTTTACTTTTAGTTTTCTCTCCCTTTTTCTCACAAGCATAGGTGTAGTAGTGATGTACAAGTGGTACATCAAGAGAACTAGCCCTATCTAGATATTCACCTAATAATTAGGCTACCCATAGCCTAGAGGTGTTTCAATTGTGCCACTTGATGAGGAGAGCTGAGACATTTCCTCAAAGGGCGCAAATCCAAGTGACAATAGTTTTTGGCATGCTTGATGGGACTCTTAATCTAAGAGGTTGAAATATTTTTGGTGTTTTATTTCAACACATCAGACTTTGGAGGTATCTATCTAAAAATAAATGGTGACTCCAAGATTACATCAATTGGTCAAGCGACCTAGGTATTCATTTTGAAGATTGTTGATAATAATTCATTGTGTTCTTACTTTCCAATAAAGTTCCATGGATAATTTTGGTGTTGAGTAATATTTTACACAAGTTGGTGAGACATCTCAAGCTTATGGAATTCCCTATCAACCTTGGTATGATTATTACCAACTTTTTTATGATCCATATCAACTCCAACATGATCCTTATCAGCATTTTTATGAGTTGTATCAGCCCTACAATTAGCCTCCTCAATGTCTTGCTTCTCCTAGTCAACCTAGTCACTTCTCAAATCATCCATCCCAACCTTCAAGAAAACTCTCTTGGGATATGAGATGTATATTATCAATTTTGACACATAAAGGGAACATGGTCAAGATGTTCCTAGTTATCTCATTCATAATGTGAGAGATGCATTAGAGATGGTTAAAAGAGAGTGGGCACATATTGAGAGAGCAAATTGGCAAAGGCTCACAAGTGAGATGCTAGATGTGGGTGGCTTGATTACATATTTAGAATATAGGCTAATAATTCATGAGGAGTAACCTCACCAAGTCTATCCACCCTCATATCCATCTTCCCAAGATTGATATCAGTCCTACTTGACCCCTACTTATGAACCCAAGCCTAAGGAGATCTCAAGTTTCTTGAACACTTCATCCACTCCTCAAAGTGCATCACTAACTCAAGAAGAGATTCCTAATCCTAACATCCTAAGATGGAATAAGGTAGTGGATTCATGGGGAAGGAAAGAGGATAAAATCATAGATAAAGAGTATGAAGTTGAGAAAGAGATTGATCCTTATGCAAGACCCTCCCACCCTTCCTCAAGAGACCTCTTGTCTTCCATGTCAGCCCTCTTGTACTCATTATCCTCATGATGATGCCTATCAACTTCAAGAGAAAATTTTCTAAGAGAACCTAGCCAAGAAAATTGAAGAGATAGAGTTGAGAATGAAATTGTTAAGTTAAGGTGTGATGGAAGGTTTAGAGCCAAAAGAAGATCTTATGCCTAAACACACCCTATATAACCTTCCTCAAGAGAGTGTTTAAGTTAAATCACATGTAAATGAAGTGATTATCAAATTGAAGGAAGAAAACCAAGCTATTTTAGCCCAAGGTCTGCCTCCCCTTCCTCAAGAACTCCCAAAAGAATCCCCTACAATTCATTCTCAATCTGATTTTGTGTCCTATGTTCCACCTCCACTAACTAGTTCATATTGTCCTCACCCTATCACCCTTTGCCTTGATGGACATATGGTATGGGAACCTAAAGAAGATCAGTTGGTTGATAAAAGTTTATAACTCTTTCTTGAAGAAAATACAGCTCCTTGGCAGCCTCATTGGACTAAGTCACATGATTAAAAGATGCCTAGTTTTGGCATCACCAAGAAGGAGAAAAAAATTGAGGACCTTGCAGTCCTTAGGAACCAAAGTCATGTTATTAAAGTTGAGATGAAACTTGAGAGCCCTTAATAGGTCATAAATTATAAATAATAAGTACTTTATTGTGTTGAAACTTTTGATTGGGTTGATATAAAGGAATGTTTTTCTTTTACCCAAGAAGAAGAAATCATCATTGGTTCTTCCATCATTTCCAAGACATCATAGATGGGAAAGAACATGTCTCTAATCAGCCCTTGGATTAATTAATTACATTAATTGGATCAGGTTATGCTCTTCTTCAAGGAGGCTATGTTCTATTTAAAAATGGAAAAGGCAACTTTGATACTCAAGTGGGTATGCAAAGAAAAAGTAATTTATAAAATTTATCTTTTCAAGAGGCATATGCATCTCATGATGATATGATTGAAATCATCAAGATGGGTTATCATCATATCAACCAGTTGGGAGAAACACACCATATTTTGAAGGATAGGACATGTTTCTATTGGCCTCAATCTTTCAAAGAACAAGAAACCACTCTTCTTAAAGTTATGCCTACCAAGAAGATACAAGTTGATCATGAGTTGAAGAGTGGGCCAGTATGTATAAAAATTTAAAAGGAATTTATTTACATTAGATACCTATTTAAGGATGATATACTTGAGATAAAATCAAGTGAAGTGCCAAGGAATAGGTTTGATCCACAAAGCATCCAATCTAAGGAGAAACATGATTGACACTTGATTCATCTCACAAAGAAGAAGATTCAAGGAATTTTCCTTTTGATCCTATAAAATAAGTATACTTAGTTGTTAGTTATGCATAGTTATTTGTTTTTTAATTTCCCTAAGTGATTTGAGCACATGTGTGTGTCTTGTTAGTGTGTTTGATTTGCTTTGTGTGTGTCCTTTGTTTTGTGTGGTTGAGGTAGTCAATTGTTCTTGTTTTGATCAAAGCTTGTTATCAATTATCAAAATATTATTATTATGTTTCAGACTTTAGATGAATCCCTATCCTATGGACAAGATAAGTCTACTGATCTTTAGTATAACATGCATACTACCCCTATGAGTCACCAATTTGTTGACCAAATTTGATCCTATAGGTCAAATTGGGACCCCTATAGGTAAAAACTTGATTTTTAGATGTTTTAGGGGTCTAATATTTTGTCATGTGATATGTTATAGGTAATTTTATGTCATTACATGCCTTTTTAGCCTTGGTCATGGTTTAATTAATTTATATGTCACTTTGAGTCATTTAGAAGGGTTTTAGGGGTCATAAATGTAAGTGGCATAGTTTTCAAGGTATATATGTGTCCTATTTTCCTTTAAAACATTGTATAGGTCAAATTACCTATCATAAATGTTATTTTATCTAAAACTTGTAGATTATCTAGCTAAAAATCAAGAAATCAACTGAAAAAGGAAGAGTTTGGCACTTATACGACCCATGAGGGAGTGTGACACATGGGAGAAGGTTGTGAGATGACTATTTAGATTAATTAGACTCATTTACATGCTTGAAATAGTTTGAAAGTTTCATTTTCAAGATAAAACCATTTTATTCCTTCATCCTTTTAGACACACAAAACTAGTCTGCAGGTTTGTGCTTGGTATGAAAAATTGGAGAAGTTTCAGACCAAACACCTTTGGGAGGAAAAATTAAACTTAGAGAGATTAATTTACATAATAAGAGTTCAAATATTGGTCAAATATGATTTATAAACTCTCTCTAACAAGTTGACTATATTTTTTTGCTCATTATTTCTTGCACCCTATAGGTTTTGCTCTAATTTAGATAGGTCCGTACCATCCAACTGGTGATGTTGAGTCTAGATGATGTTGGATCTATTCTCAAATGATCCACCTGAGTATGGAAAAGTCATATTCATTTTCATACTATGGATCAATAAAGATAACTAATTTTTACCTCTTCTATGACTATTCATAATGTGTTACTTGAATTCTAGATCTTGCTTAGTGATGACTATGGTTTCCTTAGCATTGTTATCTCATTCTCTCACCTATTTTTAGATTATTATTTTAGGTCATGTGAAGTGTTCCATGAAATGTCAAGGTTGAGTGAGTTATCCTATTCAATAGTACCATTTTAGGCATCTTATCTAGTCCTCCTATCTCTTAATGTGAAGTATTAAAATTGGAGAAGTGTATGTATAGTTAGTCCCTTATTCTCATGTGTAACATGAAGTTGGTTGGTAATCATAAAATAATTTGGTGTATCACCTCCTTTAGGATAGTTTATTTTTAGTTTTCTCTCCCCTTTTCCCTCACATGCATAGGTGTAGTAGTGATCTACAAGTGGTACATCAATAGAACTAGTTCTATTTAGAGATTCACCTCATTCTTAGGCTACCCATAGCCTAGAGGTGTTTCAATTATGCCACTTGGATGAGGAGAGTTGAGACATATCCTCAAAGGGTGAAAATCCAAGTGACAACATTGACATAACAAACTAAAGAATAAATACAATAAATAACTAAGGATATGAAAGAAGTCAACTTTGAAATTAAAATAAGATAGATTTTTAAATTATAAAAATTAGAAATAATGCAAATATGAAGCAAAAATAAGAATATAACATAAGGCTAGAAGGAAGCATGATGAAGGAAAAATCCATACACAAAGTAAAAGAGCAAATAGATATTAAAGATACACAACCAAATAGAGGAAAACAAAAAAAATAATATATGTACCATAGATTTGTTTGGAAAACTAACCAATAAAATCACATATATGATCATAATATGCATAAAAATATCTCATATTATCTTCATGATCAAGATATATATGTCTCAAGGATCATGAATATAATAAGTCTAATTTGTCATCATCAATAGTAGCCTCATCAATATAAACATGAGTTATATGGTAACTAGAATTAGTGTTACTATCATTGTAATATCATCTTGAGTAGCTCAAATAGCTATAATATCCTCTTGTAAAGAATTATTTTTATTAGTCAGAATGATTTTTTTCATGATTGGACTCTCGATGGGTTGTTTATTGTGATATTATTACCTTAGTGAATGGAGTGGGTAGTTTAACTCTATATGTATTTGTTTGAGGTTATATGATTTATTATTTTGGTATCTCTTTAGATAATACCTCATGTTGAAATTGTATTGTTGACTCATATAGAGTGCATTGACTAGTAATCACTTTATTACCATGCATAAACTTTAAGCACTAGAGTAATGTGGATGGGATTGCTTTCAATTTAAGTAAGGACATCCAAGTAATACCTCAAATGTCCCATTATTTGGTAATACATGAGACTACTCTATAATAGTATTAGGACCTTTTGGGACTATAACATCCCCATTGGGAATGACTTAGAATAACGTAATGAAAAATAAAATAAATTTAATCAACGTATTCTTTCATTATATTTTACCATGAGAATATAATTAGTGACCCAACTAAAATAATATAAGTATTTTAACTGTAAAATAAGCACGTAACAAATACCTGTTACAGATCACTAACATTGTATGAAACAAAACATAAGTAAATAAGGAAAGCAATTATATATTTTCTAGCCATGGTTGGTACAATAATATAGCCACTGTTATCAATGTATAAATGAGTAAATAATTAAAATTCATCAGGGATAATGTTTCAATAGTAATAAATATAATACAAAATACAAGATACAAGACTTCATGGAGCATGATTTTTTCAAACTTTAGTATCTATGGCAATATCAAGTGTAGTCTCCAAATAAGTACTATTGTGGGAAGGGAGACCATCATCTAAGAACTTTTCTACACCAACCATGGACCATCAATCCCCCACACAACCTTTATTAGGGAATGACCTTCCTTTCATGTATGAGTAGATAGTGACAGTGCATGAATCTAGAGAGACAAATTAGTACCCATATACTTTAAAATTTATAATACATGATTTATACCAGAAAGAAAATATGTTCTAACATGATATCATAGTGACATGTAAATCATACATATAAAATGACAATGTCTAACTAATAATTAATTTGGCTAAAGTTTTCAGTAGTTATTGATATATAGGATCAGTCAAATTCATACACACCACTTGATCGAATTACCTTCATCTGACATTGGTGATGCTAAGAAGCTAGTGAAGTTTGTCTCACTACTTAGTACCAACAATGCAATATTTGGTTAACATGAATATAACCAACAGATTCATACATATTACTTCCTTCTAGCAGGCATAAAACATGATAAACACATGAAGAATCAAATGTATACATTTAATCCGTCAAACATATGAATGAATCTTCAATATATTATTTAATCACATAAATAATAAGCATAACAAGTACAATTTATACCAACCAAGTATAATATATATTTAGACTACGTATTCTAATTTTCATAAGTAGATTCAAATACAATACATTCTGTGAGAAACAATAATATCATAGTCCATTTTTCATAAGCACAACTACTACACCAAGTAGTTATAATAATTTTAAAGAATCAAATAACTCATAAACCAAGTTATATCTCATATGGACATAATCTTTCATTTATACATCTTGTTATGTTTTAGGAGACTGTATTCATGTAATTATAGTTTCTTGTTCCTCGAGTTCCTAGTACTTATTTTTAACAGTCAATAAAGCTAAAATTATATGCACACGACCCAATACACCAATTTATGTTGTGCATCTATACAAGTACCCAATTCCATATATAGATATATTTCCTATATATATGCCCTTATACATATAACTATATAGATATTATGTTTCACATATAAGTATATAACAATATAAAATATCGCATATAAATGTCAACAATCATTTATAATTCTAATCAAGGACTTCAAATGATTCAAACATTCATTATGACTTTCCTATACACACAATACATTGATGATCAATTATAAGATATTAATATTCTCAGAATATTAATGAACATAGTATTATATTTCGTTGACTATTTGTATCCATACTCTTCTGTTCTTAAATAAAATCTCCATCTAATTATAACAAACACTCACACAATTTCTTATAACAGTCTATGCATATTATCATATATATTTTGTTACAAGTTCGATTCCATCAACTTGTTTTATATAAAACTCTTGTACTTTAAAATATGTTTCTAATTTTTGCAAAGAGTTAAATACTTTAACCCAATAAACATCTACTGTTGTATTATCTATATAAATTGAATGTATTATTCTGGTATATAATTACCAAATTGATACAAATACTAGTGGAATTCAGACTTAGCTACTATATTTAAAAGTATATAAACACAACTTACCCATATATTTCATCATAGTTCTCAATGTCAATATATATGTCATTCATATATGTTCACATTGTTCAAATAACTAAATAAACATAATCCACCTCTATATGCATCTCCTCATGATTTTGCAAAATAAATGAGATAGTTTGTATACAAATACCCCACGGTTTTGATAAGACAAATGAACCAATCATGCATTAAGATGCCATGGTTTTCTATCTCATTATAAAACATAATTGAAAAACACAAATTACTAATTTGATAAACTTTAAACATTCAATCCAGCCAAGTGGTTTTTATATAACAAATTTATATAGTGTTTATGCATATATAACCTAAACACAATTCACTATATTCATATAGTTTACATACTATGTCCATTTTCATATAATCAATCCTTGCATATAATCATTACTACGGTTTGTAAAACAAAGCACACTATATGAATAGGTATAAGTTCACAAGTTTTAAGACCATGACTCTCATTCATTCATATTTAAATCTCACAGTTTTCTATTGAGAATGTTTACCATTTCAACATATATATTCACAATTTAAAAGACACCTCCAACCTGGTAAAATCTCTTAGATTGGAATGAAATGATCCAAGAATTATCCACTCGATTTGATTTCCCTTATCCTCTTTGCACTACCTTTCTCTTTCCCACTCTATTTTGCTTGTCTTCTTCCCCAATTCGCATTTCCTTTCTCTTTTCTTCCTCCTATTATCGCACTACCATTTTTTTTCCTTTAAAGCTAATTATTCTCTTTTTCCTTTTTTTTGGGTGTTTTCCTATATATATATATATTTTCTAATTATAATATAATTGATTTATTTATTTTATTTCATGTATGAATCTTTTCCCATTTATAATTTTTTCAATGACTTAATAATAAATAATCACGTAATATGAATAACTAATCATAATGAATTAATAATAATATGACTAATGTAAGTCGATAATATTCTTTTAATCCAAAATGGTAAATCAAACAAATATTTTATCAAAACATGATGGTTATTATAATAATGTAATTATTATGTTATTACTAAATTATATCGATTATTTATGTCCTTTATTATCTTTATGTATTAAGGTGTTAGTCCACATAATAGTATTTTTTGATATCATAAAGATAATTGGCTAATATTCTCAAACATTGCTAAGACATGATGGTCAAGTTATCTAAGGTAGTAACCATATACTAATCATGCAAATTTATGTTATCATAAGCATTGAAAATCATGAATTCAATAACATGACATAATCATACTACAACATTATACATCCAATCTACATATAATATCCATAATGCAATCACATAAGATCAATTCCACATATACATTAAACTAAGCTAAAACATAACTAACATACATAAACAATTATCTAAATGCAGACAAAATTAAAATGTACTAATGCTAACCATTCAAACTATGTATCTAATGAGTATCATTAATGTGGTGTGTGCATGGGTTTTAATTACTTCCTCTGTCATCCCCCAACACCTCCATCTATGCCACCCTCTCTGATGATGCTCTTCTTATGTCATGCTCTGAGGGATGAATCTCTCTTGCATCAAACTCATAACAAAAAGATAGTTAGTCTGTAGCATCATGATATATAACATAAAATACTATTGTAAGAACAAATCAACATGATCACAATGTAAAAAATATACAATAAAACTAACTCATAGCAATGAAATCAAAGTAACATACATCTATCCCATAATAGTGTATGACTTACAACTTAGTTAAATAATAATCAAATCAAATTTCCAACCATATAAATCCATAGATAATCAATTAAATTTACTTAATGAGGAATCAGGATGTGATAGGGCCTACATTATCATTAATGTCTTGTATGGGCATGAGTTAATGTAATCATGTAAATTAAACATTAAACTCATTTTTTAAATGGGGAAAATGTACGTAGAATTTAATGTCATTAAATTAATGGCTTAAGTGATGTAGTAGATAAAATGGTAGGAAAACATTAATATCCATTCAATGTAGTATGATTTTAGCCATATATACACTTTGAATATCATTAGAGAGGCAAAATATAATAATATGCCTCCTCTTCTAAGTTGTTGCATATACTTGGTTTTATGCCTAATGTAATATATTGTATTTGAGTATTATGGTGTTCTAATTTGACTGTGTTGTATTTTATTTATGTTATCTTTATCTCCTCATGGATATTTACAACTTACTAAGCCACAAGGGTCATAAAGTACCTTGTTGCACCTTTTTGTGAGTTACTCTAAGTTAATATGTCGATTCTAAATAATTTATGTTATTTCTTGGTATTAATAGTACAAAAAAAAAATGATAACATTTTGGTTCCATTGTTGGGATCCTCAATGAGTTAAAGAGTTACAATATGTTTTTGAGAACAATGTCTCTTGAGATTGACAGGTGGTTCAACCATAATACTTTCAAATTTTCTAGACAAGAGGTGCTAAGAGGAGTTGATCTATCCATATGGTATGATACTCATCTATATGACTACATCCATGAAGAATTATTTTCTTAGTTCTTGAGCTTATTTTTTAATTATATCTCAAATTGTCTAAAATGGAGACTTATGACACATAACCAAGAGATTGGGTGGACTCTAGAGAATGTCCAAATTTGAACAATCAGAGTTCAATATGGGTACATGTGGTGTATACATTTGATAAGGGAGCTACGTAAATTCATATCTTAGAATTCACAATAAATAATTATTCTTGTGTGTACAAGGCACTCATGAATATTTTCTCATGGTTCAAAGTAATAAATTCATTAGTAATCTAATGATGTGGGTGAAAATTTTGTAATCAATAAATGGGTGGAGTGGTTTGGTTTCATGGAAAACCCTTACCTACATCATGAGGGCTGGGTAGGGTATGAATATATGGAAGGAGGAACCTAAATAATAAGATTCTATATTAGAGTGATGTGAGAGGAAATGGTAGGCTCAGATCCTAAGATCAATTACCATAAATAATGAGATTAACATTGTGACCTCAAGTTAATCAAAACAAAGGGGTGGAAGTGGAAAAATGGGACATTGCATAAGTAGGTTGTGCATCCATGGAGAGAGGTTTAGTTAGGAGAATCAGGTGGCATCATGTGCAAGTGAATATCATGATTATGGTGAGGAAATATAGTTGATTGGCCATGTAGAGGAATAATAATACTATGAGGGGTCCGCTCATGAAATAAAAATATAATGATGATACTAGATCAGAAGGTGACAAAATCAATTTCTTATCCAAATCAAATCCTCACATAAACATTCCTCAACTTAGGATATCATTTAGTGAATTGATAATATCATGTATATGGGACAAAGTGATTGAATTAGGATAATAGGTAGCAATAAATAGTGTAAAGGTAATGGTTGAAGAATATTGGAGACATAAGAATGATAATTGTAGGCATTTTTCAAACTTTATAGCCTGGCATTATCAAACATTAGAAGATATTGTACAAAGTGTATATAAAGGCAAGTTAAACCATAAGAATAGTGACCAATATGTACATTAGGGCCAATTATAGAGGATCTATAAATAATGCCGACTTGATAATAGACATACATATATATATATATATATATATATATATATATATATATATATATAACAACCCACTACTCAAGGGAAGGAAAAAATTCAGTGAGAATAACCCATAAGGTGTTAGTTATTCTAGGTGTAGTAGAAATAAAATTGGCCCTCCTATGGGAGGTAGTGAAGGTAGAACTAGTGGAGGCTTAGGAAAATCTAGTATAGGCTCTTGTAGTATAAGTGGTGATTCAAGAAACTTTGGTGGATCAGGGGGTGTCAAACCAATGGGAGGTAGCAAAAGTGGGGGCTCTTAAGGGCCCATCATGATTGTTATCTATGAACCATCACAACTATTTATCAAGACATTCTTTGGGATCAAAGATGTAGTATGACATTTGCAAGCTATAAGATCACTTAGTGAGATAAAAATGAAAGGGATATGTATGCACCTAAAATTTGAATGATGCAATATTTGTATGATATATAATGATGATGAAATGAAATCCATAAATAATAATATGATCATATTTTTTATTCTTATCTTTTTTCATCTTTTACCTCTTTCTAGACTTCTCCTAAGTGCCAAAATTTCAAAAATCACAATTCAACCTTCCAAACCTAGGGTTCTTGAGGTGCACATTAAAACTATCATAATAGTTGATGTAACTACCATGATAGTTTTACAAATAATGTCATAAATTTTGATAACCAATGCATTAGTTAGTCAATATCCCCTTGCATATAGTGGTTGTTCCCCCCCATTGTGTGCACTTTTAATTTTACTCCCATGACACATGTTTTCATGCATTTTGCATGTTTGACCCTTCATTTTATTTCCTATTTTTCTATATTTAGTTCACCAATACTCCAATTAACTTAAGATAATTCTCAATCTAATTTTAGATAACTCTAAGTCAAATGTGATAAGCTCTCAACCATCTCTTGTTAACTCCCACATGCAACAACCATTCTTTTTTTACAAATAACTCTCTTTACCATGAAATTTAGATCCAAAAATTGCATAGACAATTGAATATTCATATTTTAAGAGAGTTATAGTCTATAGTCTATATTATATTTTTTATTTGAGTAATCAACCCAATTTTTGTAGCAATCTTTTGGTCACCATAGAAAATTGGATAAAGAAGCTTATGAGTTTACAACACATTACTCTATTGTTTGTGAGAACCAATCATAGTTTATCTATTTATTCTCTTCATTTTTTTACATATTTCCATTTTTTTCACATTAATGTTGTTGGATAATCCCTAAGTCATCATTGAACAAAACTCTAAGGAGATAGTAGCCTAAGGATCTAGATACTTCCAATCTATTCTCTAGTTTTCTAAGGGTGGTTGATTTTTATTTTATTTCTTGTTTTCCATTTATGTTTTCATTATATTAGATTTTTTTTTTAATAGTTTTTTCTGGCATATTAGAAAAGAATACAAAAAAATAAAGAGTAACGATTTCTTACACTTCTTTGCATTTTAAATCATTTAGTTTTCTTAGGATTCTATTTGCATACAGAAAACCCAAAAACACATAATTTTTCATGTTAGTTTTTAGAGTTAAAATATAAGTTTATTTCATTTCCAGTAGTTCATATCATTCTATTTTATATTTTAACACACACACATACGTGCATAAAATAATTAAAAATTTCACAAACATTTGCATATATATTTTAAAAAACCAAAAAAAGAGGTTGCATTAACAATCTCATATTTCATTCTTGCACACTTCTAAAGATTCAAAGTATAACCATATTTATATCAATATCTCCACTTGTAAGTTAAATTAGATAAAATCAAATCAATTGGAAATAAAAAG
Organism: Torreya grandis; assembly: GCA_037957365.1. Taxonomy (NCBI): domain Eukaryota; kingdom Viridiplantae; phylum Streptophyta; class Pinopsida; order Cupressales; family Taxaceae; genus Torreya; species Torreya grandis. Next base: position 672,654 of record JARHVA010003448.1, on the reverse strand, counting down.
TTTGCATTCAACTATGATTTCAAGAATTTAGGCATTTAGTTGCATGCACACAATCTAAAAATAATATATTAATATCCATCCATGAATACTAAAATTTATAATATTTAGTTACACATTAAAAAATTATAAATCAAACATACACTTTATTCATACAAATAAATTTATATGCATTCATAAAACCAAGAAATTCAGCATTCAAGTAGATTAGTTTCAGTTTTCAATTCACTAGAATTTGCATAGTATACCTTTGAAAAAGAACAAAAATAATATTGTTTTATTTATTTTCATCATATTTCCTTTAACCAATAGTCATTTTTAAATTTATTTAAAAACATTATCTCAAAAAAAACAAAAAAAAACTCTTAGACAACAAAACACCAGTTATCAAAACACATTAGACAACAAAACCATCAAGCAAAATAATTCAAAAAGGAAAAAAAACAACCTTAAAATATTTTAGAAAAACAAAAAAAATAATTAGAAAAAATGAAATCTCAAACAAGAATTCCCTCTCCCTTGGATGATGCTCCTTAAATAATTACATATACATAGAGCAAGAGGGTTTCCACAAATACTTTCCCCCATCCTAGTAAAAAACATTTAAAAAAATTTAGACTATGAGCTTCATCTGCAAGTATTTCACTTAACATATTTGACCAAGCTAATCATTAGTCAACTAAATTCCATAGATTAAAAAACTAGGTTATTTGAAGCCCAATTAGCTATGCAAATCCACCTCTTAGCCCACGAAGCCAAGAACCTCCAAATTTGATCTATTTCTTCATCCTCAGGTTTAGCCTTATCTAAGTTCACTCACTTTAAAAATGAAATTTCTTGGAAATTCTGGGCTAATAAAATTTATCAAAAACCTTGATTAATCCAACTCAACTTTATCCCATTCAAGGTTACTAACATAGAGCAATATTTTTATTATATGGTTCTTTTAGAATCAAGCTGATCTCTAGATATTATCCACCCTTAGTTTATCTCCTAAATGAGCATTACAAAGTAGTTGAATTATAGTGGTATAGACAAGAAACCCATAATCCCCCTAGAGTAGTTTAACCAAATCAACTGGTTCATCCAATTAGACAAGCTTAAAACAACCAGCTAGACCAATAATTAACACCTCCACATAACTCTTTTTGGTTGTCTTGGCCAAAACTTAAGAATTTGAGTGTGTAAACAAAGCCCATCACTTTCTATGTGTAAAAATTTGGTGAACCTAACAATAAAGGCTTGTCCTTTTGTGTTTATCCTTTTTCTTTCTTTTCTTTAATCCATCTTTTCTCCCTTTTCATTTATTGTGTGTGTTTACACACACCCTGAATATGTCTAGAAAGGAATTTGATAGGCCTTTTATCTTTGATGTTTTTATAATAAGAGTTCAATACTAAAACAATCATTATTTATTTATTTATTTATTTGGACTAACACACACAGTCAAAAAATTGAAATTCACTATCCATATTACTACTCTTCTCCATCCATGCCACAAACCAAGTCTTGTGTGGTAATCCAAGAATTACATGATTCTTCAGAGACTTCCAGCAACTACTGTGACTCAAATTACATGATCGTAACTATTGGAGGTGGATTATATCCATGTGTTATAACTAGTTCCAAAATCAATTTAAAAGCTTCTAATACTAAGAGAATGACAAGATTCTATTAGTACAGTGAGAGAGTTCACATTATAAAATATAGGTTAGCTAGGCTAAAATTACCTCTACCACATCTTAATACTATCCAAACTACCCTTACACCACTTGAGTAACTCATGGTGATTTAATCAAAACCATAAAGCACAAATCAATTCATCTTGGTCTATCACCCTCTTCCATTATAGCCTTATGTGAGAGATGCTCCCAAGACCGCTACTAACACTACTCTAAATAATATCATATTCACCTTGGTGGGACACATTCAGGACTTAAAGAACAATTAGGATTTTCTTCAAATTGGTCCTTATAACCAAGAAATGATTCCAAATTTAAATAATCAAATCCACTCCTCTCCCATTTCAAATATAGAAGTGTCTTACCAACCTCCTCAATATCAATCAACTTATCTTCCAATTTGGGAGACCTTATCATTTTTTATTTTCTCGATCATGCTATAACAAACATGACTTCAACTAATTATCCTCCCACTCACATTATTATTGGTGTCCCTTTTTCCTATGCTTATCCAAACAATATGAAATCTAACACACCACTACCCATGGTCCTTCCCAACTACATACTTACTAGTACGCCGCCCACATACCTTCCACCTATGCAAATGTCAATTGATGCACCTCCTTCAAACTCTCTACCACCATATTATCACATGTTTTACAAATCAAAACAACTAAATAACTATTTTCTAACTTATTACCTTCTGCCCACTCAAGAGAAAACCTTTTCACTTGGTGGTTTTATGCCCATTTCATATCCAACTCCTCACAAAGCCTATCCCAATACTTCATTTACAAACTTTAACATGATGGATATATATGTTGAATACCTCAAGTTACCTCTTGAATATGTCATTTGAGGTGTCATCTTGTCATTCCCATTTCCTAAACTCCCCAAATACAAGGGAGAATGGACCTAAATGTGCATGTCAAGGCCTATGCCATGGTAATTGGAGAGTTTTTATCTTGGGATGGAGTGGTGGCCAATATTTTCCATATAACCATTGAGGTAATTTCACTAGAATAATTTTATTTCCTCTCTAAGGTTTTGATCCATTCTTTCTACCAACTCATGATGGAGTTTGTTAAATCATTTGCTATGAACAAGTTACTTCAAACTTACATAATATGTTAAGCATGAAATATACTGAGAGGGGGGGAATGAATCAGTATATTATATATATTTTACTTAATCTAATTTATTTTTATTTAACCACTTAATCACACATTCAAGATATGCAATAAAATTGAAACAATAATATGCACCACAAATGAGAGAGAGAGAGAGACACCAGATTTTTATGTAGAAACCTAAAGTGAGGAAAACCATAGAGAACAATCTCAAGTATATGAATGAGCACCAACTCAAAATACAAAGTTTGCAAGCACCAACTTGTAGGAGCACTAACCCCTTTGTCGAACACCAACATTATAACTATTTGTGAGCACCAACCCATAGGAGTACCAACCCCTTGTAAAGATTTGTGAGCACCAACCCATAGGAGCACCAACCCCTCTTGTGTATAAAACACAACTATCTCTCAATGTTACTAAACAAATGATATAAATCTACAATATCTCCTACTTTTCTCTCTTCAGAAACAAATACAAAACCATGCACTCTCTTGCATTTTTCAAATGGCTTCTCAAACCTTTATGTATAGCTTTCCAAATGGCCTTTGGCATTCAAACTTTGTGACCCTTCAATTATCATAGAAAATGGTGCCAAACTTGCATGACCCTTCGTATCCTTGCATTTGAAAAGTCATATGGTGACCCTTCATAAGCAAAATCATCTTTCCTCTTTTGTCTTTATCTTGGTGACTTTTCATATTCTTCAAAGTGTCCTTTCATGGAAAAATGCACCATACCCTCTTGTCTTCACATTGTGACTCTTGGAATTCTTCAAGATGACTCTTCATGAGAAAATGTGCCCCATTCCTCTTTCATATTTTACCCCATGACTCTTTGACTTCTCCATGGGCCCTTTTTTGACTTATATGCAACCAAAAATATATTCATTAATATTAACACACATTAGCCAAGATTTAAATATGAAAAACACTATTAAATGCAATGGGGTCTTTATCACCAATAATGATAGACCTTTGACATCAATGAAAATATTTCCAACAATCTCCCCCTTTGTCATTGATGGCAACCTCAAACTGAAACTATCACATCTTAAAACCTACACATACTACCATCTAAAAAACATACAGTAAATCCCCCTTATTATAACATGTACCTATTCCCTATACCTATTTTTGTAGTTGTACTTGTACCTATTATTCTCCCCCTTTGACATCAATGTCAAAGGGCCTACCTGGAGCTAAAACTTAGCTTCCCCTCAACTAATGCTGAACTTCAATGGCAGGAAGTAAAATAAATTACTCCCAACTTCTCCCATAGATACTCAAATGTGTCTTTTGGTACTACCTTTATGAAAATATCTACAATCTACTTTGTAGTACTGATATACTCCATTTTAACCTATTGATATGCAACCTATACTCTCAATAAGTGATATCTAATGAGAATATGTTTTTTTCTTGAATGCATCATTGGATTCTTCAAAATATTAATAACACTTTTGTTGTCACAAAAAATAGAAATAGGTTCATCATATTTTACCTTGATATCTTCCAAAGTTTGCTTCATCCAAATCACTTGATTACAACATAATACCACTGCAATATATTCTACTTCAGCTGTAGAAAGTGATATTGAATTCTGCTTCTTGCTTAGCCATGATACTAAGCTATCACCAAGGAAGAAAGCTCCTCCACTTGTTCTTTTTTTGTCATTCAAGCACCTTGCCCAATCTAAATCTGTATAAGCAACTAAAGTGAAATCTCTATATGTGGGATACCACAATCCATAATCTAATGTCCCCTTGATAGATCTAAATATTCTCTTTACCAACTAAACATGACTATCTTTTGGAGATGACTGATATCTTGCAATCTTACCTATTGCATGCATGAGGTCTAGCATCGATGCTATTAAATATAAAAGACTACAAATCATAGATATATACAAATATTGATCTGTAATAGGTGAATCTTCATCCTTATTCACCTTATTTCCTATATACATTGGTGTGACAATTGGTGCACAATCCTCAAAACCAAATTTCTTTGACATTTCCTTGGCATATTTACTTTGAGATATGAAAATTCCTTTATCTGACTGAAATATTTGCAATCTTAATAAAAATGACAATTCTCCAAGCATAGACATCTCAAATTCTTTTTGCATATTATTATAAAATTATTTTGTCATCTTTTCAATGTTTTCTCAAAAAATGATGTCATCAACATATACCACAACAATCAATTGATGCTCACCTTCTATTTTGATGTAAAAATTACTATTAACAAATCCTCTCTTGAAACCTTGATCTTGTAGGTACTTATCAAGTCTTGCATACCAAGCTCTAGGAGCTTGTTTCAGTCCATAAAATACTTTCTTCAATTTACATACATGACTACTAATATTTGAGAGAATAAATCCCTCAGGCTGCTCACTGTAGACCTCTTCTTCTAGATTCCTATTCAGAAAGGCAGATTTGACATCCATCTGAAAGACTTTGAAATTTTTAAACATTGCATATACAAGAAACATTCTAATAGCCTCTAACCTTACCACTGGTGTAAAAGTTTCTTCAAAATCTATTCCCTCAATTTGAGCATATCCTTTACATACTAATCTTGCTTTATTCCTGGTCACTTCTCCATTTTTATTCAAATTATTTCTATAAACCTATTTTGTTCCTATCACATTGTGATCTTTTAGTCTAGCCACTAATTTCCAAGTATCATTATTTTCTATCTAATTTAATTCTTCATCCATAGCCTTAACCCAATGCTTATCATGTCTAGCTTCTAAAAAAGTTCTAGGCTAAATTTTGGATAACAAAGAGAAATTAACTTGCTTAGATTCACTTACCATCATTCTTCTTGTGTGAATTCCTTCATTTATGTCCCTGATGATGTCACTTTCATTATGATTTCTCTAAACATATTTAGATGGAGTTTTGGTGTCCTTTTTCTCGTTCTTCTCATCTTCATCTGACTCTTCAAAATCTTCCTCTTCAATGATTTCAGGGATGTCTACTAGATCACTGATTCTTTGTGTTCCATCTTCTTTTATCCTGACACTTTCAATTTCATTTTGTTATAACATTTATAAGCTTTAATTTTACAATAACAACCAAGAAATATACCTTCATCTGCTTTGGATTCAAACTTTCCAAGTTTTTTTTAGTTCTCTTTATGAAGCATCTGCTGTCAAAAACTTTGAAATAATTAACTATTATTAGTTTGTCTTTCCATAGCTCATAAGGAGTCTTATCACTATTGAATCTCAATAATTCTCTATTCTAAATATGGACTACTGTAACAACTACCTCTCTCCAATATTTATCTGGTATCTTGGATTCATTTAGCATTATCCTCACCATCTCTTGAATTGTTATGTTTCTCTACTCAACTACATTTTTCTGTGGAGTTTTGGCTACTGAATAATGTCTCTTTATTCCATGGTCTTCACAAAAATAAATAAACTAATCTAACATGGATTATCCTCCTTGATATGATCTTAGACACTTAATCTTTAAACTAGTTTCATTCTCAACTAATGATTTGAATGCTTTGAAATGTTTGAAAGCTTCTGATTTTTTCTTTAAAAACATTACCCAAGTCATACATGAAAAATCATCAATAAACAACATAAAATATTTCTCACCTTGAGTAATTTGAGTTCTCATAGGTCCACATAGATTAGTGTGAACAAGTCCTATCATCTGAGTGGTCAAGTACTCTTTTGTTTTGAACCACCTTCTAGCTTGCTTTCCATGCTGACAAGGTTCACAAAGTGTGTCAGATGGATTTGTAGTCTTTGAAAGATTTTTGACTGCTTGATTCTTGCTGATGTTGAAAAAATTGTCAAAATTTATGTGCCCCATTCTCTTGTGCCATAGCCAACTTTCTTCAATCTGACTCAAACAACATCTTTGACCTTTGATGTTTGATAACATATACAAATTATTGCGTGTTCTCTAAACATCTATAACCAACACATCTGAATCTTTTCTTCTAATTTGACAACCTTCTGCATAAAAATTTAGTGTGTGCCCATGATCACACATTTGGCTTGCACTCAAAAGATTATGCTTAAGACTTTCTACATATAAAACATTTTCAATTTTAGTTCTACCATTATCCGAACTTAGCGTACCTTTTCCAACAATTCTAGTAGTAGTATTATCTCTAAATTTCACTATGCCACCATTTATCTTCTTCAAAGTTATGAATTTTCTCTTGTCTCCTATCATGTGCCCTGAACATCCATTATCAATGAACCATGGGATTTCTTCATATCTTGCATGCAAAGCTATCTACACCAACATATATTTTTTCAGGTTGTTTCTTCTACCATGAACCTATCTAAAATTTCTTCTTGATGAATGAAGCCTTGAAACTCTAGTCCTTCTTGACTGACTCAAACACACTTCTATAGTATCAAGATATGTGTCCAAAGTTGTTGCACTTGTAACATATTATGGCCTCTTCATTAAATCTTGATAGAGAAGTAAAAGAGTTGTGGCTTCTGCTTGACTCTGCATGACTTTCCTTCTCCTTATTTCTAAAATTGTTAGCCATTTTTTGACATTCTATTTTCTTATGACCATATCCATTACAATAAAAATAGTAATCATAAAAATAGGACCTATTTGTGTATCTCAGACTTGATTACCTTTTGTAGCTCTGTTCTTTTTCTAACCTTATTTGTTTGAGATGTCCTCTATATTCTTAACTTTTTCCCTTTTTATTTCTTCTTTTTTAAGAGCTTCAACATAGCTCTTTTCATTTTTCTTGTTTATGAAAGTAGTGGCTTCCCCTTTCTCTTTTTCATATCTGATACTTGTCATATCTGACATTGATCTTTGAATTTCTAATATCATATTTAACATATTGGTGTTATTCTCAAATTTTAAATCATTGGCTGCTCTATCATTGATTGCTTTATTTGTTTTTTAAAGATCTGCTTTTAAAGAAGCAATTTTAATAACATAGCTTTCACATTATTTAATTACTTTTTACAACTGTGTCATTATATCTTCTTCATTATTATTGGCTTCTTCAAAGTGTGCTTGTAGATCTTCAATTGTTTCTTTTGACTCTTTTTCATTTTTTTTGATCTGGAGCTTTAATCTTCGATTCTTCTTCTCAAGAGATTTTAACTCTTCTAAGGCACAAATGAGTTCTCCTTCCAGATTCACTTCAACATCATCCTATTCTTTTTCTTGATTATTTATACTTTTGCTTGCAGAGGCATCTTCATGTATGGCCATGAATAAAATCTCTTTTTCTTCTAAATCACTAACTCCATTATCTTCGACTGAGCTAGGATCTTTAGAATATAAACTCTTCTTCTCAAATCTCTTCTTGAATTTTCCTTTGAAATTCTTCTTGTATGTAGACTTTCCTTCTTCATTTTCACCATTACCCTTATCTTGGAACTTAGTTACAAAATGTCTAATCTTTCTATAATTAAAACATTTAAATGGTAATTTTTCTTGATATTTATCTGTGCACTTTTTTGGCTTTAAAATGAATAGAGCTACATTGTCATCTCCATCATCACTAGAACTGTCACTTGATTCTTGAATCTTAGCCTTCTCTTTCTTTGATGTCTTGAAGGTAGTTTCTCTCTTTGAGGGTTTCTCTTGTTTGGTCTGTATCTCATATGCCATAAAAATACCATGTAGCTCATCCATCTTTAGCTTGGCTAAATTCTTTGTTTCTTCAATTGCTGAAACTTTTGCATCATATCTCAGTGATAGAGATCTCAAATTTTTTTGAATCACAATTGATTCTTCTAAATTTTCTCCAAGACCTTGAATTTGATTAACTATTTGATCAACTCACAAAAGATAACTTTATATATTTTCTTCCTCTTCCATCTTCAAACTATCAAAATATCTTCTAAAAGTTTGAAGCTTAGCTTGTTGAACCTTTCCATCACCTTTGTAAATATTCTCAAGTTTTACCCAAGTTTCATGATCATATATACATTGCATAACTTTAACGAATTTTGATTCACATAAACCACACAAAATAGCATTTAAAGCTTTAGCATTATTTTCACTTGCCTTCTTTTCTACTAGAGTAGTTACAAGTGTCATATTCCTCCACCACTGCTTGCCAAATGTCAAATACAAGGGCCATCAAATAAGTCTTCATCCATATGCTCCAAAAAACATAATTCATCCCATCAAACAAATGTGCCTTATTTGTATAAAATACTTCATGTGATCCAACCATCATGCTTTCCCAATCTACCTTCAAGCTATAAAACATTTTCAAAAAGAACCTACTCTGTTACCAATTGTTAAGCATGAAATATACTGAGAGGGGGGTGAATTAGTATATTATATATCTTTTAGTTAATCTGATTTATTTTTTTGTAACCACTTAGTCACACGTTCAAGATATACAATAAAATTGAAACAATAATATACACCACACAAGAGAGAGAGAGAGAGACACCAAATTTTTATGTGGAAAACCAAAGTGGGAAAAACCATGAAGAACAATCTCAAGTATATGAATGAGCACCAACTCAAAATACAAAGTTCACAAGCACCTACTTGTAAGAGCACCAACCCCTGTCGAGCACCAACATAGTAACTATTTATGAGTACCAAATCACAAGATCACCAACCCCTTGCAAAGATTTGTGAGCACCAACCCACAGGAGCACCAACCCCTCTTGTGTATAAAACATAACTATCTCTCAATGTTGCTTACTCAACAAATGATAAAACTCTATAATATCCCGTAATTTTATCTCTTCAAAAATAAATACAAGACCATGCACTCTCTTGCATATTTCAAATGGCTTCTCAAGCCTTTATTTATAGCTTTCTAAATGACCTTTGGCATTCAACCTTTATGACCCTTCAATCCTCATAGAAAATAGTGCCAAACTTGCATGACCCTTCGTATCCTTGTATTTAAAAAGTCATATGGTGACCTTTCATAAGAAAAAGCATCCTTTTATCTTTTGTCTTTATCTTGGTGACTTTTTGTATTTCTCAAAGTGTCCCTTCATGGAAAAATATGCCATACCTTCTTTTGTATTCACATGGTGACTCTTGGAAGTCCTCAATATGACTCTTCATGAGAAAATGTATCCCATTCCTCTTTCGTCTTTTACCCCATGACTCTTTGAATTCTCCATGGGCCCTCTTTTGAATTATATGCAACCAAAAATATATTCATTAATATTAAATAAATAGTAACACACATTAGCTAAGATATGATTAATTAAAAACACCATTAAATGCAATGGGGCCTTTATCACCAATAATGCTAGACCTTTGACATCAATGACAATATTTCCAACATACTATACTTTTTTTACACGTTAAACAAGAATACAATGAGTTTATTTCCCACTTTATTTAAAGGTGGTGGAAATCAATATGTTCCTCTACTAGTGTCCCACACATGGATCAAAGAGTGTTGTGTAACATTTTCTTCCACTCTCTTAACAAATAAACTAGGGAGGACATTCATAAATTCCCTTAAAAATCATACAACGAAGCATTAGAGAATGCAATTAGAGTTGAGAAAGTTCCCAAATAACATATAGATCAAACAAATGAATTGTTACTCCTAATCAAAATAGAAGGGGTTATTAAAACATCATCTAGAATAATTAGAATAACCAAGGACCTAAGGTATTAAAATGCAATCATAATACTATCATAGACACTATGATGAATCAAACCAAAAAGACCAATGTTGTGACCAATAAAAAAAATCAAAATGCAAATAACAACAACAACAATAATGGGGCTAGATAAATCCAAACCCTCCACCTTATTGTTGATGTTGTGGAATTTAATTGTTTATTCTCTCATGAGAACTAATACATGAACCAATATCAAAACCCAAATTTACAATTTCAAAATCAATGGTTCTATCTAGACAATAACTAATAAATATTTGGTTAGCAAAACAAAAAACAACTAAGAGATTATGGTCCCATTATTTATTTCCTCTTCCATATTATTATCGATCATGATACTCATGATTGTAGGGAGTATTAAAAATTCATCCAACAATTCCTTGAGGACCAATGGTAAATATTTGTAGATATGTTTTGTGAAGTGTGAATGTAAACCCTCAACCTTCCACAATGAGTCATGTGACACATCAAAACACTAATTTATGCATTTAGCATAACCCATTCCCTAACCACCACTAGCATAAGCATTAAAATGAATCTCAAAATAATTCAGTCAACCATTCCATATTAGTTATAACTCCCAATGTTGAAGCCTTTAATTCTAAATCTATAAATCTTAATGTGGCCCCTTGCTTAGGCCCTCCAAAAAAAATAGGGTACTAAGTGTCATAGAATTAGAACTATCACAAAATACCCTTCTCCCTAATGCCCTAGAGACCAACATTCAAATAAACACCAAACCTATAGTGAATTACAACCTTGTCATGGATATCATGAAGACCTTTTAATATATTTCATTCATGGATTTGATTAAGAAATATTCTGCCCATCATTTGACATTACTCAATGCTTTGGTGTTAGTCATTTGTCTAGTGTTACCCCACCTTTAGACTCCCATATCAACTATAGTGATTTAGAAAAGTATACTCCTAGGAAATATTCTAGGAATACTAGATATTTATTTGACATTATATACCTACCTCCTAACGCTGACATGGATAGAAGAGGAGATCTTACCTTATACCTACAGGTATTGATCTTCAATAATTATGTTAAAAGATTAAATGCTGATGATGGGTTGTGTTCAATATAGTTAATTTATTATTTATTCAAAATACTTGCTATAGATAAACTAATTATTATACTACTAGGAAAACCCATTGAGCCTATGACAACCTCAAATTTGATTTGATTGGTACCATAGTGCTACCTTCCACTTTAGGACCCAAAATAGAACTCATATATTTATGTCATATATAAGGAGACAAATTCAAATATGATTTTTGGGAGGCCTTGGATCCATAGGATGAAGGCAGTCCCTTCAACTTTTTTCCAAGAAATAAAATACTTACATATAGGGAGGGTTTTAATAATTAATCATTCCTTATATAGTGTTACATGGATAGGCTATTTTACTATGCTATGATACTAACATATATGGATAGTTTAGACTAGTTTCACTTGTTTTATGCTTGATGATGTTGTTACTTTTGCATGATATACTAGTTATTATTTTTTATTGTGTGTGTCTCATTAGCCTTTTTTATGGCTCCTTAGACTTGGTTTTTAGTGGCATATTTATGTCCCTTGTATGCAACCCCTTGGATGTATGCATGAAATTATATGCTATTATGTGACATTACATTTTGAGCTTGTTGAGACTGTGTGATTTCTATGTTTATATGTGTCTTGATCCATATCACACACCTCCTCCTTGTGTTTTGTGTCATGGTTTATATCATTCACTTCCTTACTTCATAGTCTTATTCAATGATAATTAATATTGTGTGCTTCATAGGTACATATACCTTGACATATCATTTATATTCCCTCGTATTTCATATGATACATACATGCATTGATGATATATGCATTACTATGATGGTATACTCTCTACATGTTGACATGTTTTAAAATGATATTATCTTTATACATGACATGATACAGTTTAATTATCTTTTGAGATGAGTGACTTATATGATTTTTTCCTTCCATCAAAATGGGGGCATACTAGTAGGCTTTGTAATCGAGACTAAACACTCCATGAGCATATTTGAGTATAATATACACATTTTAGAGTTAAAATATGATTCAAATATCAAATTGAGATAATTATTTATTATTTTCAAATAATTTTTAGGGGCATATGTAATCCACTCTACGCTCTGTGAGTGATAAATTTTAGAATGGATTCATAATCAAATACATTTAGGGGAATATGTGAGGAATATATACTACATTATACATGATATATTTAGTTAGTCAAGATGTTAGTTCATGCACTCATATACACCATATACAAGTTTAGTTTGGCATGATGTTGGTTCATGAATGTGAGTGTACCATTTCAGATTTTATTTGGGCATGATGTTCATTCATGCATATTATGACAATTTAAATTTGTCCCCAATTCAGTGGGGCATGGTGTTGGTTTATTCACATTTACACATTTTCACCTTTGTTTTAATCTATAAAGTATTTTCAAGTGTGGATAAAAATTAATCTATAAGTCTATATATATTAGTTGATTAATGATTTGAGGTGATGTAAAATGAGGTTTAGTGATGATCAATGGAGATGCCATTACCCATAACTATCCCATTTTATGATTCCTACCTTATTATCTTGGGGTTACAAGATCAATGTTAGATTAATTACATATGGATTGGGGAATTTATCTCCCAATCCATGACCCTTACCCTAGTTAAATTTAAAATAGGAAATCTATCACCCTCAATTTCTCTATGTTCTCCATGTGCTTCAACAAGGAAGCATAATTATCTAATGCTTCAAAAATGAACCGTCTCCAACAAGTTACATGGCAACACGGTTTACACATAGACATGTATACTCCTTCCATGATATTTTAAAGTTTTCAGTTTTAAGTATAATTTAGATTTCCATTATTATTTTATGGACATTGAATAATACATTTTCATTTCAATTTTACTTGGAGTCACTTGCACATTTAGAACCTTCTCCCAAATAAAAAGTGTATTGTACACATTCAAGTATATCTTTATCATTTTACTCTAGTATTTTCATTGAATTTTAATACTATAATAAAAGGGGGCCATTTATAAGCATTAAAATATAGTATTTAACACTTCAAAATGCCAAAATTTACCTAAAATTATCCTACATGACCTTTACATCTCCAAATAGTTCCCACTCACCATTATTGCACACCTACATGTTAGTTATGAGCCCAAATCATTATAAGTTTATATCAGTCTCTTATAAGAACATTTTGGTCTATATTAAATTAGTGAAATATCCTACCTAGACATTCCCAAAATACCACATTGGCATATTTATTTCCCAGAGAGTAAAGTTAGGCTTAAACATTAAAATCAATGTTGTTATCTTAAGACTAAAATTACTTCCCTTTCCCTATCAAAATATGTTTTTAAAAATCAAATCCTTCCCATAGTTCAGCCTAATCACCTAGCATGTCAATGGCATGGGAAATTATTCAATTAAGCACATCTAAATACAAATTAAGGTTAATATTATTAAATATTTATCACTCTCAAGTACTACTTAAATACACTAATGCACAACAAAAAAATATTCCCTATTATTCCCAAATTACAAATCAAGCATTAGGAGTAGTCATAACCAAGTGTGAAACACACCAAACTAGATCAAGTGTCAACATTTTCAAGATCAAAGATAAATTTATAGGGGCATTCATATATAAAAGAGGAAAATTGCACATTCACACTAAGGGAAAGAACAACATGTGGCTTGACTTACCTCTTTGGAGTATTGAATACATAGGTAGTGGTTAATAATCAATGGGGTGATTGGGGTTAGCTCAACTCAACTACACTTCCTCATTTTTTACAAGTTTTCATCCTTCACAAGTGGACCTAGTGTTTCAAGGAGAAGGAAGCTGATTTTTAGAGTTGCACATATAGTAGAGGGTCATATAGCACACATAAAAGACATATCAGACATGCACACCACATGATATGGTATGATCATGATAGTAATATTATCCCCAATAACTAACATCAATGATTTACCTTAGTCTTGATGTTATCGACCATACATACATAGAGATAATTCCAAATCTATAATAATCACAAGCTTACTTCTAATTTTTTTCCACTATTGGAACACAATAACAATCAATCAATCAAATAGTAAAGCTAATTATATTGATCTCCTAAGTACTTTCCATAAATAATAAATTATGTTACCATATCCATTTTAATCAATTACATTTGGATTTGTGTTTGTTTTCTATAAATTGTAATTTGAATTAATTCTACAAGTTTAACCTATTATGATTGACATTAATCCAAAACTAGGATAAAAAATAGTGAACCAAGTGAAGAATGAGGAGAGGAAAAAAATGGAGGTTGTTGAGAATGGACCTTTGATATTCCATCATATGAATACAAGCTATGAGGAGAGTAAAATTGATGGAGAAGATTTGAAAAACATGTCTAAGAGACAATGTGAAGAGGTTGAAGAATTTTTTGTGGAAACTCTTTATTCCCTTAATGTGTTTGATCTATTTGTAGGTCCAAAATTGGAGAAGATGGAAAAGGAGAGAGAAAAGTGTGGTTCAATCCAACATACTCATATGTATGAGAAACAAAGAGAAGATGTTGAAAAAGAGGATATTATTTTAGCAATATTTTAAGAGTTGGTTAGTAAGGACATGATAACAACAAATTATTGTCTTCAAGTTAACATGGAGACAACAAAGAGTGGGAAGTTAATGGTCGAAGGAATTCATCAAAAAAAAAAGCAAATTAGAATTCATTTATATCAGTTAGAGGTGTGAGAAAAGACTCTCACAAGAGAGATTCAAGATATTGTTGAGAGGAAGAATACATTATCATTAGGAAAGTGGTGGAGAGAGAAGGGTATTCATTAAATATCCATCTCTAAGAGATGGATGGAAAGTGGAATGGTGAAAAAAATCATAAATTATTTGAAGATAAAAATCAAAAAAGGATTTAGATAAGTCAAGAGGAAGAATTTTACTTATGTGACATAGAGGCAAAGAAGGACATAGAGATGGTGCATATATTTCTACCAAGAGTAATGAAGGATGAAAGTGGTGTTGCATAAATGGGAGCAACCCATATAGATATTAGATAAGAGATTATTATGAGTCAAGATATGTATTATTTTCATATGGACAATAGGATTTCAAGGTTATTTTCACATAACATACATGTGATGTCAAAGGATATGAAGAAATGAGATAACAATCAACCAATAGTTTATCTATAGCACAGGGCCTAGGACCAAGCATGCGGGGGATAATCAAGTTTTGGTTGTGGAGAGTGAATGGGAAAAGCTAATTCAGAAAGAAAAAACAAAACACATTCAATGGATTAGAAGTTTTACTTGTATGAAATGCAACTTCTATTCATTAAGACAGAATAGGGAAAACTAGTACAATGTGATACAGTGCATGTTTTATAGAATAGATACATGGAACATGTTATCTATGTTATGAATATGTGGAGTATTGTCCTTTTTTGGGTTAGATATGTATATTACATATTTATATAGTTAGAATATAAATGTGGTTACAACCATTGTCAATTACAAAGAAGATAGTTACGTTAGTTTATTTTTTAAGATAGATGTGGTTGGTGAACCCATTGAAGCACGTTGTTAAGGAAAGGTGACATATGGATGTGCTATGGAGTCCAAGAGTTATTTAGGTGCATAGGGATGTGAGCTATAGTGTGGGACTATGAGGCACACAAGGCTATAAGCTATGAAGATCATAAAAGTTAGTGAGCTAACATGAAACTTGTGTGATGCATGGGCTAGTGAGGCATATAAGTCTATGAGCTATAGTATAGAACTATGAGGTGCACTAAATTTTAGGTGTAGAGGGCATAAATATCAATGAGATTAGTGTAAGACTTACGTAGTGCATGGAACTATGAGTTGTAAAGTACATAATAATGAGTGTGTTGTGTGGAGTGCATAAGGGTAAGTTTACATAAGTCTGTGATATGACACAAGACTTGTGCATATAAATTAGAGAAAATTTCAAGAAATAAGTGTATAATATTGGGTGAGAAGTGTACACCCTAAATAATGGAATAAATGAGGAGTATGATCAGCTATGTGGTAACTGTGCAAAAATCACTCACCCTTTATTGAAGAGCAATGGTCTCTATTGCATCAGTGCACAATTGCATAAATTACACTTAAAATTGTTATGAAGTGAACCACTTGGATTTATTATCATATTACCCAACCTTGAATACTCAAAAAAATTGATGTGTGCCATGGTGGGTGCATCTGTTTGTCACTTCAATGATCTTGGCCTTATCTATGGGATGTAAGTGTTCAAGATACAAATCAGAAGGATGTTGTGTCACTATTTCACTATTGGCTCAAGAAGCAGTAGAGTGTAAGGCTTGATAAGTTCCACATTTAAGATTAGGTGCATGCCTAAGTACTAAGTTAGATAAACAATGAATGCATTCTCACCAGTTGCATGCAACATGGTGTAAGGACCATAGTGAAATGGCTTGATCTTATCGTGTGTAAATTTGAAGTGATCTTTCTAAAGTTATAACTAGACTGGTGTGCATCATGGTGATCCTTGTACTTAGCTTGAGTGTGAAAGAGAATCTATTGAACCTACAGGTGAATATACTGGATGTGGTGCATAAATTTCTCAATTTTGTTTGCTTCATATTCTTATGCACGTAACTCATTGTCTGATGGTGCATACTAGGAGATGTCTAGAGGTGTTGAAGATTGAAACCTAAGACATGTCTAGAATGGATTATTGGTAGTAGAGTTATGAAGATTCTTATTATAGGAATCTTGAATGTATAATGTATTACCATCCTAGGTGCAAACATGTAAGTAGTTGTACATTTGTAGAAGATGAACAAGTGTGTGATTGATCACTTAAGTTTGCCCATCTATCTGAGGATGAAAAGCTATCAACCAATCCAACTACATACCTATCAATTCCCATAATGCTTGCCAAAAATGAATCATAAAGTGTGGATTGAAATCAGAGATGATGGATGTGGTAATCTAAAATGAACCTAAACATAGTTGAAGAATGCATGCACAATGCTAGCTACATCAATGTATTTTCTACATATGAACATGATGACCATCTTGGAAAATTGATCTACTATAATGGACATCACATCAAGTGGTCATCTCATTATAGGTAATCTAGTCATGAAATCCATTTAATAGATTCCTATGGTTTGGATGGAACTGGTAGAGGTGTGTAAAGTCCCAGTTTCTTGTTTTTGGGTTTGGTGATGCAAAAAGAAATGTAAGAATTGATGTGGTGATCTACATCTATACACATGTGCAGATAGTAAAAGTGTGACTACAATGTAACTAGAGTATTTGTCATGTCAAAGTGTCCCAAGGTCTTAACATAGTGCGCCTTCAAGATGAGTTATTGGTGAGGTGTTCTAGAGGGAACATAGAGATGTCCAAGTCTTTAGAAAAGCTAGTTAGATAAATAAAACTCTTACACTTGTTGACATTATGGAGGTTAGTGTAAGTTTTTGCAAAAGTCCTGATCAGTTGAGTAGAGAGGAACCCAGTCTATAAAATTATTCCCATGTATGTCCAACACCATGATGAACACATAAAATGATGGTTGTCTAAGTTAATTTTTGGCCTTATTGTCCTTACCTTTTTTGTGTTTGATCACAAGATGGAACTGCTTTAGTTAATTCATCCATTTTATGTGGTATGCATTTTATAGCTTCTTCTATGAGTGTAGGAATTAAAGTGGTTTATGGTTCGAATGAATAATTGTATCCTTCCTAAGAATGTAGTGTTATAAATACTTAATTGATTGAAAAATAGCATGCAGTTTCTTCTCATATGTGGAGTACCTTTGTACCATGTCACTTAACATCTCAGAATGGTATGTGACTAGATGTTTGTGTTGCATGAGCACTGCACTGAGTGTGTAGTCAAACACATCAGTGTGTATTTTGAAGGTTTAAATAATGTCAAGAACTATGAGAATAGGTATTATGCAGAGGCATTATTTGAGGGCCTCAAAAGTGTGTTGTTGTGAACATGTTAGTCAACTTGGCTTTGTCACATGTGAACTAGTTGAGAGCATAATATATGTGAGAGAAACCAAGGATGAACATATGGTTGAAGTTAGCAAGTCCAAGAAAACTCCTCAATTATGTGAGATTGCATGGAGTAGGCCAATCTTGAATCACTTTGATATTCTCAAGATCCATTTTGATGTCTATGTGATTAATGATGTAGCCTAGGTATTAGATTTTCATGGTGAAAAATATACACTTCATTAAGTTGGATTGCAACTTGTGTTAGTGTAAAGTGTCTAAGACATGTAATATGTGCTCCATATGATCCTCCCAAGTCTTGATAAAGATGAAAATGTCATCTAAGTAGATGATGATGAAGGATTTTAGGAAAGGTTTGAGTGAATCATCCATCAAGTGGATGAAAGTGGTTGACACATTGGTGAGGCTGAAATGCATGACCAACCATTCATACAATCCTTGTCGAGTCTTGAATTATTTTTTCCAAACATCTTCAGGATGAATTGGAACCTGATGGTAACTTGAAATCAAGTTGATCTTGGTGAAGTATTGTGCACCTTGGAACTAGTCTAGAAAGACATCAATGCATGATAATGGATACTAATTATCATCATGATTTTTTGAGTGCATGATAGTCTATGTAGAGTCACCAGGACCTATTCTTCTTGGGTACAAATACTATCAGACTCTAGCAAGATAAAAAACTAGGCGTGATCTTTCCCTGATAAAAGGCTCTTGAATTTGGCATCAAACTTCATCATTTTCCAAAATTGATCTATGATAGAGGGGGATATTTGGAAGAGGGGATCCAAGAACCAAATAAATGTAGTGTTTCACTACATAGTGTGTTGGAAGGCCTTTAGATTATGCAAATTCTTCACTACTCTACTCCAATAATTTATCAATTTATTATCTTTGTGATGATGTACAAGTGTTTCAAGCTACCAAATGTGCTTAATTTTCAATTATGTAGGTGTATCAGGGTAGACCATGAGTAATACAAACTTCTTTGCATATGAGATGAGATTTTGACATTTCTTGACAGAGACCAAGGTGACTTTATTCATGGGTGATAACTTAAGAAGGTTGTAGAGGAGAGCTTGCATGTGAATAGTCTAATGATGTGGCTTGGCTCAATATGTAGCTTCAAAATCATATGAGTATAGTCTCCCCAGTAGGATGTCATAGACCTCTATAGGTGTGATGTCAAAAATGATGTTTCTCTTCATAGGCTTGAATTTGTACTAAAAATTACATTATTGTCAGACCTATATATCTTTCCCATACTACATCTACCCTAAAGAGTATGGCTTTGGATGCATAACAATGATAAGACCAAGGCACTGAGTTTTGGGTTACATGATGATGTTATTATTGATGCCACTGTCAATGATGACATGGAGAGATTGACCATTCACTCAGAACTTGATATGGAAGAGACATTTGTGCTCTTTAGAGATGTTGATCATAGTGGTGTTGGTGCTCAGATAAGAGGCATCTTGATAAGTGTCATCTATAGATATGGGTCTGGATGCAAATTGTGTGAGTAAGAATTACTGTGTGTAGAATTCAAAATCATCATGAGTGGATGAGAAATGGTGATGGCACCACTTATCACTAGACTTCTTCTTACCTTTGTTTAAATTAGAAGGTGTTCGAGCCTTTTATGTTTGATAAATATTTTGGTGTTGCTCTCCTTTATGAGAAGTGTGTTACTCTCCTTTATGAGAAGTGTGTTTTTACTTCTACACATAATGTTGTGATGTGGAGCTGTGTGAAGGATAGGCCTTGCATGTTGCATTGGATGAAGAGGTGACACACTACTTCATCTTTGCTTTGGATTCAATCTTTGTAGCATTATAATATGCTTTCCCCAAAGTGTCAAAAGTTAAGAAGTCCATCCTCATGTGGATATAAGATGAGAGTTTACTGATGCACTTAAACACCTTATGTTGTTCTCTCAATTTCTCATGCAGACACATAGAGCAGTCATGAAAAATGTTGGTGTAGTCTTGTCCAAATTGATCTTTGCATTGGCATAGTTATTGGAACTTGATGTATTCATCTTTAAAGTGGCACAAAGGGTAGTATTACTCCTCTAGTGTATTGACAAAAGTCTTACAGGATTCAATTGGAATGCACTCTTACATGTGATGTGTGTTGAAGCTCTCTCACCAGTGAATGACTGGTATGGAAATCTTCAGTACTATGAAGGTGATATTATCAACATTGGTGAAGGAATTGACTAAGAAGTACACTTCAAGTTATTGAATCTAGGTATCCAATGCTTTGGCATTGATCTTGCCTTCAAATAGAGGGATGTCAAAATTCATTTGAAATTTTAAGGGGGTTTGTTGTTAAAACCATTGTTGAGTGAATTATGGATGTGTGGTAGAAGGAATTAGATTGAGTGGTACCATAAATTCATGGAAGTGGCCAAATTTTTTTGCACAATGTGCCTCTAGTGTATTAGCAATGAGATTTCATATCTCAGGGGCTACCTTAGGTTACTTCTGGGCATCAACCATATTAATTTTTATATGATATTCTTTTGGATATTTTAAAATAGAATTGATTGACAAACCTTCCTTCTCGAGTTGTGCTCACATGTTTATAAGCATAGAAAGGAATATATCATTTAAGCTTTAATATCAATGATCTACACCACAGGGCCCAATACCAAGTATGCAAGGGATAATTTAGTTTTGGTTGTGTAAAATGAATGGGAAAAGCTAATTTAGAAATAAATAACCAAACACATTTAATGGATCAAAAGTCTTACTTGTAGGAACTACAAATTCTATTCATTAATAGAGAATAGGGAAAACTTGTACAATGTGCTACAATGCATGTTTTAAAAATTAGATATGCAGATAAACCTATTTGTGTTATGAATGTGTAGAACATCAATTTTTTTGGCCAAATGTGTATGTTACGTACTTATAAAATTAAAATATAAAAGTGGTTACAACCCATGTTAGTTGCCAAGAATATGATTGTGTTAGTTCATCTTTCAGGCTAGATGATAGTTGGTGAACCCCTTGAAGCACATGGCTGAGGTAAGGTTACATGTGTATGCATTATGGAGTCCAATATTTGGCTATGTGTGCAAATATGTTAGTTGTGGTATAGGATTATGTGGCATGTAGGGTTGTGAGTTATGAAGAGCATATAAGTAAGTGAGTTGGCATGAAACTTATGTGGTGTGTAGGCCAGTGAGTCATGTGAGTCTATGAGTTGTAACACAAAATTACAAGATGTACTAAACTATATATGTGGAGGGTACAAAAGTTATTAATCTTAACACATGACGTATACAACACATAAAACTATGAGTTGTGAAGTGTGTAGTAATGAGTATGTAGTGTGGAGTGCACAGGGTTTAGTGCATAGAATTCTAAGATATGGCATGGGACTTATGTGTATGACTTGGAGAAAAATTCATGCTAGGAGTGCACAAGATTGGGTGAGAAGTGTGAACCCTACATAGTGGAGTGAATGAGGAGTAAGCTTGGCTATGTGGGAACTATGAACGAATCAATAGTTGATGTAAATAAGATGATAAAATATGGAGACAAGGATGAGGTTGTAGTAGAGAATCAATTTTAATACGATAAGATTGAGGAGATGTTTATACAAGTGTGAGAATCACATAGTGAAAAAGAGATGGTAGAGGATGATGAGAGGATAGTTGAGACAATGTTCTAGAAGGAGATGGATGGTATTTTTAAAGACATATTGTAGACTAAAAATGGATAAGAGTATGGTTTTATAATAGAGGTAGTAAATTTGTTTGACATATCAATGAGGACAAAAAGAGAAGAGGATGTGAGAAATATATTAGAGATAGTAGTGGAGAATATGAGTGATCATTTAGATGCCCAATGATATGTTGAGCTCTTTTACAATCAAGCTTAGAAAGGAATAAGTGAAGTATGAGTCAATGCTTATATAGATATTTTATTAGAGATGAGAGAGGAGTATAGATTATATGGATGTTGTTTTTCCAAAGCGAATGAAGGTTGAAACAATGATGGTGGTGAGGAAATTTGGTGGTGGTGGATGGATATGGGAGGGAAAAATCCTAAAATAAAGTGTAGAAATAGAAAGAGATATAATCATAAGTGGTTAGATGGTAATGGTTACAAGCCCATAATGGAAAATAAAATGCAATAAGGAGAATTTTTGTGGATATGTTGGGACAAAAGTGGGTTTTATCCCGTAAAAACATGGAAAAAGAAGAAGAGAACCATTGGGTAGAGGTGGACAAACTATGCCCAAAAAATGGGTGAAAATAAGAGAACCATTTAGAATATGTGGATGGAATATGGTAGGTCTAATCCCAAAAAATAGGGAATAATGAGCAAAGATAAACATATGAGAAAAAGTATTTGAAACCAACAAGAAATTATAAATAGAATAAAAAATGTGACAATTAGCTGAAGTACCTAGTGTGTTTCAAGGGGCACCATGTCCATCAATATCAATGGAAAAAATAATGGATTTCCACTTATTTTATCAATTTGAGTAGGATATCACATTTTAATTACATTAGGTGTCAAATATTGGATCATCCAAGGTGAACAAGGAATCTTTCATTAACCAAAAACAATAGTTGTGTGTTTATGTGGTATTATTGGGTTGGTTATTATTTTGGCATGGTGAAGATGATCCAATGGAAATTTACATTACTAAAACACTTCAATGGCATAAATTACATCAAATAAGGATCAATTTCAAGAAGATACATGGTTTCAAGCAAGTTGGTTGAGTTTACCAACCTTTGGTACAATCTAAGAAGTGATTATGTCCATTGAAGGGTTAAAACAGATAGGTTGTGGGGTAGAGGTAAAAATAACACAAATAACTTCCCTATATCATAATGAGATTAAATATTTGGATTTATCTTGAAAATTTATGTAGTTTTAAAATAATTTATCTCATTTTGAGTTTGTATGCAAAATTTATGGCATCTAGAAGTTGGCAGACTTTATATAATGATGAAACCACTGATCTACAATGAGAAGTTTTGCTAACATAAGTGGCAGTTATATAACCATACCAATAGTATTTTAAGCTACACAACCACCAATCTACATATAGTGGTAGTTTTTTAACCTTTGATCTAAATAAATCGGTGATTTAACCTGCATGAATTGTAAAAATAAATAGTCAAGAATGATGAACTATCAATTCTTGAATGTTTCTAAGAGGAAAGTGAAGGTGAATAAGCACTCAAAGAGTCAGAGTATGTCAAATAAATATTTGAATTAGAAAGGAAAAGAGTTAAGGAGAGTCATGGAGGAAGGGGTTGGATCCTGGAGAGAGTTTGGGGAACTTGTTCCCCAAGAGAAGAGAGAGGATTTTTCAAGTCTAGGAGGGATTATGAGAGGGATCAACTATTCTTACTGTAATTAAATAATCTTATCAAGGCAAGTGAGTGAGTGTGTGTTCATAATGTAAGTTTTCTAATAATGTCAAATGAATGAAAATAAGAATGTGTTTTAAGCTCTAAGTCTTAGTAGTGTGCTTATGAGTGTGTTTATTTGTGAGTGTAAGTTCAATCTATATAGTATAAAGGTTGTCCTTCATTGGACCCATTTACGTGACTACACCAGTATGCTACACTACCTATAATTTGTAAGATTTGATAAGTACCATAATACTTAGTTGAGAGCATGTTATCCTTCTATTTTTTTCAAGGACATTTTATTAAATGGTTATAATAGCACAAAAAAATATCATACTTTAAAATATATTTTTATATAGTGCTAGTCATCTTGTTACTTAATTCAATTATGTGTCATTTCCATATTCTCTCTAAGACTAGAGAGTTCCTCATTTTAGTGTTAAATGTGGTCTTTATCTAATAAAACCTTTGGTGAAACCCTTACATACAAGGTAATGAATGGTGGTTATTACCCACACAATGCCACAAATGGATACATTTGGATGAAGCATGGAAAGAAGTGTTATACCACCATTATAATAATGGTATATATTGAACCCATTTCTACTATTTATATGAAGAAAAACATCATAGATAACCCCTCAAGGCACTTGGTTACCACCTAAATTTGTCCATTGGAATGGGGATGATATGACGAGCTACGAACCATCTGAGTACCCAAGAAAGAAAATAAATTAGTTCAAAAATTATTTGTAAATTTAGGATCACAATCACTTCCTATGATCTTTGGGGTCCCATGTAGCTTATGAATTGTGTCCATAAAAGTTGATGCTACTTTATTTATTACAAAATGATATGATAAAGCAAAAAAGGGCATATTTCGTGAGTCTATACATGACAACTATGATGACATTTTCCCCTTTAGACTTGAGCAACCTTGTGATGAAATCCTTGAACACCTCCTCCCACTTTTGGATAGGAATAGACAATGGATTTAGAAGACCTGAGATCTTAACTATCTCACCTTTATTTTTATAAAACACCATGCATTCTACCAAAACTTTTTGGACTTCCCCTTTTAGCCCTCCCTAAAAACATTCCTACATGATTTTATAATAAGTATTCAAGATACCTAATTGCCACCAACTAGTGAAGCAAGTAGCTCTGTAAAAACCTTATTCTTAAGGGTTAAGTTCTTAACATGTATAACTGATCCTTGTACCATAAATTATCTCCTTTCCATAAATTTGTTTATGATAAGTGTCAGATCCAATTGGATTTTATAAATGAGAGTTTGTGTATCTATGTCATTCAGCCACTCTGATTTTGCCTCCTCCACCTAGTTTGTTTGTGATATTGATATGGTACACCATAGTTATTTTTGGACTCATCATTCTTGGACAATGTAGCAACCTTTACATTATAATTTCCTTTCATGTATATGCTCTCAAATTCATATACTAACGTCTTCATGACCCTTTTTTTAATGATAATATTTATTTTAAACTTTATTGAAGACTATTATGATTCCCCCCCCCTTAAAGTGTCATACCATTAAATAAGGTCTACATTATTTGACTACATGTAGGATAACCATAGTTCCCTTCTCAAAATGGAGTTCAATTTTTTTTTACCCTATAGTTGACAACTCTCAAAATTAATAGGTCATATTTTTTTTATGAGTGCTTCCCCCATGCCAGGCTTCAAATCACCACTCTCAATAATGAAAGTTTTGTAAAATTTGAGGTAGTTATAATGAGAGTGGTACACATGGCCTCCTTTAGTTTTTTTTTTTTTTTTTTCTAGTGGTTACCTCACTCCAATAAAATGACTCCTTCAATAAATCTATGAGTGGTTTTATTATGTTTCCATATTTTTTGACACATCGATGATACTAACATGTGAGCCCTAAGAATCCTTGTATATGCCTAAGTGTTTTATGTGTAGACACTCAATTTTGACCACTTTTGCTCCTAGATTGGAATTCAGTTTCATTTCTATCACATGATGTAATTTAAGCCTATAAATCACTTAAATGCCCAAATTCATCTATGTAAGGGATTTAATTGCTCAAAAATGTGGTGAGGCTTTCTTATTTAGGGTATTACTCTATATGTAACAATAACCTAGTTCAATTTTAACCCTAGTCAAATTATGACCTAGTAATTTGACACTTTTGGCCTGTTGAGCTATTAATTCAAAACATTTAAAACAATTGCCAAAATCCAAAAAGCACTAAGCAAGATTATATTATTTAACTTGCTTATGTAAAAATTCCAAGTTGAGTTAGTGAATTTCATTTATCAAATAAAGAATTTTTAGCCAAATACGAAGTAAAATGTTAAATGAGCTAATAAAATGATTTATTAATTCCTAAATATTACAAAAAGGTGGGTGAGTCACAACCTCACAAATATCTAAAGTGAGTTTTCATGGATCATAAATATTTGAAATTGAGGTGTCAAGACTTCATGAGTGTTTTAACCCAAATCAAGGTTAGCCTAACTCAACCTAAGTTATTTTAGACTCAACCAACGTTAGAATTTAACCTAACTACCCTAGGGTTAGAGTTATTTCTTAGAATCATAAATACAAGTGCCCACACCATATACCAACAAGATTTTGTGTGTAAGATTATTCTATAGGAATGAATTTAAGAAACCATTAAGATTTGTGTTATAATGCCCATTTTATGTCAATATCCACACCAATCCAATACAATAACAAATAAAATCCATAAGTGACCATTAGAGAAGTATTACCACCATGGAGAAGCACTGACACGAGTCTCTAATGTCATAGACCGAGCATGAACATCCTTATGCCAATAAGTAGACATTAAATTAGACAAAGGAGGTAAATTAATTGTGTTGTTTTGTCTCTATTTTGTGATCTTGTTCACTATGTTATGTTCCCCCTAGTTCTTAGGCAAGAGTGTTTAATTCTAGTGTATTGTTATGCATGGTTTTTTTTTTTATCATTTTGACTAACAAAGAACTAATGAACATTTGTGTGCTCTTCAGAATCCTAAGATACATAATGGTAAGTCTGGTGGGACCACACATCTCGTATGGCCAAGGAGAATGATGTGAAACCTTTCATTTAAAAAAAAAATCATTTAATTATTCAAGTTTAGAGTTTTGTGCTTGAAAATCTAGTCATTCTATTTTTCCTATAATCAGTGGCTTTGCCCTATGTAATGGCAGCTTCACAATTTGTGTGTTATGTTTGAGATATTTATTTATGCAAAAATAGTGGCTTCAAAATTGTGGATTTAAATTGATAAATGATGACATAGCTCTCTAAAAATGATAGCTTTGACCATACTAAACAATGACATTGTTAGATAATATTGCATTTAGTTTAGGTGACTTTACCTATTTTTGGCCTGTAATCAGTGACTTTGCCAAATCTAATTGGTGGCTTCACCCTATTTAATGGAAAATTTTACAAATTCTAGTCTCTGTCTATGTCTATGTTCTCAATAAAGTAATAACTTAATTGAAAATGGTGGCTTAATTTTATTACATAAATGGCAGCTTTGCTCTATGTTTTCAAAAAAACCCAAGAGCTCAAAATGGAATGTTGTTTATTGATTTGTTTTTTGACCTAGAGAAAAACAAACCCCCTAACACTTTTGGAGGAACCAAGGTGGAGAGAGAGAGAGAGAGAGGCCTAAACACTTATAAATCTCACATAGACTTTTGTTTGGTGCTTAAAATTAACCTAATCAAACTTGTCTTTTAGAATTACAAAGTTTTTACAAGTGCGAAGAAGGCCAAGGGGTCAAAATTTCATTCACATTTGAGTTGGTGCTATTAAAAACAACATACACTTTAGTTAGATCTCTTAAGAGATTTTTCATTTTTTATTTATTCTCTGTTTATTATCTAGTTTCAAAGCTCATATATTAAATTCTTTGTTTATGGCAAACTAAAAACTATAACATGTATGCTCTCCCCCATCCCCTATGAGGAACTTGAGTGACCAAAAGAGATTCATTTATTTATTTGTTTATTTAGTCTGGTCAAAAATAATGTCATGTATGCTCTCCCCAATATCTGAATGACTTGGATGACTTAGAAATGACCAATAAAGTCTTTCCATTTTATTTTCTTGTATTTGGATTATGGGAGGGAGTCTATTTCCTCCTCGCAAGTTCTTTAGGGGTGCATTTACTTAGGTTTTCATCTCCCAATATCGTACCAACCCCACTCCATGGCAGGGTATACAAATTGGGCACTTGATACTGGGATTACCAGGGGTTGAGTGACTATCCTCTCTGATTCTAATGAAAACTTGGGTTAGTTCACGCTAAACATTAGACTTCACTAAATAGTACATGGTTGAAGTCATTGTACAAAGGAATATACCATTGCATATTAATTTAGTGAGTTTGAACCCAATTGAGGTGATGTGCCCTTGTATTAACTACACTTGGGACCATTTAGTGCATTTCAAAACTTATATATTTTAGTCAACCCCACTTGTCATAGAATATCTTGCCAAATGTTGAGTTTTCCTCACTCTAAGTTCGTGCCACGTACCATTGCTTGAGAGATAGAGGGGGAATAAAAAATCTACCTACACCTATTCTTTAATGTTTGGATTAACACTTAATTCCTTTCAAGCATTGGTATATTGGTGGAAGTTTTAGCATAAGCTACACACACTCATGTTAGTTTTAGGAATAGGATGAACCATTAGTGTTATTTATATTTTATTTGATTTACATGTGTGTTTTATAATATAAATTATTTATTTGTATTATCAAGTTAAAATAAGTTCATAACCGTCACATTGTTTTCACACCACTTTAGACTAATAGGTGTTACTTTTCCCATTTTGTGTCACACCTTACCTTAGAATTTTATTTCAAAATTGCTTATGTGTCACTTGTTTAAATAGGGCATCATTATGCTACCCATTTCATGTCAAACATTTGCCTTGGATATTTAGTCCAAAACCATTATTTACCATTTGTTTAAAGGAATGATATTACACTACCTAAATCATTCTGAAACACTTGTCATATTTTAAACCAAGTTCCAAAATCATTGTTATACCCTCTTGTTTTAAATGTGTGGTTACACTACCCATTTTGGTCTAGCCCATTTGCCTTAGAACATCCAATTATTTTTGCATTAAATTTAAAACTCAACCTTTCAAAGTATAAATCCCAAACTAATTAGATTTACACCAAAGCCCCATCTAATTTGGGCTTAGGTAGTATACATTTTGTGATTAGATTATGTTATTTAGGTTGATTTTCTCTTTGATCTAAATACCCTTTGCCTAGATATAATGCTTGTTTGTTATCTTGTGCCTTGTTTAAGAGTCCTTTGAGTTGAGTTGTTACCATGTGCCTTGTTTGAAGTTTGTTATGTTGAGTTTGAAAGCGTCCTACTTTTATTGTCAAATAGTCTCTTGTGAGCCAAATACCAAGTCTTACTGGGCCAATTACCAAGTGTCACCCAGCCAAATGCCTTAGTTTAGATTGTTTTCAAGTTATTGTTTTAGATTGACCTTTATTTTAAAGTCTAGCCTTGTTTTTCACATTAAATGGTTATATTCACCTTTGGATAAATCATTGTTATCCTTTTAACATAGTTTATAATTGTTCTACCTTATCTAGGTATTTTTGTTTCTAATCATAGCATCCTTTGGGAAAATTAGGACCTTAGCCATATATGAGTTTTGAGCTTTTGTGTTACCATTGCCAATAATTATAACCACCTTTGGGTAAATCATTACCTTTGTTAGATCAGTTTCAAGTTTGATTTGTTCAAACTTTGTGTAGTTTAGTTATATCACCCTTTGAACCTCTTTTATAGAGCCAAAGGTTGTTTATTTTTAGATCTTGGTTGTTTTCTACCTTTTCTACCTATGTTTTTCATGATACCTAGCCATAGATCTGAACATGCCTCGTTATGCATGTAGCGGGGATATGTATCATCCAAACTATGAGAACTTTGCTACCATTGAACCTTTTTTTAAAGAGCCATATGGTGATGACATAGATTATGATAAAAATCCCTATCCATATTATAATATTCATATATTGAATAAAGTTCAAACCTATTAGTGCCTTATTTGGTGACTATACCTTCTTATTCAAGCCAAAAATAAGATCAAATAACACAATACCTTGCTCAAATGACACCTAGAATTGAACAAAGCCAACAACAAGAGTCCTAGTATGTTATGACATAAACACAAATAAGTGATGATCCATACTTATTTTATCATAATTTATTAAAGAACAAAGACAAAATTATCATCAGAGCTGTCGAAGTAAGAGCTAAATTCCTGCCAAAATTCCCACATGAAAGTTTGAGTAGTTTGATTAGAACTCCTATTAATATACCTCAAAACTAATAGTTTGAGCAAGAATCAACTAGTTATAGTCAATATTTATTCCAAGTTCCACAACAAAGCCAAAGTACACTTGTAAAATAGAAAGGTCTTATGGATGATCAAATGGAATAAGTACATCAGACGTACCAAAACTACCTCAATCTAGCTCTCAATCTTAATACAATGGATATTTCTAACATTCCACTTATGGATCTAACTTTATCAATGGGGAAATAAATAGATGATTCAAGATATGTAAAGCAAAACATATATCCATTTATCTAAAACACCCTGGTTGGTGACATGTTTAATGTCCCCATTTTTACTGAAGAGACTACCACTCAAATGGAAGACCTCACTCAAAATATTATGGATAGAACGCAAGTGCACTCCAATTTAAAACAAAGTGGTTATAATTTACCATTAATTAATACATAATATATTCCTCTAACCAATACCATGTGTGGATTGCAATAATAGGGAATATGCATGCTTATTTACTAAAATATATAAAAAACCTCCACTACTCAACCAACTACTTCCTCAAGTGTACCAATGGGGGGAAACAAACCAATAATAGACCAAATTACCACCATAATAAGTTTATAACACTATGCCACCTCATTAGGGGGTAATAAACGTTTTACCATAACAAGCACATACCAATACACCTCAACAACCACAAACATTACCTAATCCACAATGTGTTTTTATTGGTCAAAAAGTGCCAGTTGGTCAACAATAACAAATGCCAAACCCCTAACAAGTGCCAATCCAACAACAAGTGTTCAACCAACCAAAAGGTTCTTATGTATGATAGATGCCAGATACTAATCAATAATTACCTTTCACCCAACAAGTATCACATGTGCAACAAGGATCCAAATTTCAACACCTTTAATAACAGGGTTCTAGTCAACATGTTGCCTATATACAAGAAGTTTCGATTAGTAGGAATCAAGTTCCATCCCAAACCTAGTAATACCAACACATCCCATAGAGCCAAATGCCATTACCATAGCCACAATTCACCAACCAAGGTTATGTGGCCAATCTGAGCCAAAATATTTTCCAACGACAATGTATTCTATATCTATAATAATATCCCAATGAATAGATACATATACCTGGTCATTTGATTAATTTGACCAAAATTCTATAGTATGTTATTCCAACCTAACTTGGTCAAGATAATCCACCTTTGATCATAAAACCCCAATAAAAACATGCCACTTTATTTGAATTCATTGCCCAAGAGTTACAACAAATGAAGGATATAATTCAAACTATACAGATCAAAAAGCAAATAAAGAAATTCAAACTGGATGAAATATGTTCTTATTTATTCAGCATGGATTATCTATAAATACCATTTCCATTAGGGTATGAGCTACCCAAATTTGACAAATACAAAGGCAAAGGTGACCCTAAAGAGAATCTAAAGGAATTCTTTGTTGCTTTCCAGCCAGTGGTAAATAATGACATATACTTGCTTCTACTCTTTCCAAGGAGTCTAGTTGGTCAAGCCTTAGAATGTATTTTAAAATTGTCAAAGAATTTTGTACCTAACCTTGATGATCTTTCAAATAAGTTCATACAACATTTTTCATATAATCTTGAGCATGATATTATAGTTGTGTACTTGGGCCAAGCTAAACAAAAGACTTTTGAAAGTTTTGTTGCATACTTACAACATTGGAGAGCACTAACAAGCCGGTTTACTTATAACTTACCAGATAAAAAATTGGTCATGATGTTTACCAAGAGCTTACACAATGACATATCTTACCATCTCAAGTTGAAACGTTCTCATATATTTGAATAGGTTATAGAAAAAGGAATATAGATTGAGAAATCCCTTGTTAACAAAGGGATAATCAAACAATCTTCTTCTAATCAGATCTAGAATCAACATCAAGACTAACATAAACAAAACCAAAACCAAGGCCAGAACCATAATCATAACCCAATTTAATTACTAGCTTCAATGCCACTTTAGTCCAACAATAATGAGAGACCAAATCTCACAACTACAACAAGAATGTTGTTGGCAATGGGGTCACTGAATTGCCCCATGTTCAGACTGTGTAAACACCAACTATCTATTTATTTTAACCCATTCAACAACCACTACCTTTATACATTCAATTGAGGCCTCTATAAAACTAATATCCACATAATCAAAACCAATTGTAATCCCCTCCTCCAAGGAAAAGACCACCCATTTCTAGATACTTCAGTGACCTTAGTGATCCAATTAAATTTGTGTTCTGAAGATTGGTTTAGGAAAATATTATCAATTGGCCAATACCAAAGTCATTTCCTAAAGGGATTTCTTTTCTTGATTGGTATAAAGAACTTGAATTTTGTGAGGACCATCATGTCAAAGGACATTCCATACACTGGTATATCCAACTTATACATTTGATTGAGAATATGTTAGAAAATGGAGAGATACAAAGAGATACCCATGCTCCTATGACCAATCATAACTGGAGCATATACCATAATCCATTTCCCCAACATAAAAATAATAAAAACTAGTAGGATTACCAACAAAAACAACAACCATGGTAGAGAACTCCATTGAAAAGTTAATAGTAACAACACCAACCACAACAACAACAGTAGAATGGTCAAAACCAAAGGTAAACTAACCAAACTAACCAAGAAAGTCATCATGCCATTATATATACTAATAACAATGTTGTAGGACACATCTTAGGTGGTTATGTTACCACTATTAACATTAACCCTATTCCATCTACCAAAAAACCAAGACCCTCACCTAATAATACTTATCAGCCTCCTTATGCCAATAATTCCTCTTTAGACAGTGTTCACAACCATGTTTAATATCATTAAATAATTACCATTATAGGCCCTATTACCTCCCCAACCAACTATCAAAGCCCAATACCATATCGAGATTGTGTAATCAAGACTTGATAAGCCAAGGTTACTATCAAGGAATTGTAACCAAATACCATAAATGATCCCATTTATCCTTCCATGCTTAGCAAAAATAAACCAATTAATAAAATTGAGGGGAAAACCTATGATGTTATAGAGCAACTGAAGAAGACACTTGCATATATTACGTACATTGAACATCTATAAAGACATCTTTTACATATATTATGTACGTTGAACATATATAAAGACATCTTAAATAAGTACTTGAACTAATCCCTTATACTAGATGACATCACTATATACAAATTTAAAGCCATGGTGGGACACTTGGCCCCTAGACAACATCTTACCTTTTACCAAAGTGACATGTCCTCCCTAGGTCCATTGCATAATAACTTGTTTTACATCGAGGTCAATATAAAAAACCATAGAGTTAAATGTAGCCTTGTAGATAATGGTTTGAGCCTCAACATTGTGTCACTAAAGTTTATCAAACATCTTGGATATACAATAGCCAACTTGCAACCATATATGATTGTTATCAAGGCATATTATAACAAAGAACATGAATATTAAGGTGCTAATAACTTTCTAGTGGTCATTGGGAGTTTGACCCATGACAATCTATGCTATATTTTGGACCTAGAATCTTAAAATGTGTTATTGGGCTAACCTAGATCTATGAAATCAGGGTTATACCCTCCATGTTGCATCAATGTATAAAATTTCCCCATTCAGGAATGGAAGTGACTATACTAGCTAATCTTCAGCCATATCAATATTGTAAATGTCTCAAAGTTGAGTATAAGAGCTATAACTATCAATTTGGCAAGAATCATATGCCCAAATCTAATGGAGGAAGAGATGAAAAAGGAAAAGCCATTGAATCGAAACTAAAATACAATTACATTGACCCACAAAGCCTAGTTTCTACCTCATCTATGCCTCCACTAGACATTGCCAATCACTTATATACAATTGACAAATGTCTTAGAGAATATAATACCCATGACTCATTCCATATTGCCAAATTTTCACAAAATACAAAATCTTATGGAAGACCCAAGGCCAAAATTACTCACATGGAGGGGTAAATCAAGGGAAAATCTCAGCTAAACAAGCCCATTATTTTCAAACTAGTCTCTAGCCTTAAAGAAAACCCCTTAGCCAAAGACGATTCATGGATTTACACTAATGAGTTAGCTGATTATTACAAAAGTTAAAAGTATCCTATTCCTAATCAGATTATGGATCACATAGCTTATGAAGATAGAGGCTTGGGGCTACACTAACAAGGCATGATTGAACTAGTCTCAATGACCAAATATAAAGAAACCCATGATTTTGGATTTAAAATTTTTAGGGGTGACCCCACATATCTTATTCACATTCCACCACAATCAACTAGTGAAGATGATATTGACAATGACATAGGTTCTAATTATAACATCTATAATGACATTGCTAATACAAACTTGTTTGATCCCTATGTTGTTTATATTGTTAACCTTGTTTATAAACCTTTGCCATTAACCCTTTATCACCCACAATTGATAGACTAGGACCAACAAGAATCAATAATGCCATTAGATGAGTTTGAAAATGATGAGGCCATATGCAATTTTATGGGATTGAGGAATCACATTCTTATTGGAGATCGCAAACAAGGCTTTTCTACCAGATTGGATCCTACTACCTATTTTAGAGAGTGGGTGAACTTCCTTGGCCAAAAATAAAAATAAAATCAAACATTGAGGTCTAAAAGTGAAAACCTCTTTGAGACACTTTTTGACCAGGGTAAAAGTAAAGAAAAAGGCAAGTCTCATGGTGAAAACTAGTTTCTGGTGCCATCGAAGGGGATGTTCACCCCTCTTACTATGAAGCACATGAGACCTATAGTCCAAAGCCTATTTATGGATCTAAAATCAATACTGAGGAGTGTAAAAATTTTACACAAATTGTTTAAGAGTGATTTGAAGTATTTGTTTCATGGCATTTAATAGCATTAATAGATTCTGATTCATCCTACTTGGGAGAATTGGATGAGCTAGTCTAGCTAGAGGATTTTATCATTGCCAACTAGTTTACCTCTTTACTAACTATTTTAGATAATGGTTGTACACTTTTTATGGAGGAAATTTTAGAGGTTAATATTGGGACTCTAGAGGATCTAAAGTGGATCAAACTAGGTGCATCCTTATTTGAGAAGGAATGTGAAGTCTTTACAACCCTTCTGAGGAAGTTGGTTAATATATTATCATGGGCCTATTCAAACATGCCAAGTTTGGAACCTAACTTGGTTATATACCATATCATTATACATTTTGATGCCAAACATATTAAGTAGAAGATACATAAGATGCATCCTTGTATTGTTGTTCTAGTCAAGAAAGAGTTGGACAAAATCTTAGATGTGAGATGCATTCAATTGATTGAATATTCAGATTAGATTTTAAACATTGTGCTAGTAAGCAAGAAACTAAAAGGTATTATACTATGAACTCATTTCATTGATATCAACAAATCTTGTTGAAAAGATGACTTTCCTCTAGCTAACATTGACATGGTAGTTGACTCAATGATCGGATATGAAATGATTTCTCTTAAGGATGGATTTTTAGGATATAAATAGATCATAATTAAAATGAGGGACAATCACAAGACATCATTCACCACTCTAAATGGAACATTTTGTAATTAGGTGATATCATTTGGACTTAAGAATGTAGGGGCCACATACCAATGAGTCATGATAATAATTTTACATGATATGATGCATGACATTATTAAAGACTATGTCAATGACATCTTGGGTAAATTAAATACATGCACTAACCATCCAACTATACTACAAACAATATTTGAGAGACTTTATATGTACAATGTTAGGATTAATACAAAGAAGTGTGTATTTGGCATAACTTCTGGTAAACTATTAGGCTTCATTATCTCTCACAAGGGCATATAAGTTAATCTAGGAAAAGTTTGATCTATTATATAAATGTCATTGCCATCTACCTTAAAGCATCTCTACAGTTTACAGGGCAAAATCTAGTAAATCTAATGCTTCATATCATAGTTGGCTGACAAATTTCATCCATTTACACACTTACTGAAGAAGGGCATTATTTTTTCCTAGAATGAAGAATGACAAAAAGTATTTGATCATCTTAAGGAATATCTTGCCAATCCACCTATTTTATTACCACCCATGCTGAACAAGCCATTGTTACTTTACCTGTCAGTGACTAAAAAATACCCTAGGGGTACTATTGGCACAATAAGATGAACAAGGTAAATAACATGCCATGTATTACCTGATTTAAACATTAGTTGCATATGAAAATAGTTATATGTTGATTTAAAAAGCCTAATTATTTATGGTTTTCACAACACAAAAGTTGCATCATATGTGCTGAACAACAAGACCATGGTTATTGCTAAAGTAGATCTGCTTAAGTATCTACTTTCAAAAACATATCTATAGGGCCACATGGTAAAGTGGATCATACTTTTGAGTGAGTTTGAAATTAAATACACTAATTAGAAGGCCATTAAGGGACAAGTACTTGTAGATTAAATTACATAAGCTCCTCTTACAGATACTCAACATCTTATATTTAGATTTCTAGATGAGGCCATTATGATTGCAGCCAAAGCAAAATCACCTCCTAATGTAGAATAGTGGAAGATATACTTTGATGCTTCATTCATAAGTCATGGATCGGTTGCCAAAATATTTTTTGTTATGCCACAAGGATATCTTATTCTCAAGTCCTTTTTTATTAAATTTATTTATACCAATAACATGGCTAAAAATGAATCACTCATTATAGGGCTTCATCAAGAAATACAATGGAACATTCAACATTTAGTAGTTCATGATGGATTCATAGCTAATCATCAACCATGTTATAAACCTGTACTAGACCAAGGATGAGAATTTGGTACCTTATACAAATATGGTTGATACTCTCAAGAAAAAAATTATCAACATTCAATTTAAAATAATACCTCGAGCAAATAATAGAACAACAGATGCCATGGCCACAATTAGCTTCATGCTTCAGATCATAAACAATGCCAGTGATTATCAATTTATTTTAGAACATCTCTTAGCAATCAACACATGAACAATCATCCATCGAGATGGTCTACAACATTATTGGTCCCATGTCTCCCTGTTATTCTGACATATATGCCTATCTCCATGACCAAATTATTCCACTTGACTTATCACCTAAGAAAAAAAATACTTATCCACAAACCCTCTCGTTAAACCTTACTCGAACCTACCTTATATCATAGAAGCTATGCTACAACTCTGCTTCATTATTTACCTTAGACAAAATCTAGATTATCATTGATTCTTAATGTGGGGACTCAACCTTATAGGCAATATCAATCCTACATCCTTAGATGGCCATAAACATGTCCTAACTGCTACTGAATACTTCACTAAGTGGGTGAAAGCCATTCCTCTTACTTACGTAATTGGTAAGTAGATATCCAAGTTCATTCAACCATTTCATCTATCATTATGGTATCCCCTCCAATATTATATTTGATAATGGTGTATCATTTAAAAACAAAGATGTGAAAGCACTTTTTACCTAGTATCATGTCAAACAACATTTATCTACTGCTTATTATCCACAAGGCAATGGCCAAGCTGAGGCTTCTAACAAGGCCATTGCCAACATTCTAAAGAATATTGTCAATGATGTTGGGAATAATTATCACTTGCAAATGTTTAACTCCCTATGGGTATCCTATAACACATTCTATACTCCAACAGGAGCTACCCCATATTCACTTGTTTACAACACTGAGGCCATTCTTCCTATTGAGGTCGAGTTGCCTTCTCTTTGAATTTCACTGGATCACAACATTAATGATGAGGACTATGAATTAGCTTGCTTATAGAAGCTATACCTGCTTGATGGAAAATAGATGGCCACATTGAATAATATTCAAGCATATCATAAGATATTAAGAGGCCAATATAATAGGCACGTTAAGCATCATGAATTTGAGCTTGGTGACCTTGTGTTAAAATAAAATTTGAAGAATGCCAATGTTGAGACAAAAAAAATAAGAAAGTTCCAAACAAACTAGTTAGGGTCTTATGTAGTTATTGCTAACTATGTTTTAGGATCATACATGCTTGCCACACCATAAGGAGATGAACTTGATGAACCAATGAACATAATGCACCTCAAACATTTTTACATTTGAGGGACTCAAATTAATGTTTACAAGGATCATTTAAGTTATGCCAAATTATACCCATTCTTTATACTATACCCTAAACCATTCCACCATGCCATTAACCCTTTATTAGCCAGTTATTTTTACATAACCTTGCCTATCATGTTTGGCCTTGGTTCCATTCATTTGTACTTTAGGCATGTTCAGTGGTTGATGACATATTCAATTCTAGTAATTTTTTAATAATCAAATGTTTGAGTGGAAATATATAAAAGCAATATGGCAGTGGTCCTGGTAATTACATCCTTTATTTATTGTTACATTCAATACTTGTGCTCCTAATTATAATTTCTTAAGGAAATTTTTTTACCATTGACCCTTTATCATTATTTCCTAATTATAACTACCTTTGGGAAAATTAGGAACAAAACCTTTACCATGTATTGTCGCATTACCTTGCCATCACTATTGCCAATCACCTTGCCATTTCCTTATACTTAAACTTGTTGGTTCTTAGTCAGATGCCTTTTGTGTAGGTTAAACTATAGTGACTTGAGGTCTTGTGGGATTTACTTTGAGGTTAAATCAATCAATCCTAAGCCATGCTCTTGTCATTTTATAAGTTTGGACTATGTTGTATCTCATATTATAAATTGAGTTGAGATATCAAAAACACCAAAATAATTAGAAACATTTCCCCAAATTTCACCACTGTAGGTGGAACTACAATGACTTTAGATCTATTTGGACTATGTAGGCAACGCTCAATATTTCTGAGGTCAACTCATCCACCTTTGTTTGAATTCTCTCATCATTTTATGAGAATTTTAAGTTTGAACAATCTCACTATTTTTCAAGTACCCTAAGCCACACTCTTACCATTTTATGAGTTGGACCATTTTGTATCTCATGATTCTCGATCGAGTTGAGATGCGTAAAAAATCCAAAAACATTTATAACATTTAAAAACCCATAAACATTTGAAAAGACCAAAAAAATCTTTTAAAAAAATAATAAAATTATGAAAATTGGCTTAGAATTTCCATGAGAGATATAAATCCATCAAAATTTTCAAGGATGAACTTTTCTTACCTATCAAGCTTCATTTCTAGGCTAGCTTGGCCTTTTTCCTCCCATTTTTGGGAGAACTAAATTGGCCTAAGGTCCACATGAATTATGTAAGTAGCACTTGGATACATGGGGTATCTTGGGTTAGCTCAGCCACCTTCTTTTCTTTTTCAACCATCTTCTTTGCCTTAAGGATTCTAGGATTCCTAGCTATTTCACAAGTAACCACTTGTCCTTTAGTATCTCTATCCTTATTGGCTTTATCCATACACTCTCACCATTTTTATAGAAATTTCTATTTGAACACTCTCACCATTTTATGAATAACCATAATTAAAACTCTCATTATTTTGTGAGCAACCATATCCAATGGTATCACCTTTATTTGAGCTCACTCTAAGCCATATGCTCTCACCATTTTGATAACAATTTCTATTTGAATGCTCTCATCATTTTATGAACAACCATAACCAATGCTCTCGCTATTTTGTGAGCAACCATAGCCAATGGTCTCACCTTTTTTTGAGCTCATTCTAAGCCATAGTGTTGAGAAGTGTTGTCGTTGATGTCAAGGTGCATCTGGTGAAGATGCATGATGAGTGACCTATGAGATATGGGCCATGTGATAAGAGAGAATTTGAAGGGAACCTAATGTCTCTTTATTGAGATATATTTTGAAGGCAACTTAATGATTCTTTTGAGGTTGATGTCAAAATTCAAGTCAAGATAAGAATGTTTTGAGTAATAATCCTTGAGTACAAGGTGTCTTGAGAAGCCTAGTCATAACAAGCATAGTCATATCATGTATGATGAACATGAAGAGATATGTGCAAAGGAATTATATTATTTGAAGAGCATAAAAGGCATGTGAACAAGGTATAGAAGCATCAAGGAGTGTTTTAAGTTCAGTTGTCAAGTTTAAAGTGCTTGAGAAGCCTAGTCATAATGCTAATCATAACATGAAGAGACCTTGTGAGATAATTTGAGCATGGTTGCTTGGTGAGATGGATGCATAGAGGCATAAGAGGCTAAATTTGGTTGTTTGAGAATGTATATGAGACACTAGATCACTCATAAGAGTTTTAAGGTGAGCCTATAGGGGTAAGACCTTAAGTCTAAGTCTACAACTAGACTAGTTATAGACTCTGCCTAACCTAATGAGGTGTCATGAGGTGTTGTCAAGGCATATGAAGGATGTTTGACATTTTCTGAGCATGTGAGATATTGTTTGAGCATGTATATGAGGTGTTGAGAGTTTGGATAATAGTTAGAAGGCCAGTTTCAAGGCCTAATGTGACTTACAAGTCAAGGTATAAGCAAAAATAGAGAGAAATGGTGGCCAAATGAGGTATGAGATTCAAATTACAAGATAATAATGAACATATGAGCATTTTTAGTAGTGTGATAGATTGTTTCAGGTGTGTTAACCAAGTTTGAGGTTAAAGTTTGAAGGTTTAGGCTTGAAAAAGTGTGTGAGGTATCTCAAGTGCATAGAATGGAGGGTTCTCAACCTAAGGACTTTAAAGTGTTCATTGGCATGTGTAACCTATACATGGGAACATGATATGTTAAGGAGAGATGGGTAAGGGTCTTATCTAAGATCTCCAAACATTATTTTTGAAAATGAGGAGCAGTCCTTTATGAATAATTGTTAACACCAAAAATAATGTTAACCTTCTCTAAAACCCTAAATAAAGTTATTAGAATGGATTGGTATGGATATTAAAGTGATTTGAGGTTGTAATCAACTCTCCCAAGCACCTCTAGGTGTGATTGGTTTGTCAGGTGAGTGAGTGGACCCTATATGAAAGGCCTTATTTCTTGGAGATTTGATGTAGCAGTTAGAGTTAACCAATTCAAAGTTTTTAAATAGATGGAGGAAAAATATTGAGAATTATATTTTATGTCCATGGTGATTTTTTATCAGGTTTTGTACCTTAGGTGTTCTAAACTGATCATCTAAGGCAACCTATTGCTAATAGGCCTAATGGTGCAAACAAGGAGAAACCTAGGCAAAAGTGAGACGTTGATTAGGGATGTGTTATCATGGATTAAGGATGAATCCAGGTGATTTGAGATATTATTAAATAATTTTAATACATTTTAATGTTGGATATAAGTTTTGGAGGTTAGTTGATATGATGAAAATGTTGCTCATAAGTTGACCTGTCTAGTTCAGATGAGACATTAAGGTACAAGATTATGAGATTGGTCTACAACACCAATATTTACATTTGACCATGAAATATTTATATATTATAATTTTATAATGATATAATAAGATAATACAAATGAATTTTAAGTATCTAAAAGTGGTCATATAGGTTTTGAAGGTCATTTTCACCTTGATTGTGCTTCAAGGCAAACTGACAATTTTGGGTAAGCAAGTTATAGGGATGA
Organism: Torreya grandis; assembly: GCA_037957365.1. Taxonomy (NCBI): domain Eukaryota; kingdom Viridiplantae; phylum Streptophyta; class Pinopsida; order Cupressales; family Taxaceae; genus Torreya; species Torreya grandis. Next base: position 630,791 of record JARHVA010003448.1, on the reverse strand, counting down.
GTTTAAGAATCTATGACTTGAGCTGATGTATATAATGAATATGATGTTTTTTTTGGAATTTTATGTCCTATATATGGTTTTTATAATCTTTTAATTTATTTTAATAAGTTAAAACATTGAAGCTAAAATGGCTTGTCTAGCTGAGTAAAGTCTGTGAGAGAGAAAGATAATAAATTGGTTTGCAAGACCAATAATTGAAATTATATCTTATGATAATGTTGTTGTAGGTTTTTATAATTATGTTTTATGATAATATTAATGCATTGTAATTCATTTAGTGTGTTTCTTTAGGTTTCATAAGTCTAAGTTTCCATGACTATGTTTTGAGGCTAGTTGGCAGTTTTGAGTGAGCTATTTACAGAGAAGGATTTTGAGTCCTTTTACCTTGAGTTGTGAAGTATAAAACACATGGTGATGACCCTAAGGTAATTTAAATTATATATATGTGATTTTTTTAATGTTTTTTTTTTAAAATTGTGTTTATACTTTAGTTGTTTAAGACATACTTTTTGAGTATGTACAGGCCTAATTGTGAACAATGTTAATGGTGTGCTTCAAGTTGTGGTTGAAGTTAAAAGTGTTATAAAGCCTAGATGAGATTATAATGGGTATATTTAAGTGGAATATTATGTTTTCCTACCTTTTGAGGTGTTTTAATATGTTCTGATGAAGGGAAAGTGTAACGTGTCATAAGTAGACCTAATGAGATTAGGTCTCCATGAGACCTAAAGATGAGATAAGGCCTAATTAAGGTAGGTCAAACTTAGAGGGAATAAAATAAAGTTTGATCCATATTTATGATATGTTATAAGATATATTACATGGATTACATAAGAAGGTAAGAGTGTTTATCTGACTAAGAAGGATATGAATAAGAGACTTGTATATATACAAGGCAGTTTTAGGCAAATAAGATAACACTTTAGTGAGAAAAATGAGGTATTTAGACCATAATAGGAGTATAAATATTTTGTGATGAATATTTTATATAGGTTATATTTATGAAAAACAAGGTTGTATGACCTAATCAAGTCAAGAACAGGGCTAGTTGAGGGAAGAAGCCTAGAAGGTAGTTTGAGAGGGATAAAAGTGTGTGAAGAGATAAAGAAGGAGATCATCATATATTATATGAGAAACAATAATATTTGAAGGTGATCAACGGTTTTAGGTGGATGATTTCGTACTGAGTCATCTAGGGTGTTGGTGCCTCCTTTCAGGTTAGTGTTTGTTAAAGCCTAGCTGAGTTGGTACTTAGCTAGTTAGGGTTGGTGCTCCGTGTGAAGTGGGTGCTTCACTAAAATTTGTGTTTTTGTTATAGGACTATATTCTATTTGCATTTATCAGTGGGATTTCTTCCCCTTGAGTATTTCCCACATATGTGATGTGTTCTTGTGTTTCATTCTTTTATGGGTATGCTTTTATGCTTTCAAGACTATATACTTGTTTGAATGTTTCATGATTACTTAAATGAGATTGTTAAGAATGTTTTTGAAGATTGATTCACCCCCTTTCACCATTTGGTATCAGAGCAGGTCCTTTAAAGTAGGCTTAAATAGCCTAAAGGAGATCTTAGAAGCAAGGATGGCTAGTCAACAACCTTAATGTGGTTTTTATACCAGTAAGGCTCTATTATTTAGTTGATCTAATTATACCTTTAAGAACATCAGGATGAAAATATATTTGATGTCTCAAGGTCATGATATTTGGAAGTCAATTTTGGATGGCTATAGTGTTCCTCCTATTCCACCAATTGATGCAACATATAAGAAAGCTAGTGAAAAAAACTCCAAGGTAATGGATGCCATTATTTGTGGCCTATCAAAGGCATAGATTGTGAAGGTGATGCACTATGTATCAACCAAATAAATATGGGACAAATTAAAGACTATGTATGAAGGAGACACCAAGGTGAATATGGCCAAGTTATAGATCCACCAAAGATAGTTTGAAAGTTTGAAGATGAAACCATTGCATCCTACCTGTTGAAGGTTGATGAAGTTGTCATTGTCATTAGAGGTTTAGGAGAAGAAATGAAAGAGTATATAATTGTTCAAAAGGTATTAAGATCACTAACTCCTAAGTTTGACTCTAAGGTGTCTATAGTAGAAGAAATGCAAGATTTAGATAATCTAGAGATGAATGGGCTTCATGGTATCTTGACTGCCTATGAGATGAGAAAAAATGAAGGAAGACCTCCCAAAAAGGAAGCAACTTTAAAAGTTGAGAAGAAGTCAAAAGTCAAGAAGGTCAAGGATGAGGAATATTAAGATATTGATGATGATCAATTGATAGCCATGTTTGTAAGGAAATTGAGGTTTGGATCTGGTAAGTACAAGGGTAAGTTGCCTTTTAAATGTTTCAACTATAGTAAGATTGGTTACTTTGCATCTATCTTAATAAGGGTAATACTAAGCATGATGAAGAACATGATGAACATCATGGAGATGATAGGAAAGTCTATAAGCCTGATAAGAGCATGAAAGATTTTAGGAAGTATAAGGGTAGGAAAGGGTCATTCAAGAACAAGATAAGTTTATATACAAAAGAAGATAATAACTCATTTGATGTAAGTAAGTCAAGTACATCTAATAGTGATGATGGTAGTAATGAACCTGAACATGACAATAAAAACTTTATTCATGGCCATATAATTAGATAATGAGGGTTGATCAAATGTGAAAGGCCTTATGGTTGATGTAGAATGAGATGAAGAATAAGCCAAAGTGAACCCTGAGGCAAAATTGGTAAGTTCCCTAGAGGATTTGACATTCCAAAGAAGAAAGAATCACAAACTAAGATCATTAGTTAAGGACTATGAGGAGCAGATTGGCTTGTTTCAAGAGAGACTGAGTAACACTTCCAATGAGTATGATGAGATCATTAATCAAATTGAATCATAGAAGGAGATAGTCAGTGCAAACCTAAAGGCTAAAGAGGAAGACTGCATTAGGTATGAAAATGAAGTGGAGTCCTTAAAATCTAAGTTGGCTCAAGCATCTAACAAGGTGAAGACCTTTTTGAAGTTTGAAAAGAGCACTGAGGCTCTAGATGACATCTTGCACAATCAAAAGTCTGCAAGTGATAAGATGGGTCTTGATTTCAAAGAAGACCAAAAGGAGGCAACTCAAGTCAAGGAGAAGGATATTTAAGACAAGAAGGTCATCATGAAAAGACTTATTAAAAATATTAATGCTATGAGGTATGCTAGTTCATTTAATGGTTACTGTTTCGTATGCAATTAGTTTGGTCATAAAGCAAGAGAGTGTAAAAGACCCTCTAAGAATGAGTACTCATGGGACTATGGAAGGAGTCACAGTTCACATTAGTCAAATGGTATGTATAAGGTGGTTTACTATAATTGTCATAATGTAGGATACATTTCAAGATTATGTCCTAATAGAGTTAGAGGGTCATCAAGTCAAAATAAGAGGTTTGAATCCCCTAGAATGTAAGAAATAAAGCAACTGAATTTATGGAAACCAAAGATAGTAAAGATGAGTCATGATCAGTCTTCAAGCTCAATTGGACTATTTTATTTGATAGATCATATTTTAGATGTGAAATCAAGTTAGGAATGTTTGTTAGCATCTCACATTGATAATCAAATGGTTGATGAAGAGGTCAAGCCTATATTTCTAATCAAGCCTAAAAGGATACTGAAAGATATTCAATCCTATGAGAACATGGATATCTAGGAATATCCTAAGCTTGTGTTGTTTTAGTACCCTATGGAAAGGAGTGACTCCATTATGCTTCATGGATAAACTATTCAATTAGTAGAAGCATGGTAGATGCTTAGTTTGAGGGGGAACTATTCAAGTTGTTGACTGATCTTGATTTGTGTTAAGAAGTGGTCTTGTAATCTGAGTTTATTTTAAGGAAATATGCATGGAGTAAGGGGGATCATTTTGTGTTAATGCTTCATATTTTGTGTGTTGATTTTTTTTGTAAAGGTGTGATTCTAGATGACAGTTGTGGAAGACCTTTGTAATTAATGTCAAATGGTGAGAAAGTTTAAGAAGGGAGATAAGAGTGTTTAGATTGAAGAATGTTTTGCCATAAATGAAAAAGGGGAAGTTTGTTAGGAAGTGTTATCATTGATGTTAAGGTTGATATCATTTGATGTCAAAGTTGATGTCATTGATGTCAAGGTGCATCTAGTGAAGTGCATGGTAGGTGGTCTATAAGATATGAGCCATGTGATAAGAAATAATTTGAAGGCAACCTAATGTCTCTCTATTGAAGGATAATTTGAAGGCAACCTAATAATTCTTTTGAGGTTGATGTCAAGATTCAGGTCAAGATAAACATGTTTTGAGAACTGGTCCTTGAGTACAAGGTGTCTTAAGAAGCCTAGTCATAACACGCATAGTCATATCATGAGAATGTGCATGATGAGCATAAAGAGGTATGTGAAGAGGAATGATATTGTTTGAATAGCATGAAAGTAATGTGATCAAGATATAAAATCATCAAGGAGTGTTTCAAGGTCAGTTGTCAAGTTTCAAGTGCTTGAGAAGCCTAGTCATAACATGAAGAGACCCGGTGAGACCATTTGAGCATGGTGGCTTGGAGAGATAGATTTACAAAGGAATAAAAAGATAAATTAGGTTATTTTATCATGAATATGAGACACTATATCACTTAGGAGAGTTTCAAGGTGAGCCTACAAGGGTAAGACCTTAAGTTTATGTTTATAACTAGACTAGTTTTAGACTTTGCCTGACCTAATGAGGTGTCACAAAGTGTTGTTAAGATATATGAAGGATGTTTGACATTTTTTGAGCATGTGATATGTTATATGAACATGTATGTGAGGTGTTTAGAGCTTGGATAGTGGTTAGAAGGTCAGTTTCAAAGCCTAATGTGACTTGTAAGTGAAGGTCTAAGGAAAAAAAGAGAGAGATGGTGGCCAAACAAGGTATGAGATTCAAATTTCAAAATAAGAATGAGAATATGAGAATTTTTAGTAGTGTCGTATATTTTTATAGGTCTTTTTATCAAGTTTGAGGTCAAAGTTTGAAGGTTTAGGCTTGAAAAAGTATGTTGAGGTCTCTCAAGTGCATAGAATGGAGGGTTCTCAACCTGAGGACTTTTAAGTGTTCATTGGCATGTGTAACCTATGTATGGGAACATAAGATATTAAGCAGAGATAGGGAATTTTCCTATATAATATCTGTAGGCATTTGTTTTGGAAATGAGTAGTTCTTTATGAACAATCGTTAACACTAAAAATAGTGTTAACCCTCTCTAAAACCCTAACAATGACCCAATTTGAAAAATATTGTTTTAAAGTGGTAATAATGGATTGGGATGGATATTAAAGTGATTTTATGTTGTATTAAACTCTTCCAGGCACCTCCAAGTGTGATTGATTTGTCAGGTGAGTGAGTGGACCCTACAAGAAAGGCCTTATTTCTTAGAGATTTATTGTAGCAGTCAAAATTGACCAAGTCAAAGTTGTTAAATGGAAGGATGACAAAGATTTAGAATTATATTGTATATCCATGGTGGTTTATGATTAGTTTATATACCTCAGGTGTGCTAAACTAATCATCCAAGACAACGTATCACTAATAGGCCTAATGGTGCAAATAGTAAGAAACCCAAACACAAGTGAGAAGCTAATTAGGGATATGTTATCATAGATTAGGGATGAATCCAATTGATTGGAGACATTTTTAAATAATTTTAATACATGTTCATTTTGGATAAAAATTTTGGAGGTCACTAGATATGATGAAAATGTTGCTTATAAATTGACTTGTCTAGTTCAGATGAGACAATGAAGTATAAGATTATAAGATTGGTCTGCAAGACCAATATTACCATTTGACCATGATATATATCTACTAATAATTGTTTATTTATATATAATATCATCAAAATTAATTTTAATTCTCTTAAAGTGGTCATACAGGTGTTAAAGGTCATTTTCACCATGACTATGCTTCAAGGCAAACTGGCAGTTCTGGGTAATCAAGTTGTAGGGATGAGTTTGAGACTCTTTGACTTGAGATTATGTATTTAATGAACATGTTGTTATTATTTAGGAATTTTATGTCATATAAATTCTTTTTATAATTTTTTAATTCAATGTAATAAGTTGAAACATTGAATCCAAAATGGCTTGTCTGGCTAAGTAAGGTCTGTGAAAGAGAAAGATAACAAATTGTTTTGCAAGATCAATAATTGACATTAGAGCTTATGATAATTTTGTTAGAGGTTATTATAATGGTTTTTTAGGATAATATTCATTTATTCAAAGTCCTTAAGTATATTCTTTTAGGTTTTAGAAGTTAAAGTTTCCATGACTATGTTTTGAGGCTAGTTGGCAGTTTTGAGTGAGCTATTTGTAGAAGGATTTTGAGTCCTTTTACCTTGAGTTGTGAAGTATAAATCACATGGTGATGACCCTAAGGTAATTTATATTTTTTATATGTTATTTTTTTCCATATTTGTTTGGTAAAAATTGTGTTTATGCTTCAGTTGTTCAATACAAACTTTCTAAGTATGCACATGCCTAATTGTGAATAGTGCTAATGATGTACTTCAAGAGGTGGTTGAAGCTAAAAAGTGTTGTGAAGCCTAGATGATATTAAAATGGGTATATTTGAGTGGAATATGATGTGTTACTACCATGTGAGGTGTTTTAATGTTTTCCAAGGAAGGCAAAGTGTAACTTGTCCTAAGTAGACCTAATGGGATTAAGTCTCCATGAGACCTAAATATGAGATAAGGACTAATTGAGGTAGGTAAGACGTAAAGGGAATTAAATAATGTTTGATCCATGCTTATGATATGTTATAATATATAATACATGGATGACCTAATAAGGTAATATTTCTTGGATGACCAAGAAAGATATGAATGAGAGACTTGTATATAGACAAGGCAGTTTTAGGGCTATTTGAGTGTGTAGAGAATAAGCAAATAAGATAGCACTTTGGTTAGAAAAAGGAGGTCTTGTAGACTATAAAATGAGTATAAAGATACTATCATGAAGATTTGGTATATTTTATATATATTTAAAACCAAGGTTATATGACTTAATCAAGTCAAAAAGAGGGCTAGTTGAGTGAAGAAGCCTAGAAGGCAGTTTGAGAGGGATAAAATTGTGTAAAGAGATGAAGAAGGAGATCATCATCTATTGTACAAGAAACAAGAAGTTTAGAAGGTGATCAAAAGTTTCATGTGGTTGAGTTGGTGCTGAGTTATCTAGGGGTTTGGTGCTTCCTTACAATTTGGTACTTGTTAAATCTTAGCTGAGTTGATGCTTAGCTAGTTGGAGTTGGTGCTCCATGTGAAGTGGGTGTTTCACTAAACTTGGTGTTTGTATTATAGGATTGTATTCCATTTACATATATTAGTGATTTTTATTCTCCTTGAGGGTTTCCCACATATGCCATGTTTTCTTATGTTTTATTCTTATATGGATAGGTGTTTATGCTTTCAAGATCTATATGCTTAAACCATACTTTCACACTTACTTTTCTTGTTTGTGTTGACAGTTTTATGATAGTGAATGTCATCCCTCTCTTTTCATATGAACTCATAATTTTGCAATACTATTCCTATTTTCCTCTGTAAGTCAATCATGTTTTCTGTCATCACTTTCTTATATCCCATATCTTGGGAGAACTACATTTGACCTGAAGTTCACATTGGATCTTATATCCATGGAACTATGTAAGAAACATCCACTTACCTAGTTCATCTAGAGTCAGAGAGGCTAGCCCTTCCTTTTCTTCTATTCCCATCATTTTGTTTATTTTATTTCATTATCTCCCATAGCCTAGGGAAAATATTTGTGCCTTCCTTATTTGTGTTGTTGTCCCCTATGGTCTAGGGGAAATCGTTTAATATCATACCCTTTATCATTATCTCCTTATGACCTAGAGGCAAACTTGTGCCAATTTTTCTTGTGTTGTTTTACCTGTGTCTTTGCTACCTAGCTTAGGGGTCACCCTATCACCAAAAGTAACATCTCTATTACACATGCACGAATAATATGTATTTTATTTGTACTAACATTATGATTAACTTTTTTTGGTATATTATCATTTGTTTAGCTTAGTTTGCCTTTGTGTGTTTAGATTAGTTTGTTTAGTGAACTTTTCTTTGCTTTGGATTATTTATTTATTTTGATTATTTTGTTTTATTTGTTTATGTATTTGTTTGTTTGTTTATTTTATCTATCTTTATTTGTTCTGTTTGTTTTATTTGTTTGTATTTCATTTTTCTTGACTTATGTTTTATTTGTTTTGTTTTTTGTTTGTTATTATTTGTTTGTGTTTTTTTTTTGTTTATTGGTGTTTTGTTGTTTGTGTTCATTTTTTTTTGTTTATATAGTTTGCAGAGTTTATTTTTATTTTGTTTGTTTGGTGTTTAGTAGTTTATTTTGTTTGTTAGTCTCTGTTTGTTTGTATAGTCCATTTTATTATTTATTTGTTTTGTTTATTTGTAGTCTTATTGTTGTTTGTATAGTTTGTTTGTTTTGTGTTTACTTATTTTGTTCTATTTAGTTATCATTTGTTTGTTTGTTTTTATTTTGATTTTTTTACCTTTTTATTTCTTAGTTGTCGTGAGGCTATTAATTTTGTTTACATTTAAGTATTGATTATCCATATCATGTACATCGATTGTGAATGTTTGTTTTTAGTCCTACACTTGGTTTTTTTGTTATATTTACATCTAGGATTTGATTGTTCATATCCTATTCATAGGTTGTTTATATTTACATTTACACTAAGTTTTCCATGCTTAGGGTATACATTTCCATTATGGTTCTTCATAACTAAAATGCATAATATCATAAGTTAAAATAAAAAATAGGAATACAGAGACTATCAAATCAATGCGATGGCAATACTTCTCCAATATATCAAACTAGCCAACTACCTAAACACATGCCTAAATCCTTGAGTAATAAACAAATATAAACATAATTTATTATGTGTTTATAAAACTATGCATCTCTGAATAAGCATACATATGAGTCATAAAACATAATTGGATGATAACCAATAGAACAACATCTCATAAACATGGCATAAGCAATAAATAAATGAAAGAACATACATAAGCATAAACATCAACAATGATCAAACATACATAATGCTAATCTATGTTAATCAGTGCTAAACATGAGATAAACAAGATAAAAAGCATGACATCATATATATATCAAAGGAATATTATATACATGTACATCAACCTCGAAGCACCCAAAATTGAATGTCAATGTATCTCAAATGTCATAATACATCAAATATATATATGCATATCACAATGGTGTCTCAAAATAGATCAATATGCTAGTATAACAAAGTAAAATTCCATATGAAAAAATAATGCCATGATTGTTCCAAAATGCCAAGATACCAAGATCCCTATGCTCAACTCTGGCTCTATGTGTCCATGTAACCTGTGGCTAGAGGTGGCCCTGATGGATCTGATGGTCGTCATGGTGATGGTCATAGCTAATGGATGGACTGACTCAAGGCACCTATAACATACATCATGATACGAGACTAACCAGATCTTCTAACTACCATTTGTGCATCCCAAACCTCAAATAAAGCAACCTATTGATCCCTGGGTATGATCATTTCATAGGCTTGATGGTAATAAAAGGCCTTATCCTTATCTTGAAGGTTCACTAGAATCATATATGAAAATCTAGCCTATGTAATGGCTCTTTGAGATGCATTCTGATCTTGACTGAGCCTGTCAATAGTGGCCAATGTTTGATCTCCATTAATAATGGCCTAATCCCTCTTAGTGGTAAGTTGGTCTTGAACCTGTACCATCATGTTTATCTCAACCTTTATCTAGGTGATATCTGACTGAATATGAGTCATGTCATCATACCTCATGTCTAAGGTGCTCTACAAATTGGCCACCTGAGGCTATAAGCCTATAATCTCCCCTATCATAGCAATGATATTTGATTATAGCATGCATGTGTCCTTAGTTTCTATAGTTATGCTAGTAGAATCTACCTAAATTGAATCTACCTATTTGCCTATAATGACTACCATGATAGGATCTAGTACCATCATATCCAGGTCATCATTTCCTCCATCTCCCCCACCATCTCCTCCATTGAATTCCTTGTCATCATCATCACCCTCCTCACCTCCATTGCTCTATAGGTGTTTTAATTATTGCTTGATGTTTTGGCCTTCACCTCATCAATATATACAAGCCTCTATCCCCTTGCCTGTCTTGGAACTATCAGCCTCAAAGGGCATACCTATAACCACCAATGTATATAGGCTAGAGTGACCCCTACATCTATAGCTCCTCCTGCATATGCCTAAGCAACTCGAGGAACACTCAAATAACTTATTGTAACCTCACCCCTATAGATAATAGGAGTATCCTGAATAATCTATTGGGTAACATGGGCAAGCCATCTAGGTCCCTCGGGTACATCATGTGCGAACCTAAACTACTAGAGTCCCTAATAAAAAAGCATCTGGTAGTCATATAAGCCATATACCATTCATATTTCAACCATTGCAATTGGTATGTGAGGTAGGGGCCTCCAAATGAAAAATTGTGGGGTAAGATCATTGAGCATATGATTATTGAAAGAAATATAACCCCTATGCATGTGCTTGCCTACTCATGTCTGAGCTTAGTCATATCTGACAATGTTACCATATTTTTTGATACATTGATGATAGTAACATGTGAGACCTAAGAATACTTGTAGATGCTTAAGTGTTTTATGTAATTTTCATTTAACCACGGCTTTGATATTTTAAAGGTACACCTTGACACCTTCATGTGAAATAAAATGACCCAAGTACTCTATCTCCTTGAATCAAAAAGCACATTTAGAAGGCTTTGCATATAACTGATGTTGTATCAAAATATCCAAAACCTAATTCACATGATGTATATGATCTACCCATGTTTTGATGTGTATTAAAATGTCATAAAAAAATACCAAGATAAATTTCCACATTAATGGATGAAATATATATTTCATCAAACTCTATAATGTAGATGATTCATTTGTGAGGACAAAAGGCATCACCAAAAATTCATAGCAACCCTCATGGGTTATGAAAGTTATTTTATGTATATCCTCATCTTTGATCCTAATATGATAATAAGGATAGAGTTTCACAAAGTATACAACATCATGTAACTCATCTATAAAATCATGAATTACAAGAATTATAAACTTATCTTTGATAATGTACTTGGTAAGTTTCATCTCCAGTGGTGTCATCCTTATTGAGGACCATCACCACTGGAGATAAATAAGTAATCTAACTATGTTTGGGAATTCATGTGTCACACATTTCCTATACCATATTCTCAATCTCACTCTATTATACATATTGGCACCTATAATGTTGGATGTTAGGTGGTTGGATCCCTAATACTAGCCAAATTGCATGACCATGATCCATTTTAGGTGTTAATATTTTTGGCATATTTCCAAAAACTAATTAGTGCCCTTTTACAATTACTTATAGATATGAAGTATATATACCTTTCCTGGTAGTTTATTTAATGAAAAAAATAGCACCAACAAACCATATGATCCCTTTTAAATATTCTTGTACATATGAGAGAGCTAACAAGATACGAGGACTTTGCATAGCACATGTAGTTCAAAGGTCCTTCCTTCTGAATGAAAACACATGAATAACTCCAAAAAAATCATCTCAATCATTCCCAAAGTGATGAGCCATTTGACTCCCAACATAATGTCTATGTCACCCATAGGAATGGAAAACATAAGGAAATCTAGTAGGAAGTATACCATGGTGAGTTTAATATTATGACACTTTCTTGTATAACTAATTGTACCACCATCTACAATCATGACCTAAAATTTTAAATCTAGATAAGCAAAATAGTTCAAGCACAAACATAGTTTATTATTGATGAAGTTGTGGGTACTTCTTGAGTCAATCAATATTTTCACCTTCTATATTTTTAGGAAACCCACTACTTTGAGGGTTTGTGGGTGTTAATGCCTAAAATTGCATGGAAATAAATAGTTGGTTGGGTATTTTTTCTCTCTCATTTGGCTCATATGCACCTTTTAATTCTAATTATTCATCTTCATCTTCTTCATTATCTCCTTCAATTTATAATAACTTATTTTCAAGACATGTATGCCCATGATTGTATTTTATGTCATAGTTAAAACATAACCCTTTGGCCTTTTTCTCTTCATTTTTTTGAGGATTCATTTTGTTAGGTTGAGGGAATGATGGTGCTAGAGTGATTTGATCTTTGATGCTTATGAAAATATTCCTTCTATTAGCCAATGCTCTTTCCTCTATGCCACAACCCATGATAATATAATAAAAAATAGTAAGTGAATTAAACATGCATACCTCATGTTGTATTTGATCCTTGAGACCCCCAATGAATAGTTCATTTAAGTTCTCATTTGTGATCATCTCTGCACACAAGGAAGGATGTTAGAATTATTGAATGTAATCCTTGATTGATCCTATTTGACACAATTTTGCTAATTGGTTGAAATAATTATCCATCACACTAGTGTTATAGTGCATCTATAGTTAATAAAAATAGACCAAGATGCACCAAGAGTCTTCTTCTTCTTCTTCTTTTAAGCACACAACCATCAATACCAAATGAATTTCTCATATTCCAAATACAAAGATGCTAGTAAGATCCACACATATAGTAATATAATTATACATAATATAATGTAGATACACCCAACATAAGATATATTGGTGGGGAAAGATACCCTAATATGTAATATATTATAAATATAATAATTACCCTTGAGGTAGGGCACCACCATAAAATACTCCTAAAGGAAGGAATAAATCCATAAGGTTTCCCACTATGGGAATGCCACTTCGAGGGGACAACCTCAAAGATACTTATTTTGAATAGAATAATCTCCATTTAGATGATATCCTTTGCAATGATACTCATCTCCTTTGATGATACCCCTCATTCCAATGTAGGTTTACTCAATATATAATGTAACTAATTCCATAGCTACTCATTTGACCCATACAAGTATATAATGGTAATGTGTGCCACATGTCAACATCTCTATCGACCCATATACATTATAATATCATATCCTAAAGAGCATGAGGATGAATTTAAAGGTGGTGAAGAAGGGCATAAGGATGATTTAGAAGAAGAATAAGAATAATAAGAATACAAAGTACAAGAAGATAAGATCATTTCATTTACTCAACACAAGATATATTGATGGCCCAAGATACCCTAATATGTAATATATTCATAAATATAATAATTACCCTTAAGGTAGGGCATCAACATACAATACTCTTAAAAGAAATAATAAATCCACAAGATTTCCCAATATGAGAATGCCTCTTCGAAGGGACAACCTCTAATATGCTTCTTTTGAATAAAATACTCTCCACTTACATAATATACTTTTAAATTATACTCATTTATTTTATATATACCTTTATTACTAATGCAGAGCTCCCTTGCTTTGAAACACAAACCATGATTAAACAAGAACCAACATGTACTTTCCACTCTATTCACCTTGCTTTGCTTCTAATAACTGGCTCTAATGTCTTCAATTTTGCCCAATATTTATTCATTCTTGAGTAACTAGACCTTTTAGTCTTCTTAATTTTATTGATTTTTTCAAAATCAACTTCTTGATTATATGCACACCTTAAACCTATTATCTTTTTCAATTTCACCTCCAAGCTCACTCCTTAATTAATAATTCATATAGACTTAACTGTACCCTTCCTTGGAAAATTATCTCAAAACCACAATGACACTATATGAAGACCTCCTTTCTCCTTGAATGATATCTCATAGCCATGCCATACTAAACTCAAATCACTTACTTTTCTTGTTTCAAACATACTCATTATGTGATACAGGTTCATAGGCAAATTAGCGTAAGACATGATTCTTGTTTCTTTGGTTCTATTATGTTTATCATGTTCATCTCCTTACTCATTCAAGTCCTTTTGGTCTCTTCACCAACTCACATAACCTCTCATTTCAACTTTGACATCTCCCTTAACTTCGTGTCTTTGTTTAAACCTCGTAGCCTTTTTTTGTCCTTTTTCAATTGTATAAATAAATATAAATTAGTCTTGAGAAACTAAACTTCTTTTATGACACCCTCTATCCTACTTCTCCTCTCCATGAAGTTTTTTGGCCCAACTCCACTCCTAGGTGCCCTTTCTAGTCTCTTTCTAGACCTAAGTAGGTCTCTTTAGCCCTGTCACACACAGTCTCCTTAAATAATACATAGAGGTACTGTAAAAGTTTAAAAATTCCAAAATATATTAAATGAATTGAAACTCTAAGTGATCACCAAGTTTCACAATTTTTTTACAATTGATTTACTCACAATGTTGAATTTTGTTTTGAAACCCTAGTTTAGGGTTTGCTCAGGCTTTGTAGACCCAAGAAGGGATATTTAAATGTTTCAAGCTTTAAAATGTTTTTCAATATACTATAACAGTTGATCTAGGTCCATAACAACTCCACACAAATTTTTGAAGCATTATTTACCCCCCTAAATGCCTCTATTCACTTCTTTTACATGATTATGTGCTTGACTAGATGTGAGTATTCACTGTCACTTACAAGGTTTGTATAGATTTTTACATAGTAGTATATAATAAAATTAAGAAATAAATAAATAACCTTAAATTCATTAAAAATATTCTTACCAATCATACAGGGGCTATAATCAACCTTCCACACAATCTTTCTCACTGTTGATGCACACATAGACTTTTGTCTTGAACACAAAGCACAAGAATATAGGGAATAGACAATAGGTTATCAAACAAGAACTTTTTGTACATTTTATTGTAATCAACATACATTATACATCAATCCATTATAGTTCACTGACATGTTTTCAATTAGATCCACATGCTACACTCTCTTTATTTTCTTAAATCATATACACAGTCTTTCAACTCACATTGCAACTCAGTTTTCTTCTTTAACTCAAAACACAAAATATAAAAAGTATGATAGGGTATGTTTCTTTTCACTTCAAAATGGAGGTGATATTTATTATTTCCTTCAGGTTATAACCTATACATCCTCTAATACACCCTTTTAACTATCTCAAACATTAATAGTTACAAGTTTATATGATCTATAACTACTTCAATGGTTCTTGATTCCCTCTTAAGAACGTTGAGAGACTCAAAATACCTAACTCCTACACACCTATCAAAATGACTCATTATGTGACTCAAGTACATAGTGAAATAACATGAACTCCTTATAAATCCCATTACAATATTTAACCACTAATTACCTTCTTCTCAATGCCCAAAATACTATACATAACAAGTTCTTATCATTCAAATATTTGAATTCTGGATTTAGTGGGAAAACCCCATATGAGCAAAAATCTAAATTATATGACCACCAAGGACTTCTAAAAAGTGTAAAAACATTCTAAAATACCCCTAAAAGCTTCTATTAACCCAAAATTAGAACTACTAATGTTTCCCCTACATCATACTACCAGCCTATAAAAGTTTCCCATAAGTTCCTGCTCGTGCTTCATTACTGCTCTTGAACATTTTATCTTATTGTCATCTACTGCAACTAGTCTCTCATGCAAATGCACATATTTTTCAGCTCCACACTTGTACTTATTCTTCCCTCTTTATATATTCATCCAAGCTATACTTGTAACTAACAACTAATCATTATAAAAATCATGTTTCTCCTCATACATTTAAGGCATTCTCCAACTCTTCTCCTTGCTTGCATGTTGTTCTTACTACCAAGCATCTTCATATGCCCTAAATGGATCATTATTCATCTTTGAATCAACCACAAACTCATCTTTTTATTCTCTTTATATTATCTCTCCTTCATTTATAACTTGTCCTTCAATCTTAGTATATGTAACTTCATCTTGCTAAACCTTGGAAATTTGCATTTGTAGCTTGTCTTCATGTACTTGACTGCTTCTTGCCTTCATAATTGATCTTATCTTAGACACCATTATTGTATGCCATAGGTCTATATTCTCTTTTGTCACGTACTTCACCATCTATTTATACATCTCACAAGGATCAAATTTATCTTCCCTCTTCATAACTTCATACACACTAGAATATGCTTCAAAATCCTCATAACTTTATTTTTTCTGTTATCCCATTGCTTCTTCATATTATTTTGCATCCTCTTGAGTGAGGATCAGTTCATGCTTCATGAAATCTTGCCTCACAAATGAATTCCTTGATTATTTCTCTTCTAATATCAAGACTCTATGTTGAGCCTCTCCTTCATCTTAGTTCCTTTTGAACACCACTTGATCAAATTCTCCTTCTTGTTCCTTGAGCCTATACATTGGCCCAAATAACTCATCTCCTTCCTCAACTCTTACACCTATATACACACATAATAAAACATCATTAGTTTGAAAATAATGAGGATTGCTTTCCCTCATCTCTTTTTTCTTAGGCTGCTTGGTCAACATTCTCAGATATCTTCTCATTTTTCACACTTTTTCTTGTCTTTTCTTTTTCATCATCATTTTCTTGAGAGGCCGTTTCACTATTTTTTGAATTATAATTACAAACCTTTGTCTAAGCTCCTCTATGACTTTATCTAATCCTGCCAAGAGTATCTTCATATTAGCAATCTCACTCTTCACAACTTTATCTTTCTTCATTTCCTTGTGGCAATCCTTCTTCAAGCCCTTCATCTTTCTCTTTCTCTCTTCACTCTTATCTTTCCTTCACTCTTTCTCTTGGTCTCACTTGGACCTATCTCTTCTTCTTGACAAGCTTACCTACTTGCCTTCTATGACCTCACCTAGGTCTCTCTCACTTTATTTGTCCTCACTTCAGACTCCTTTTTCTATCTTCAACTCTTCTTGAGTTTACTTCTTTGATCTCTCTCTCTCTCTCTCTCTCTCTCTCTCTCTCTCTCTCTCTCTCTCTCTCTCTCTCTCTCTCTCTCTCTCTCTCTCTCTCTCTCTCTCTCTCTCTCTCTCTCTCTCTCTCTCTCTCTCTCTCTCTATCTTTAGCCACACAACTTTTACTTTTTTGCCTCTCTATCAATATCCCTACAACTTCATTAGAAACTCATAATAACATCTCTTAGAATCATCATGCACACATAACTTACCTACTCTGATACCAAATGATGTAGAGCTCCCCTATTTTGAAACACAAACCGTGATTTAATAAGAACCAACATGTACTTTACACTCTGTTTACCTTACTCTGCTTCTAATAACTGGCTCTGATGTCTTTAATTTTTCCCAATTTTGATTCATTCTTGAGTAACTAGACCCTATAGTCTTATTGCCTTTCTTGATTTTTTCAAATTGAACTTCTTGATTATATGCACACCTCAAACCTATTATCTTTTTCAATTTCACCTCCAAGCTCACTCCATTAAGAAGTCATATAGACTTGATTGTACCCTTCCTTGGACAATTATCTCAAATCCAAAATGACACTATATGAAGACCTCCTTTCCCCTCGAATGATATCTCATAGCCATGTCATACTAAACTCAACTCACTTACTTTTCTTGTTTCCAACATACTTATTCTATGATATAGGTTCATAGGTAAATTAGCTTAAGAAATGATTCCTATTTATTTGGTTCTATTATGGTTTTCATTTTCATATCCTTACTCATTTAAGTCCTTTTGGTCTATTCACCAACTCACATAACCTCTCAGTTCAACTCTGACATCTCCATTAACTTATTATCTTTGTTTAAACCTCCTTATAGCCTTTTTTTGTCCTTTTTCAGTTGTATGGACAAATAATAATTCCTCTTGAGAAATTAGTATGATTTTATTACACCCTCTATCTTTCTTATCCTTTCCATGAAGTTTCTTGGCTCAACTCAACTCCTAGGTTCCCTTTCTAGTCTCTTTCTAGACGTAAGTAGGTCTCTTTAGCCCAATCACATACACAGTCTCCTGAAAATGTATATAAAAGTACCGTACAAGTTCAAAAATTCTAAAATATATTAAAGGACTTGAAAATATAAGTAATCACCAAGTTTCACAAATTTTTTATGGTTGATTCACTCACAATGTCAAATTTTGTTTCTAAACCCTAAGTCAGGGTTTGCTTAGGTTCTACAAACCTGAGAAGGAAAATTTCAATGTTTCAAGCTTGAAAATGTCTTTCAAACTAATGTAATGATTGATATAAGTCCATACTAACTCCAAAAACTTATTGAAGCATTAGTTACCCCCCTTAACGCCTCTATTCACTTATTTTACATGATTTTATGTTTGACTGTATGTGAGTATTCATTATCACTTACAAGGTTTGTATAGATTTTTCCACAGTAGTATATAATAAAATTAATAAACAAATAAATAAACTTAAATTCATTAAAAAAAGTCTTACCAATCATATATGTTTTTTAATCAACCTTCCACACAATCTTTCTCGCCGTTGATGCACACACAGGGTTTTGTCTTGAATACAGAGCATAAGAATACATGGAACAGACAATAGGTTATCAAATAAGAACTTTATGTCCATTTTATTGGGATCAACATACTTTATAATTCAATCCATTATAGTTCACTAACATGTTTGTAATCAAATCCACATGCTACACTATCTTTCTTTTCTCAAATCATATACATAGTCTTTCAACTCACATTGCAACTCAATTTTCTTATTTAACTCAAAACATAGAATATATAGAGTATGATAGGGTATTTTTATTTTCAATTCAAAATGGATGTGATCTTCATTATTTCCTTGAGTTTAGAACCCCTACATCCTCAAATACACCCTCCTAACTATCTCAAACATCAATATTTACAAGTTTATATGATCTATAACTACTTCAATGGTTCCTGATTCCCTCTCAAGAACATTGAGAGACTCAAACTACCTAACTCCTAACACACCTATCAAAATGACTCATTATCTGACTCAAGTAGATAGTGAAATAACATAAACTCCTTATAAATCCAAATATAAAATTTAACCACTAATTACCTTCTTCCCAATGTCCAAACTACCATACAAAACAAGTTCTTATCATTCAAATATTTGAATTCTAGATTTGGCAGGAAAACCCCATATGAGAAAAAAATCAAATTCTATGACCACCTAGGACTTCTAATAGGTGTAAACACATTCTAAAATACCCCTAAAACCCTATATCAACCCAAAATTGGAACTAATAATGATGCCCATGCATAAATTACTAATAATGGATGAGGATATCCCTAATTATAATGTAGGTGGATCCAATATCCAATGTAATTAATTCCATAGTTATTCATTAGACCTAATATATTTGACCCATCCAACTAACTAATGACAATGTGTGCCACATGTTGGCATCTCCATCAACCCATATGCATTATAATATCATATATTGAAGAGCATGAGGATGAATTTAAAGGTGGTGAAGAAGATCATAAGGATGATTCATAAGAATATGAAGAAAATGTACAAGAAGACAAGAAAATTTCATCTACTCAAGATATAAAGGTGTTAGTAAATGAAAAATGTGGAAGAGGTAGAAAAAAAGGTCTATATGTTCAAAGTATCAAAAAATGATACTAAGGTTCTGGCATATAAACATCCACATCATCATGAGTGGAAATAATCATGAAGGTATGTCAGAGAGTGCCATAACAATAATCACTATGGGTGTATATGGAACTGAAAAATCCACTATGGCTATGTGTGGAATCAAAGGAGCAAAAACTGTGTCTATACATGGAATGAGAGCAGTGTAGTGGAGCATGGAATAGGGAATCAATGGAGCAATCATTATGGATATGTATGGAAGCCAATATAGTACTATTATGGTCATGCACGTGATCAACGTAGTACAATGGAATATGGAACATGGAATCAAAGGATAAATTAATGTGCATGGAAACCAAGGAGGAACAACTATGATCATAAGTGGAATCAAAGTAATGCAATGGAATTTGGAATTAAAGTTGATGAGTTATCTCCTACCAAGATCACATATGAGTGGTTGGATGATCAATCCTGAAAGAAAGGGTACAATGACTTGAAGAACACTTATTATTTTATTTCTTCTTATGTTTTGAGGATGAAACATATCAAGGAAGGATGGAATTTTATGTACCTATGGATATGATATTATAATGTATATCTGTTGATGGATATTTTAACATGTGGAACACATCTCCCTTAATTAGTTGTATGGGTCAAATATAATGGTTCAAATGAGTAACTTGTGGAATTAGTTACATTGGGTAATGAGTCGAGTGGAATTAGTTACATTGGGTAATGAGTTGACCTACATTGGGATTAAGGGTGTATCCATCCATTTTTAGTAATAGATGTATATATAAAGGTCATTAATATCATGTTAAATCATATCATGTAAGTAGATATTCTTCTATTTGATAGAAGAATATTGGAGTTCATCCCCTCAAAGTGGCATTCCCATATTGGAAGAGCTTATGGAGTTATTCCTTCCTTAACGATTAGTGTATGGTGTTTCCCTAGCTTAAGTGTAATTATATATTTCTAAATTTATTTTATAATAGGACATCTTGGACCACCAATATCTCTTGTGTTGTGTTGATCTTCATTATATTATGTATATTGTTCAATTTATTTTATTGTTATATGTGAATATTTTACCAAATTCCATTGTTATCTTATTTCCACATGGGATGTTATGTACATCAATTTTTTTTATCTAGTTTATCCTAGTGATTAGATATTTTTCATTAAACTTATGCATGTCTAATTTATACAACATGTTCCTAGTACCCAAATTGGAACCAAACAAGGGTAGGGGCTGCATTGTAGCTGGATTTGGACCAAGATAAATAGAAGATCCACCCTAGTTGGATTACACATTGGTGAACTGAGGTTGGTTTTGTATACAATTTTGCACAATAATTAGTGGATCAAATCTCTTACCGATCTCATCTGGACAATAATTATTTTTATCTAGATCTCCTTTATTGGCCATTTCATTTTTTAAGTTTTTCATACTATAATTAATCTACCTCATTCTTTGATCCATCAAAGAAAACCCTATAACTAAAGATTCACCAATTATAGATTCCATCTCTTATTTATTAGGTATTATTCTTAGAGTGTCAACTGTGTTGCCTCAGCACCTAGTGCACATACTATCCATGCAAATATTTTAGGGTTGAAGGCTCAAAACATTACTAAATAATTATAGCATTGTGATCATCTTGCTAAGACGGTTATAATAAATGGCATAGTACACAAGGGTATACCAATCTAAATAACTTGGAAATAGGGTTGACATAAATATATGTTGTTATGATCACCTCTCCAAAATGATTCCAACAACTATTATATTTTGCCAAGGTTTTTTGTAAAAAACTTAAAAAATATTGTGCTAACAATTTTTACAATTCATTCCTGATCAAAAGTTGTGTATTTTTTATCCTTCAACTACATTGAACAAAAATTGATCTCAATCCAATAAAAATCCAACGAAAAAAAGACTTCCCCAATCGAAGCTTTGATACCAATTGTAATGAAATTACTTAGATAGATAAAATAAATTCACAATAATGAATGGAAATATAAATATTAATAGTAGAGAAACAACAATATATTGAAATAATAAGAGAAAAATAAAGCAAATCCACACCAAAGATTGATAACAAAATAGAATAATGAAAATATATGATTGTGCCACTTTATGATCTAACCACCAATACCTTCTAATAAGAATATAATTTGTAATATGATAATCTACTCCTAACCACTACCTCATATATATACTCTACTAAGATTATGATTATTTCAAAAATTGACACTATTACCAACATGAAGATACATAAATTATTATGTGGCTAAGTAAAAGGTTATGCTAGTCACAAGTTGGCCACACATATCCCAATACATGCTAGTGGTTAATGGCATAACACTAATATAAATTAATAATTGTCACATATCTAAGTGCCCTAAATCATTGTAAACTAACATCTAAAACTACCCCCATACTAAATCAGGGGTCTACATTATCCAAGGTCTCCCAAATAGCATATTGTATGATCTATTAGTAGGTACAATGTTGAATAAGATTTGAACTTTCTTTGGTCGACCCACTTGAATAGAAAATATTATTCAACGTAAAGCTTCTTTTCCTATATCATAATCTTTGATAATTGTTTTTGTTTATATTAAATCTTTTTCATAAAGGACAATCCATAATACATTCATTGGTATACAAATTTAAATTTGAACCATTATCTACAATGATTCCATCCTTTTCTTCACTATCTATAAAAGATCTTATAAATTAGAGATTGTTGTATGAAATATCACTTGGAATTTCACTTTCACGAAATAAAAATTGGATTGAAGCTTTTTTTTTATTGTTTGATTTAATATTACCAAAAAATCTATCAATTGGTAAGATTTGAATTAAAATATAACTATATTATTTTTCATCAATTATATGCACATTTGCATTAATATTTTTTTCATTGTTGTGGTTTGTGAAAGGATTTATCAAGATCTTAAAATGTTGATTTGGAAGAGCAACTAATTGGTTTAAGCTATTATTTTTTCCTTCTATTTTAACTTGATTATATTCAATGAGATCTTTAATCTTTTACTTCAATAGTGTACACCTTTTTTCAATTTTTTCTTGAACTCTATGATAGTCACAAAATGTATTTAGATCATAATTTACAGGGAAAGGTCTTGAAGGCTCTAGTTATTTTATATGAGATAAATTAATCATGTGAATCTCAAGATTTTTTATTATTTCTTATAGTTGTTGAGGAGCCTCATTAAATCTAGTGAACTCTCTTCTTTGTTTTTGTTAGACTAAATATATATTTACATTTTGAGATGATTATTCTATGGCATTGACAACATACTTGAAGTATTTCTTAGTTGGGAGCTAACCATCATTACTCATATTATTAAAAGTTGACTTGTTTAGAAAGTTCAAATAATTAGAAGAAGAGTGAGTATTGGATCCAAACTTATGAATGTTTGAATCCAAAAGTTTATTTTCAAAAACATCTATAATTGTATGACAAATATCATCAAAAGATTGCCAAAAATTGAAAATAACTTTGTCATTAATGATTGGAAGCAAACTATTAATACAAATAATTTGGAATTCACTCTTTAGTGAATCATTTCTCATTTTGGGAACTATTATTTTATATTTTGCCTAGCTTGAGCTAATTTAATAAATATGTCCTTCATGCAATTATTAATTTAGAAGTGAACTAAGATTTTGTCTAATAAGGGTTGTGAAAGAATGAACAAATTCATATGGAAGGGCATAAAACCATTTAATGGCATAATTATTGAAGATTATAAAAAATAACTTAGTCAATAATTTATCATCATGAGCAAAATCTAAACAAAAAACATATAAATATCTAGTAGGATGTAAAGGATCTCCTTTTATATTTAATAATTCAAATTTTGGAGCAATAAAGTTTGGTGAAAAAATACAAGAAAATATTTAATGAGTCAAAGGAATAATTCATATCAATTAACTTGTAAATGTAAGTCCACACCATAACACCAAACCAGGGTGCTTGGCAAGGTAATTGCAAAATTTCGTAATATTAGAGTGAGAGAGATTTGACTTTTACAGTCCTTGAGTGAGAGACTTAATTTGAATTTTCGTACTTAAAATATTTTTCATCATAGCTTTGAACATTTTAGAATATTAGATAGAAGGGTTTGAGAAGAAATAATCGGCTCATGACATGGAGTTTGTTGGAATGATTGACAATATAAGACTCATTAGAAGAATTAGAACGTGGAAATAGATTTACCACAATATTGGTTGGTGGAGGTGTGACATAAATCATAATGGATACAGGGGGTATGGAAACTTGTAACTATTAAGAAATATATTTAAAAGAAATTAGAGAAACAACAAGATTATTATAAGATGTAGATATTTCTGGTAAAAATTGTGTGATAATTATTTTTTAGATCAATATTTCAGATCATGCTACATGAATCATCACCAAGATGAGAGAAAATATTATGATGAGATTGCATATTCATATTTCTATTTAAATATGTTAGCAATGAGAATCTATGATATTGAATGGTTGAGAAATTAATTATTAAGAGATGTAAATTCATTAAATAAGAAAAATAATTATTAATTAGAATCAAAGTTATTACCACCAAGCATGACAATTAGTTAGATTTTAAAAATGGGGAAAAAAATAAAAATTTAAAGATAAATTTTTTAATCTAAAAGAGGTAAAGATATATTTAAATGGTGCATCTGAATTAGAAGTAGGAGAGAATACATGACATTGAAATGTTTTCAATGAATAAATGAGGGTGAGACCTAGAAATAAAGAGAGATTAATTAATAAGAAAGATAAAGGAAATAAAAATGGAACCAAAGTAAGAGGGGCGCAAAAAAAAAAAACCATTAGAACTACGGTGTTATTATCCATTGGAGAGTAATTGAGATAACAAAATAAGTTGCTTTTATTTGGGTTATTATTCTTTAATCAAATTAATGATCGGTCTCCAAAACTAATTTAAATTTATACCACTATCTCTGTTCAAGTTATTGTAACACTTTAAAATTTTTATGGTTTTTCTTAGATGTCGCTTGAAATAGTGGTCTTTTATAGCCAAAACTTTAGTATTCTCAATACAAATAAGATGATGAGTTTTGAATGAATGCTCAGCTAAGATTGAATTGAGTACACTTTCTTTGTTAATATCTGCAACATATTCATTGACCTTAGTGTTGTTCATACGAGTTGTCATATATTGGAGAGACGAGTTTCTCCATCAACACTAGAGTCAATGAACATGTAGCAACTATCAACAAGAAAAGAGTAGTCAAGTCGGCCTTAGCTAAACATTCCTTCAAACCTCGTCATCATATTTATATCAAGAATACTAAGATTTTGGCCACATAAGACCACTATTTCA
Organism: Torreya grandis; assembly: GCA_037957365.1. NCBI lineage: Eukaryota > Viridiplantae > Streptophyta > Pinopsida > Cupressales > Taxaceae > Torreya > Torreya grandis. The sequence goes on along the minus strand of JARHVA010003448.1, from coordinate 605,865 downwards.
AACATCTAGAAAAAAAGCCATATAAATTTGTAAGTGTAACAAAAATTTGAACAAAGACGGTGGTATAGATTTAAATCAATCTTAGAAATTGATCATTAATTTGAATTAAAAGCAATAAGCAATGCCCTAAATAGAAACAACTTCTTTTATTATCTCAATTGCTCTCTAATAGATGATGATACCTTAGTTCTAATGTTTTTATGTTCATGCCCCTCTTACTTTGGTTCCATTTTTCTTTCCTTTGTCATTCTTATTGTTTATTCTCTCTCTTTAGTTCTAGGTCTCACCTTCATTTAAAACATTTCAGTCATGTACTCTCTCCTACTTCCAATCTCAATGCACCATTTAAATATATATTTAACCTCTTTTAGATTATAAATTTATGTTCAAATTTTCAAAATTTTCCCCTTTTTAGAATATAACTAATTGTTATCACAATCTTACTTGGTGGTAATAACTTTGATTTTAATTAGTAGTTATTTACCTTATTTAATGAATTTACCTCTCTTATAATTAATTTATCAACCACTCGATATCATAGATTCTCATTACTAATATTTTTAAATGAAAATATGAGTTCGTAATCTCATCATAATATTTTCTCTTATCCTGATGATGGTTCGTGTAATGTGATCCAAAACATTGATCTAACAAAATTATCTCATAATTTCTACCAGAAACATTTACATCTTACTTCATGAACTATATAAATATCATCTCTCTCAAAGATTATTATAATTTAGAGAAATAAGAGGACAAATAATTTTGAAATATTAGAGGATTAGAAGAATTTCGAGGATTAATAGGATTAGAAGATTTTTTCAAAAAGTAATAATATTAGAATAATTTGTGGAAAACAATAGGATTAAAAGAAACTCATGAAATAACCATATTATGACACAAATCTTGACATGCAACTTATTTTATGACATTCATCATACTTGCAATGTCTTGTGGATTCTTTGAGATGAATTTCTTAAATTAGATGTCAGGAGACTCTATTGGCTAGAGCATTCAAATGTTTATCATGATCAAAATCATTCTCTACATTTTTATTTAAGAATTCATTTTGAAGCACATTATCATTCATATAAGAAGCTCTAACATTTTGCACAGGGATACTTACTTTCAAATTTTTTGGCACAATATGATACTTACTTTCAAATTTTCTGGCACAGGGATACCTACTTTCAAAATTTTCAACTAAAAGAAAATTGACAAAATCTATTACTTAGATCAACTAAGCCTAAAACTTCTTCTAGTTGGAATCACATTTTTTTTAAATTTTGGTGTTATAAAATGAAATTAAACATGGAAATAAATGCACTACACAAGACCAAACACACAAGGGTTGGGAAAATATTCAAAAATTAGAAAGGACCTAAGATTTGGAATCAAGTGCAATCGTGAAAACAAAGCATACATTCAAATCTATGATCACAAACAACAATTAAATCTTAGGAGACACGCGATTCACTCTAAATGAAACCCTAAGATGTGTAAGATAGTAAGGGGTTCTGTCAAAATGTAATATCCATAAATGTACTACCTCTAACTAAGCATTTACAATACATGCAAAATACAATAAATAATTAATTATGGCATTCAAACATGTAAGGAAATAAAGGAAATATAATGATCTCATTATATTCTGGTGTAAATCTATTTTAACAATTTGGATTTGGAAACGTGCAATCAACAACCATAGAATGATCGCTTGAAAATTTGAACCTAATCAAAACAAGATGCCAAGACTATTTAAATGCTCATAAAATTTTGTCGGGTTTGTACAAACACTCATGTCAAGTGACTGATGTCTGATTTTTGACTTTTCGGGTTTGGTTTTCTACTTTTGCTCTTCCACTTCCTTGACCTAAATTTATGCATTACAACTCTTTCTATCTTATAATGAGTTAAATCTATCATACCTAGAGTGTCCAGGGAAATAAATTGGGGGTCTATGTTAGAATATTTCGACAATTTATTAGGTGCGTAAGAGTGAAACAAAGATGTCCATAAATAAAAATTACATAACAAAAATAACTTTGCCCTGTGCATCGAAAAACTCCAAAATTATTAACTTAAACAATGATAAATGTTTTAATAATTATCTTTTTGACTAAATGAATTACAACACTTATTTATTAATATACGTATTTAAATTTAGATTGAACAATATTAACATCTATTGATTTTCAATGACTAAAATTTTGAAAAAGAAATGGAGGAAATAGATTGTCTTTAATTAAAAGGATATTTAAAGAAAAAATAAAGGCAAGATAAAATAAAGAACACAAATTTTAGAACATCAAAATGAACAAGAAAATCAATATCACCAATTTTAAATCAAATTATGCGTATATAATCAAATATATGAATGCTCATGCTGATGAGATGTAGAAGGCTTGGTAAAGTGGGTTGATTGTGTCTAGTTCCATCCAATTTTAAATCTCATAAGATATTTGTAAGTTGGTTATGACCGTTTAAATTTACTTCATGGTTTCAGTGGTCGGTGATGATCATTTATGTTGGTTTTAATTATGGGCAAATTTTTTTATCTATATATAATTTATGTTGGTTTTGAATTTCAAACGAAGTAGAAACTCAAACCATTACCATGTTATGTGACATTATATAATACGTTAAAAGGCATAAAAATTCATTTTTTTTTTTTTTTTCTGAAAATTGGGAAGCTCAAATTTGCCCTGGACAACAACGAACTCTTCTAGATGACCAAAACGATTGGGCCTAGATAACCCTCGAACACACTCTCGAATGATTTTTTTAAACATGTACGTAACAAACGAATAGACACCGCTTTATGGTACAAAAACTGATGCATAAAAATATAAAAATGCAGATAATAATAATAATATGTAATTTCTTTCACTCGTATAAATTTGATGACCCTGTGATTGTATTAACCCGTGTTTTTACCTTCCACTTGCTGTTAGCAAATAAAATTAAAGAATGCAAGTGGATATTTAGGACAAAATAAAAATGTTTGGAGAAGTCTACATTTAATCTTCGATGTTTCTCATGGTGATGGGTAGGTTAAACCGTCAAATTTAACCTTATACCAGTCGTAAGAGTGACGTACGTATGCTTCGATTGGATGAACGAATCTTAATGGGAATGACGGACTAAATTTGACGGTCTTCCCTTCTTCCGTTATTTATTCAAACATTGCCCTTTGAATGCTACTATAGAAGAAGAAAACATTAAACCTTTAAAGTTATATTTAGCGGGATGCCCAATTTTTATGACCTTTTTTCGAAAATTGATAGTATTTTTGAGGGAAACAAACGTAAATACGGTCATACGGGCCATCAAATTTAACCCCCACCGAGATCTTACGTTCGATTAATGTACACGCAGTTCCAGCAAATCCCGTTGAATAACATAATCTGCGGCGGATCAATTTCCTTCCGCTTTTAAAGAGTAATCACTAAAAGTCCAAGCATTCGCTTTGGTGTCATATTTGGCTTTCTGCAATTTTGCAATGGCGGCGATGGGTTTGAATGTAGATAAAATGAATGGAGGAACAACGAGCTGTGGCATGTTTAGTCAAAGGAAAATAACGCTTGGAATCGGCCATGGAAGAAGCAAAGGGATGAAGATTGTAGCTGAGAATAAGATTAAGAATGATCCTGATTTGAGTGTGAAGGTGAATGGCCTAAAATTGCCAAACCCCTTTGTAATTGGCTCTGGTCCACCCGGCACAAATTACACCGTCATGAAACGGGCGTTCGACGAAGGATGGGGCGCTGTCATTGCCAAAACAGTAGGCTTTTTAAACGCTTTACTTCCCTTAAATTTGCAGGTTTTCTTTACCCAGTGCTTATAGTTTGTGAATCGTTTCTTACAAAGATCGTCGGATTTCAAGGGTCTGGAATCATATAAGCTTTTAATTCCTACGAAGTTAATGCGTCAACAATTAGATTTTAATGGAGAATCTGTTATTAATAACGTTTTGTGGAGTCAAAAGGTAACGGTTGGCTAGAGTCATTAAATTTAGCCACGGTTCATGGCGTGTAACTTTGAATAACTTGAATAGGATCAAGAGGAAAGCTAGATCGCTGAAAATTTGCTAGGTTTTAAAGTTGACAAACCCTTAATTTTTGTAATGCTCATTGTATCCTATTCTGACCTGCAGAAAAGATGCAGGACACAGTTTTTTTGTCAAATTGCTGTTCAATTATAGAACAGAGAAATAAATCAGGAATTTGCTTTTGAAACTAAAACAAATTATTAATCAAGGAACCATGTTGTACGCTTGAAACTGCTCCAGAAAAACCCACATGTAGTGCTATGTTACATTCTGGTGCCAAAACGGAGTAGCTTTAGAAGAGATAGAGTCCCTTGTTCAAGTAAAGGAATTAATGTAATTTATTTTATTTCTATAACTTCCTGTAGATTGAAAATGTTTTACATGCTAATTATCAGAAATTGGCGAAAAGAAAATATCGTGATTTCTTGATCTATAGACTCTATGCCTGCTGTCCAATATTTCTTCCACACAGCAGTCACAAAGTTGATTCAGCTCTGAGATCTTCTAATGGATTTTAGTCAGTCCCCTGTATTTTTGACACCATTCACATTTCTTTGCAATTATGCCCTTTGTCAGTGCCTTTTGCAACTATTTCCTCTATGTTACATTTTTCAGATTCCTCAAATATATTCGCAGCTACAAGAAGTTGTTTCACATAGTGATATTGGATTGATAAGTAGGTTTTTTTTCAAGTACAACTGTACTCTCGCTATTTTATTGAAGGATAAAAAATATTCATAGTTAGCCTTGCATATTGTAACATATTTTGAATCCAATCTGATGGGTATGGATAGCATAGCAATATTCAGATAAGTCACCTTAGAAAAAAAGAGACTAAGCTTTAGACAAGACAAATAAATATTGCGAAAAGAAGAACACATGTAATGAATCCTGTAGGCGCTATAAAGAAATTGGTAGGTGATATACTTAACAATGAATCAAATTGATTGAATTGGAAATGAGATTGGATGTGTAAATATTATACACATCCAATACATTGGATTTGCAAATAAGGGGGTCGACCTACCTTAACCAATACATTAGCAATTAGAAATAAGGAGCCCCACCTGATCCAAATAGTACAAGGCACATAACGAATTTACAAAGAGGGCTCGATAGGACTGTAAAAATAGAAATTAAGAGAGACAACCATCAGAAAGTCCAAGTCAAGATTACACAAGTTCCAACATCCTTCCTTAAGCTTGACTAGGGAGTTGAATTATTGAGACTGATGCTTCTCGTCCTTGGAAGGAAGACCCTGAAGTCTGATTGTCGCACAAAGATGAAGAAAGATTTCCCTTTAAAGCACCTTTGTGAAGATATCTGCTAGCTGCGACTGTGAAGACACATGCTAGGAGTAAACATTGCCCTCACTATGAATAATAGATGGGTTCTCTTGAGAAAACCCAAGCTGAGCGAGGAGGGTTCGAAGCCACATAAGCTGACAGGTGGCTTCCTTTTCACTATAATACTCAGCTTTGGATGTGGAAAGAGAGATGAAAGCTTGATTCTTTGACTTCGAACTACAGGGCTTGTAACCAAGAGAGAAAATGAAGATGCCTGATGAATTTTGGGTGATATTAATCCCAAAGAAATATTGAAGAAGACCCATGCCGGACATGTCAAAGGATGCATGAAGCTTGCTCTTCATATCTTGAATTAGAGATGACATATCCCCTATAATGAGCAGATCATCCACATAAAGAACAATGATCAAGATGTGATTGCCCTGAAAATGAACATAGAGATCATAATCTCAATCACATCGAACAAAGCCTTTTGAAATGAAGTTGTGGAGTTTTTTCATATCACACTCAAGGGGCTTGCTTAAGTCTGTAAAGATATTTCTTGAGTTGGAAAACAAGAGGAGTATTAGGGCCTGGTCCCATGGAGGGGGCAAATTGAAATATTTCTGCAGGTGCTGCAGAGTAAAAATAGGGGTTTTCTGCAGTAAGACGGTCACATGGAAATAAAAAAAAACCATTGCAGGTGCTGCAGAGAAAAAACATTGCAGGCTGAACTGATGTGTACTCTGCGTCTATCAGCAATGACAAACAGTTTTCTTCACAGGCTTTGCATAATGTGCGCAGTCTTTCTTCCGCCAGTTTGAGGTCTTTTTCTTCCCTGGCTGTCAATGGCAATGGGGCTGAAGTGGTGTGATAAGTTGGGCTTGAAGGCGCCAAAACTGGCAATGTGTCTTGCATCCACGGAAGGCTTAAATGCTGATCAGGATGGTGGTGCCGCCATCTTAGCAGGTCACTAACTCTTTCTAGCAGGTGCAGTGGGCAGAGTGCCGTGATCTTTACACATGAGAAGCTTACCTGAAAAATGAAATTAACAGATTCTTTTCATAGGTTTCTCTCTCACACATGTAAATAAATATATATATATAAACAACTGTGTTCATATTAATGTAAAAGAAGAATATGACCTTGCAGAAGAGGAGCAGACCTGGCGCCAGACTCGCAAGTCAAACAACATGAATTCCTTGAACCGAGCTTCAAAACGCAGAACTCTGTAACAACAAAACTGCGAGAGACTCGAACTGCAGACCTATCGAATCTATTGAGAAAGCCAGCAAGAAGACTGGTTGTATAATTTATCTTGAATGCAAAGGGCAATGGCATTACACTTTGGAATCCATGTCGCTGCTCTGCCTCCAATATATGCATAATTTCTCCCCCAATATTCAACAGCAATTTTTTGGAGGGAATGTAATTGTGTCTTTGCCCAACTCCTGTTTGCCACGGGACAAAAAAAAAAATTTGAGGGTTTGGAATTGCAGCTGCCCCCCACCGCTACCCGGGGCACAACTGGAGCACACCGAAACAGTCGCTGCTCCTGATTTTTAGGCACTAACAGATTTTTCTGCAGTTACGGAGAATAAATATTGCATGGGACCGCCTGTTCCTGGAAATCAGATGCAGTTGCAGTCCCCATGGGACCATGCTCTTAGACTGCTGCTGGAAACCTGGAGGTTGATCCATGTAAATCTATTCTTGTAAATCTTCATGAAGAAAAGAACTCTTAACATCCATCTGGTGGATCTCTTATTTGAAGGAGGAAGTGAGCGAAATAACTGTATAAATAATGTCATCACGAGCCACAGGAGCAAAAGTTTCATTGTAGTTCACTCCTTTTTGATAAAAACCTTTAGCAACAAAGTGTGCCATATGCTTGTCGATGGAGCCAACTGCACTGAATTTGATTTTCACCTTTGACCAAATGATTTCAGAATGAAGTCAGCCTCAAAATCCAAAAATTCAAAGAACAGACCCACCATAAATTTTCGCGAGCTTTCTAAAAATGTAATAGAATCAGAAAAATTCCAAAAATTGTGGCTTGTGGAGCGTATTTATGAAATACCCTAAAATCGTAATAATTCAGTCAAAAATGATCATAGAAAGCTGAAAATTGGAATGCAGCTTCCTTCCATGAATTCCTAACTTCCCTAGAAAAATCACAAAAAAAATTCGCAACAATTTGTGAGATATGTACAATTCTTTAAAATTAGTGTTTCTACCAAAAAATAAAGGTGAAAAGAAGCCGAATCCTCACAATGGATGAATGATGATTGATGATGCCTTGAAAGAAAGTCCTGCCTGCTCCGATACCATGTAGCATTTCTAAATACTACTACTATGTTTGTCTAAATCTCTACAACATACATCATGGCCATTATTAAAATTGAATGCAACTGGAATTGTCTTACTCTAACTCAAGCAACACTAACAACTTGATCTATTCATGCATGACTTCTGCATGCTTTTCTTAATTAGTAACTATTTCTAGACTAACTAAATGACCACGAGTAAACTGCATTCGTGCCATGTGTTCGGACCTTGTGCTTGTCAAGACAACTGTCAATTCTCTTACCACACAGGCTGGTTTTGCTCCTTTGAACTGAAAATAGGTGTTTGATATGTTGGAAATTATAAATTAAATTATAGATATGGAAGATATCAAAGAAAAGTTTCTAGTTCTTTAAATACAACCCCAAAATTCTTGTAGGCAGAATTTTACCATTCTTTATGGTAGAATAAATGTATCTTCTTGTCATCTCATGTAAAATAATTTTGAGAAAGAGGAAAGTAAATGTTGATGATCAAATTGCCTCCTATTGGTGTGCAGATAATAGGTTTTTGTATCCCTAACCATTGAGTTGACTAGAGCCAAATAATTTCAAGTTGGATCATTTCTTGATTTAGATTAGGAACTATGTAGGGATACCAATGGTAAAGATAAAGGAGCTGATTAGGACTTGTCCTGGCCAAAACACTAGACATAGTGTTCGAGACCTTCCTTGCATGGACAAGGGGACTTTTTACTTTACCTATGTATGTTGATTTAGTTTTGTGCCTTGGGCTTTGACATTATGACAAAGCTTGTGAGCAAATTGAGCCTTTGCCAATCGTCCTATACCATTTGAAATTGAGGTTGATCAGGGTAATAGTTGGGGTGACCCCTTTCTTATCTAATATTCAATGGTAAAATTAGCAAAGATTATCACTATCATAAGTATGCATCAATCTATTGGAGAAAATATGCATATAGGCCCAGGTGGGCAGCAAGCAAAGACCAAAGGGAGAAGGGGGAAACTTAAACCCCTAAATGACTGGCTCCTGACTAATCCCGGAGCCAGCACATAAGCCTAATACTGAAGCTCCGGACATATCCTGAAGCTAAAAATATGGTGCTGGAAATGCACAAAATAGCATGCTATAAATTTTAAAATAGGAGAGGCAAATTTCAAGCATAAAAAACACACAAATGCATTTATTAAATGACTAAAACTTCTATTACAATCTGACTACATCATCCTTATATAAACAGCTACAGCTGTATACAAAAAACATACAAAACAAACATCTATCTTGCCTCTATTCTCTACTGCTGTAAATACTTTGATTTTTTCCTCTATTAAGCTGATTGGTTTAAACCCTGACTGCTGTCAGCAAACATTCTTTTGCTCTATTCCTTGTGTTCTGCCTCTCTGTCTTTTTCCCACAGTCTGCTGCTGTTCTTTTTCTTCTCGCCTTCACTATCTTCTCCAGGCTGTTGCTCCGGCGTTCTATTCTCCTCTTACATTCTGTCTTATTTTTCTTTTGTCTTCAACTGTCTGACTTTTTCACCTACCTCCTTTTTGCCGCGCAGCTCCAAACGGCTGCCTAAATTGCAAAATTCAAACTGCTGCATTAAATTTTGTTTGGTGGCTTCAAACGCAGCTGAGGAACTCTGGAGCTGACATGTAAGTGGAAGAGGAGGACAATAATAATATTTCTAATACACCCCATGTTTAATAATTTCTACAAGGTTAAAACTCAAGTCAACTTTCATATTGAAGGCCACTAGGTAAATTCAGAACAGAACATGATTATGATCAACTTCCTAGTACGTCTGATCTTAAACACATCTGCATTTGTTTCTTAATTTATGCTGCTTTTGGTTTGATGATTCTTTCCCATTTTCATTGAGCAGGTGCAAATGAGTTGAGAACAAAATGGGAATTGTAACTTGGCAAGTTCATTTCAATGGAAAAATTGTGAAATCTGTACCATTGCACATTTTCAACCTTGTTTCAGTTGTTGCTCCAAAATCATTTAGAGATGAAATGACTAGTTCAATAGGCAAGTGGTGCATAAACAACCATATCAGTTTATTTAAAATGGGAAGGGTATTTTTTTGGCTTGATTTTGTATTTGGTGCATCTTTCACCAAAGAATTGTTTACAAGTCAATCTTAAGTCATCACCGAGAATCTCTCATGCATCATATGGTGTTAACTTTTATCTTGAAAAGTTAAAACAGACCTCAAGATATCTGGTCCATACATAAAAATGCATGGGCTAAAAGGAATTGCATTTTGGTTTGACCCCACGTTAATGTGATATTCGTTTAGATGTCATTTTGGAAGTGAAGAAATTTAGTAGCACAACTATCATTGCCATTTATGTTGTTTTAATAGTAAATATTTAAAAAGATAAGCGTCATATATATTGATGCCTCTTCATGGTTGAATTGTGTCATTTATTTTAAAGACATGGGGAACATAACAATTGCAATGTAAATTGGAAAACAAATCTTCAAGAACATCGGATTAACAATGCTCATGATAAAATTCAAAATCATAGCAGGAGATCCTTATTGAAAGAGGGTAACTTAGTATTCTACTAAATGCAAATTCTATTACGGGGCTTAGTAGATGGGTGTTTCCTAATGTACAAAAACCTTCTAAACTTCCAAACTTAACTTTTGAAAACTTTTTTCATTTTATGCGTGTAAGAATTGTTAAAACCTTAGAAACTTTATATGGGCATTGAAATTTGCATTTGGGATTAAAAATAATTGGCCAATTATCCAATTTGTCTTCGTATTTTTTGCATTATTTTTGGTAGTTCATCTACTAAGAGTGAGGAGGAGCGCCCATGAAAGGATTCTATAATCTTTTTGATCATGAAGAAAGGTTTTTACTGCTAATATATTAAAAATATACATGTTTAATAATTTTCTTGTATACGAGTTAGTTTGATACAAAATAGCATTGTCATTTCATTGTTTTTTCTGTGTTTTTCACAGCTCAGAATGTACATGTATGATAGCTTATGCAAAAATAGTGAACTAGTCTTTTGGATTGTTTGAGGAAATGCAAGCCCCAATTAGACTATATTCCTTCTAAATCACAGAATGCCTCTTGTTTCTTCTTGACAATATCAATCTTCTACTTGATTTTCTAGTACAAGGATGACTTTTATACAGCTTGAGAAAAGATATGTGATTTTTATTATTCAATAAATATATAATGCATAAATTTCAATAGAATAAGTACTTCCTTTCTTGGACCCTTCAATCCTGTTTAATCCCTTTAAGGCCTTAAGCCCTTGCTCATGGCAATGCTTTTTGTTGGGCCCTTAAAGTCCCTCCATTCCTTTGGCCAGTATGCAACTATGCATCGACTGATCAGCTTCCTCTTCTCTGAATGTAAACTCATCAATCACTAAAAACAATTGACAGCCAGCTTATGCATTAGAAGCATTGACTAATGATGTGGCACCATAAAACTTTCGCAAGCACCCTGCTATTCTGTACAAGGACATTTTTCATCTAATTTTAAAATGGCAATGCTTGGGCCAGGAATTTGAAAGTTACGACAACATTGGAGGAGACATCATTGGGTCAAACCTTGATTAAAATCTAAGCTGCAAGCACACAACGTCATTCCTATGCATGTTTTGAGATAAGTGTATCAAGATGGAATGGGAGACATCTGTTATAGTTAAAAAATGGGAGAAGAAAATTACATTTATGCCAAGTACATCATGATATAATTATCTTTTATTTTGTGATGTTGAGAGTATTGCATGAATAATAAATTTCCACTTTTGAAAATTCGTAGGTATCTTTGGATTCAAGTAAAGTCATCAACGTGACTCCACGGTATGCTCGTCTACGAGCAGGTTCTAATGGCTCAGCCAAAGGAGAAGTTATTGGATGGGAAAATATAGAGCTTATCAGTGACCGCCCATTGGAGACTATGTTAAAAGAGTTTAGGCAGTTGAAGAAAGAATATCCTGATAGGATTCTCATTGCTTCAATTATGGAGGAGTATGATAAAGCTGCTTGGCAGGAGCTCATAGAACGAGTAGAAGAAACTGGAGTTGTAAGAATATTTTTTTGATTTTTATATAATTTATACTACCATTTTGTTCTTTGGGCAGTGGCATTTATTTATGGTTCTGAATTATCTTTAGCACGTCTTGGGAAGTCAGGTTATAAGAACAACTTTTGTAGTCTGATATTGGTTGCCTTAGGATGCACTAGAGATTAACTTCTCTTGTCCTCATGGGATGCCTGAGCGCAAGATGGGTGCAGCTGTTGGTCAAGACTGTGGCTTATTGGAGGAGGTTACTGGTTGGATAAATGAGAAAGCGACAGTCCCTGTTTGGGCAAAGATGACTCCAAACATCACAGATATTACTGAGGTTTTTTTCTTTTTTAAGTAGCTAAAGTTAATGCTTAAAGATTTAATTTCCTTTTTTTACGAGTTTGATTCTCTTAATTCTCTATGTAAGCCTCTTTTTTAATCTTGGAGGGGCAGTCTACTTGTGCAGACTTTGAGTCATGTCAGTTTTTTTTCATTTTTTAATCCTTATAGGGGCTAGGCCAAATTATGCAAAAAAAAACTGAAGGTGAATTCTTATGACTACAGAAAATAGGTCAAGGAATGAGGATATAAACAATAACAAGAGACAAAGAACTGGATATCCTAAAATGAAAGAAACTGTGGCTTTTAAATTTTAGATGCGACTGGAATTGCGTAAAATAGAGCATTCAAATTATATTGTTTGTCAGTCATGATTATAATAATGGATTTTGACCCTTCTCTTATTCTTCTTGGATTTTAAGATTTCAAGTTTATTTCAAAATTTTCCAAGTCTAGCTCTTTCCATAAAAGTTTGAAATATCTATATGTTGTGTTGTTTGGATACAATAGCCATCGAGGGTGGCATTGAGGTCAGGATGTGAAGGAATTGCAGCCATTAACACAATTATGAGTGTAATGGGGATCGACCTTGATACATTAAGACCAGAACCTTCTGTTGAGGGGTGGGCACTCAATAGCAAATTCTCAGATTGTCTACTGCAATCTGTTCTGTTTAAGCTGTCATATGCAATTGGTTTAATTTTGCAGTTTTCTCACGTTGGTCTCCTACACAACTTTTCTGCAGTTATTCAACTCCTGGTGGATATTCCTCGAGGGCTGTCCATCCTATTGCTCTTGCTAAAGTGATGTCCATTGCTCAAATGATGAAGAAAGAATTTCCTGACCCAAATCTGTCACTTTCAGGCATCGGAGGAGTTGAAACAGGGAATCATGCAGCTGAGTTTATACTGCTTGGATCAAACACTGTTCAGGTGAAGGCATAGTTTTGTTTTGTGTGGGTGAGAGATTCTCTTGGTTTTCATTTTACGTTATGAAATTTCAATTGTGACATGTGTCAGCATTTATCACATCCCTGCAACTGTCATGAAAGCAGTGTAATAAGCGTTCTTTTATGACCCTGGTTTTAGCAGAATTTTTAATGGGTTATCTCTTTCGATCTAATGGATGCCATTTTCTTATTTTTCTTTTGATGGCCATGATGCTCTTTCAATTGAATACATGATTTAATGACTGCCGTAGAACATAATAAAATCTTTATTGGCTCAATAACTCTCGCATACTAATCTTTTGTTGGCAATTTCTTAGAAGTCCTTGAACTTGATGGTCACTTCAATGCTTACTAAGATTTGTTTGTTATGTAGAGGAAAATAAAGAAAGACATGCTTTATTCAATTTGGTTTGTTTTCCACCACCTATGTCTATTAGGATTTACACATCAGTTGATACTCTGGATTTGTTTGTGTTGCAGGTTTGTACAGGGGTCATGATGCATGGTTACGGACTCGTGAAGAAGCTCTGCTCTGAGCTAAAAGACTTTATGGCTAAGCATAATTTTTCATCAATTGAAGATTTTCGGGGGTAAGCCTATGCAATAATCAATATCATTTAGTTACCAATGTGAATGATATACCTCTTTTGCACATATAGGGCCAATGTAATTCATTCCCTCTGGTATCTTAAAATAAATTAAAGGGAAGGTTGAAACATTTGAGAAAATTATAAAGATTCTCTGCTATTATAGGATGTGTTGAGGATATCTGTATAAGAGGAAGTATGTATTGTGATTATGTATTTCAGGATATCTCTTCAGTATTTCACAACCCATACAGATTTGGTGCGGCGTCAACAAGAAGCTATTAGGCAGAGAAAAGCCGTTCGAAAAGGTTTAGCATCTGATAAGGACTGGACTGGTGATGGCTTTGTTAAAGAGACAGAAACAATGGTTTCTAACTGAAGACTATATGAAACAGATATTGTGGGCTTGAATTTCTCCGTTCATTCTATAAGCTGCTCAGCCCTTGTGTTGCTGAAAGGTGCAGCAGTTGCAGTTACTTAAGGGTATACGTTTCTGTTGTATCTTATGGACATTAACTGTTGTATCTTACACACAATAGCTCAACATAGTCTAAAGCTTTACCCTTCTTGTATCTTACACACATTAGCTCAACACAGTTTAAAGCTTTACCCTTGATTTCAGTCTTAAGGTATTGATTTAAAATCATTTGGCATTGTGTTTATGTTGGATACTTTGCTTTTTTGAGATTTGGTGTTGAGGCATAACTAGTGTCATTATACAGCGAATTTGGAATCCGTTTGGTCTACTTTTTCTTGACTGCATTATGACCAATTAAAGTCGGCAATACTGGGTAACTATATACTAATTTAGCTTAACAATTTTGTTGCAAACCAATAAATTTGAAATGTATCTCGGAATTTTCTGAAGAGAGATTCTCTAGCTAGCCCTTCAATATTGCAGTACTGGAAATTAAATATACTAGTGCCGTGTTCATTAGATAGATGGAAAATGTTATATTTTAACTTATAATATACAATAGTTGGGGTCCAAGATGCATCAACAAAAGTCATTGGGGAAAATGGACTCGCAGCTTGGGAACGCACATCCACATTCCTTTATAAGAATCCGATGACGACATAATTAAAAGAGAGCTTGGGGAATGCACATCCACATTCCTCTATAAGAATCCAATGATGGCATAATTAAAAGAAAACTACATGGAGAGAGCTAAACGTAGGCATTTTTATTTTTATTTTTTAAAGCTTATAATTTACAATTCTGTGATGCGTCAACAGAAGTCATTGAGGTAAACGGACTCAAAGCTTGGGGAACGGACATCAACATTCCTTTGTAAGAATCCAATGACGACGCAGAGGCAAAGAACAGAAAACTACATGGAGAGAGAGCTGAAAGTAGCCAATTTGTTTTTTGGTTTATTTGAGTTGATAAATTCGATTGTATTAAAAAGGTGTCAGTTTATAAAAGAATGCATGACGATGAAAATGCAGATCTTCATTAAAGGCCTGCTGATGCCATCAAAATGGTTTACATGATTGCCAAAATTCATATCACTAGAAGAATGTAGAAATTAAGTGTTTGTGCTTATTTTGGCACAAACATATGTTTGCGCATGATTAGATTGCGGTTCAGCAAAGTAGAGCCATTCATTCGATAGTTGCGACATCTAGATAACAGTAGAAAGAACGTAAACAAATCTAGAACATTGTGCAGAGTGCGATGAGAAAACAAAGGTAGAAAATGTAAGGAACACCATTGCAAAAAATAAAAAATACAACTGTTACCTCTGGCATAGAACATGTAAACTTGGGGAACAACATTTGCAGTGGCAATGGCTGATGTTGAGAAATCATTTGCTGCTTTTCAAAAAGCAGAAATTGCACTTCAGAATGCTTTTCACTTGAAATATTTACACAACTTATGAAGTTGCTAGATAGTTAAGTCTTGAAATTTGTTTGCATTTGTTAGCAAGTCCTTTAACCTAGCTGCTGAGTTTCAAACTATTAATTTTGTGCCAGTCATTTTCGGGGGAGGTTTTGCTAGCAATTTAACAGTTTACAAATGGCATTGATGTCATTGTCGACTCTGTTCCCTTAATACAGTTTCTTTTCTCCAGAATTAAAACCAACTTCTTTAACAACGAATCTTTGTCAATTTAGATACCCGGGAAAATAATTGACATAAATTTTATTAATTAAAGACCAGCCACCCGCTTTTTGGCCTCAGCATGTATTCCCCACTACTCTGCCATGAAAGGGAATATGCTCCTCTCTAGAAAGTCCCCAAGCCCAATATCCTTGTGATTTTAATTGAGCCCTCTTAGAATAACTCTTTATACACATGGCATGTTTCTAAGGAATGTTTGCCTCTTTTTCATTTAAAGCCCCAATCACTTGGATTGATTTCATTTTGCCCGCCCCTCCTCCCATCCTTATCAAGTGGCTCGGTTTTGTTGTTTGCTTTTGAGGAAGTTGGTGGCATTTTCAGAAGTATTGTTGGTTTTGTGTACCTATGGTAGTTGAATTAATATTGTTTATTCTACTAGTCATATTTTATATGGAGAATGTCGCTCAAGTTTTTCGAACCCACAATGTTGGCCTATAATAGTCATTGACCCTTACTAAATTGGCCTATAATAGTCATTGATACCTACTTGTGGATAAATTTGCAATGTGCCTTTCAAATGGGTTTCTAGCTAGCAAAAGAAGTGTAAATTCTAACTTCTTTTCAAATGAAAGCTAATTTCCAAAAAATTTAAAGTAAAATAAAATTTTAAAATTTTATTTTGAAATGGTGATAGTTCAATAACCTTTCAAATATAATTTAAGGCTACTTTGTGAATTTGATCATTATTCCTTATTTATGACTATAAAAGATTTTTTATTTCATTTTGTATAATTCTTTTAGACATAATTATAACTAGTAAGATTTTGAGCATGCATTTACAACTATTGATTATAATGTAAATTTGATTTAGAAACTTCTTTTACATACATTCCTTAATATTTGCCTCACATTTAATGTCCTATGGTTAGAATTTAGATTGTTGTTTACCGGAAGCATTTTTTCCTTGTGTAAGATTCTCACATTGATATACAATCTTTGATAAGTGATCCAAGGACCAAAATAAATAGTGGATAGACACACTTAATGGATTAAATGTGTTATTGTGGAAGCATTTATGAAATGATAAAGGGAGAGAGATATAGTCATTGTTATGAGACAGATAATTAGAGAGGACAATAGACACGATGCTAGAATTATAAGTTGTAAGATTATACTATGCAATAATTATATACAATGGTTCAAGAGGTTGCATGTACTACAACATATCTAACCACTATTGTACTTTGTATCCTCTATCCTAATTCAAGTAATGGAATAATACTATAATATACGAGTGTAGAGGATGAAGGGATGATTGAACCATTATAAGAATGATAATTGCTCACTTCGTAACTATTCTAAATCATCATTTTTTCATTTTCTGTAAATGTCGTTACACAACTGTGCCAAACAATACTAACATTGTCAAAGTTGTGTGACATCAACAACGAGGATTTAGGACTTTTCAATATGACCATGTGTGCTTGGGATGGCCTTGAATTCATCGGTGAAGATGCCACATGGTGCAAAGTATTGTCATTATAACATGAGTTGCTCAAAGGCCGAGATTCTCCTAGATCAATAAGGGCCCAACATGTTTGATCCTCTTGTTTTCACGAATTTTAAGTTTTTGGTTTGATTCATGGCATTCATTAAGGCTTAAATATTATTGGTGGAGTTTAATAGCTTTGTTTGCATTCATATCCTACTTGAGTTTTCCCTAGCTCTCATTCTTGCCATATACCCTTATTTATTGTTGTTTTCTTGAACATAATCATTGGGTCCTCTATTCTATATGTATAAAAAGTTTGGGTCCCCCACTTTGGGGCATGTTGACTAAGCATATGTCGAGATAATGTAGACTATCATGTTGCAACATATGATTTGTTGTACACAAAAATATTTTAGTGTATTCTCCAAGTTCAATTCTCTTCCTACACATCCTCTCGAAAGATTTTGTATGCATATTCAATAGGAAGTGCTTATGGTTTGTGCATGTAAATCCATTCTAAATTAGATAGTTACTATGAGAAATTAGATAGATGATTTCCAAAGTAAATGTGTCTAAAGATTACATCAATTGAGGATAAGATTGCCTATGTCAATAATCTTGAGTATGCTAGTGTCAATTGCATTTATGTCTCCCCATTTTAGAAATTTGTACCTCAAAATATTTCATCTCAAGAATGGATCCATAAATAGAATACAACTAATTGTTCAAAAAGTTTTCATAAGGTTAATAAGACTCCAAATGAAACTCCAAGAGACATGTTTTGAAATAAGTTGATCACTTTGCCTCCTATGCATCTTGTTACGAGATCCAAATACTATTGTGCCTATCATAGATTGCATGGACATCATACAAGTAGTTGTTGGGATTTTAAGAAAAAAATTTAAAATATCATTAATAGTGGTGATCTTAAATTATATACACTCTTTAGAACAACACCGGATTCAAGCACACCTTCAATAATTGAGCAACCTTTTCAAATTGTAGTTACATCTTTTAAAGAACAATTGGACAAGGAAAATCTACAAAAGGAACATTTGGAAAAACAAAAGTTACAATTAAGAAAGGAACAATTGGAAAAATGAAAGCTACATAAAGAACAATTAGAAAATGAAAAGTTGCATAAATAACAATTACAAAAGAAACAATTATTAAAAGAAAATTTACAATAAGAAAAGTTACAACAAGAAAGGTTGGAAAAAGAGATATTACTAAACAAGCGAAAAATAAACAACAAAGTATACTGATGAAAGAGGAAATGAAGAAAAATACACAACAAATTATACTAATGAAAGAGGAAATGAAGAAATTAGATTTGATTAAGAAGGAAGTTCAAAAGCAAGAGCTACCTAAGAAGGCTAATGTTATAAGAATTATCTCCAAGGGGGAAACTACAAATCCTTCTTCAACTACGAATTCTCCTTCATTTATAAATCCTATGATCATTAGTATTCACATAGATGGAAAACAATACACACGTCAGAGTTGATCCCACTTGCGAAGTCAATATGTGTAGTATGACACTTCTCAAATCTCTTGAATATGACATTGGATACTTGAATATGACTATGGCATGTGACCATTTCATAGGAGCTATTGATTGAAATGTATCTATTCATAAAAAAATGCAGACCATTGGATTTTAAATTGATCCTACTTTAGTTCAGTATAATGTTATATTAGGAACCATGGGTCACATCAATGGGTGCAACATTAGATAAGAATAATGACTATGTCACATTCAACATTAGATGTGATACTTTTTATATCTCAAATATTGGAACATATACAAATCAATAACAAAAAGTGAGAACTATTTCCACTACTAGTGCCCATGCATCAATATCTAATTTTTCTATGATCAAAACTAAGATACATTATACAAAATATGATACGACCACTAAACAAATATCAACACATGGTACATTTTATATACATATTCTGCTACATATAATGAATGCAATGTTTCTCATGCAAGTGTGAGTGTCCTTAAGAGTGTAGCACCATTTTTATAGTATAAAAATTTAGTGGCTTATGAGGATCGATTCAATTACTTAAAGTTCTTATTCTTGAATCATTGGATGTTTGTTTGATTACTTATTTCATATATTATTCTATTTTCACATACATATGTACATGTGGTCTTGCATTGACCATTCTTAGAGACCTTTCTTTATTGTGATAATGATATTTTCACTTGTCCCTTGCCTTTTGATTTCTTATTCTGACCTAGAAATCCATGACATATATCCTACAATGTTACATCCTTTACAACATTATCATTCCATTGAATATCTTTTTTTGGCATACTACTTGTTCATCCTTACATATTGACCACCTATAAATGTTATGGATTTCATGAAGCTTACATGATCACATACATTTATATCTACATGTTACATGAGCATACACCAATTCTTTCCTATTTGGGGCATGCTTATTATTATCTCCATATATTCTATTGAGATACATTTTTATGATTCACATATATAGTGGAGGCATATTGCTTGCCTTCACTTTCCCCACATTGCTATTCTATTACATTTTGTGCACACTATGACTTGACATGTGTTACAAATTGTTCAAATCCATACCATTATTCTATTTCATTGCCTTGAAACTTATATTTAATTTATTCTATACATGTGTTCAAAATATTTCAAAAATAATAAAAAAATCAAAATATTTTTGTTGTAACATCAATTTGCACCCTTGGAGAGGGTTCTTTAGGCTCTCTCCAATTGAGCTACACTATTGGGACAACCCCAGGCTGTGGGTCACCTATGGTGGGTTTGAACCTCTGGAGAAGGCTAGCTTCCTCTTGATGGATCACCTATACTAATGTTTGCACTAAGAAAAGGGTTAGAAAAGGGGGAAAGGGCTCCTACGAAAGCTAAAAGGGTGATGCACCAAATTTAAATGATAACTCACATAAGCATGAAGCAAACACTGAGGAAGCATAAGATAGTGCTAGCTCACACAATCTCACAAAACTTAGCTAGTTGCATAAGTGTTTCATAAACTAGGTTCAGGAGGCAATGAATGAAGGCAAAGAGGAGTTCTAAGACTCATTAAAAACTTGCATCAATGACAGAAAGAACACTAACTTAGACCTGCAACTAACTTGAAGCCACCTAGAAACGAGCAATAAAGAAGGACAATGGGCATGGAAGATTTTCCTTCACAATGCCATCATACACAAGCTTTGCTACACACAATTCAGAAGGGAGAGATAGGTAAAGAAAGTCTTTATTGCTTCAAGAGGTATTTCATACAAAATTCAGGGTCTAGCCTTATCAAATGAGAGTCTCTGCTCTTCTAGAATTGAGAGAGAATTTCTTATCAAAAGTGAGAGAGTTTACAAAATGGAAAAGAAAAAGAGATATAAGAGACAGGGGAGAGAGAGGGGGAACACACCATATGAGATCATTAAATGAGGTCCAATCACTTGGATAGGGTCCCAGCCACTTTGATCTATTAGAATTAATTCTGCCTCCCAATTAGCCATTCATTAGCTCCAAATAACTTCAAGCCCCTCATTGGCTTTAGAAGACATACTAGAAGACAGGAAATTGTTGGAGGTGTTGAGCCATGATTTACGTCAATGAAGAAAACACTTTAAAGGCTCTGTACAAGACTTGAATGTTCCACCTGTACTTTTCCAGTCCCTAAAACTGCTTCTTGAACTTCTACGCCACCTCCCACTTGTCTTTACTATAAGGACAAAGTCCTCATACCTTGAAGCTGGACAGAGCCATGCCATGCCTGCTTTGAGTGGCTATAGGTACTTGTTTGTCAAAAATATGACCATGTCAATAGACAAAACACTCCTTTATAATCACATATCTTCCCCTAATGCAAAATTTGAGCATAGGTCTTTACTATATATGAAAACCAATCTCATTTATTGGTTTTTGTATAGCCATTATATTGACGAAGACCTATAGATTGTATAGTCCTGTCATGAACTATATTAGGTCTAAACAAACCTATTCTACGTAAAAGCCCTATGGGAGACAAAAAATCATCATATGCACAAATATTATCTAAATAAATATTGAACACAGTCATAGAATAATACTATAAATTTGGAAAATGGGGTTGTTAGGTTCTAAATCTTCGACCAGAGGTCCTGAGCTTTAATGGCGTCAGAACCTTATTGTTAACCATCTTGACTGTATGACTACATCTTATTGTGACATTTGATCAATATTTAATAGCAACGGGATGATCCTTGCAAGATTTGCTTCTATTTCAACCTTAGGTCGTATTTGTTCTTCATTTAAGTCCCTTAGTTTTTGACTTTTAATATTGACCATCGATCTTGATTTGGGCCTTCTAGAATTGTGTTAACTATCAGCTCCTCATTTATTCCTCAGGATCCTACTGACTTCTTAACTTTGCTTACACTGGTGATATTTATATATAAAAATGAATGTGAGCCATATATCTTCTACCAATTTAACATGCTTAAGACACTTGGCACCTCCTTATTCACTCCCAAGATTTATTGACTTGTTGACTTCTTGTTCACTGTCGATTTAATCTTGTATGATTGATCATGCAACATCGATTTACTTGGACCCACTAACCTTGTCATTCATCATGTGCCATTATATTTGATCTTATCTTCCACAATCTTGACATTTGTCAGCGTTTCATTCATTCTCCAGTTCCAATAAATAGTTGACCTTTGCTCGTTGTTGATATGTTATTGTATGATTAAATGCACACCGTAGATCTGTTTGGGCCCCCTGATACTATCCTCACCCATGTACCATTAGATTTGATCCAAGATCTCATGATATTGAAACTTGTTAACTATGCGTTCATTCTTGGAACATTTGAATTATAACAGCTATTTGTTGAAGCCCAAATATGACATCTGTGTGCACGTCTTACTCTACTGTGTTAGGGTGTGGAGCTAAAAGCTTTACCTTGTTGCAAACAGAGGGAGGAGGTTTTTCGCAGCTTGACAGTCACCGGCGTCGGTAGGCCACAACCGACGTCGATTAGGGGAAGCGCAGAGGAAACCGGCATCAGTAGGAGATCGGCCAGCGTCGGCCACCTCCAGGAAGGCAGGGACCGACGTCGGTCACCTGTGGCGGTCAGAAATGCTGTTGACAAACAGTCAGTTAAGTGAACGCGGAGTTTGCATGTTGAAGACCAGTTTGAGTCTTTGAGCTGCCCGTCTAATTTAGTGTATGCATGAGATCTATATAATAGACTCATGGGCTGTATTGTTAAGTGTTGAACTTGTAGAACCCAAGTGTGGAGCTTGGAGAGTTCTTCCCATGGTGGAATCAAGTAGGATTCTCCATGTATGTAAGATCAGGTTTGATATGCAGGGTGTTGTAGGATCATGGTGGAGATCTACATGTGATAAGTAAGATCAGGTTGGTCTGCAGGGATGTGTGTATGCGAGGGTCAGAAGAGGATCGGCGGGGGAGCAAGATCAAGGTGACAACAATACATCAGGAGCAGGATCATGGTTAGATCTACTTGGAGTATCGGTTCGTACTCGGTTGTACCAGATGTATAATGAGGTGAACAACAGCTTGTGTCAGTTGTTAGTTGTGACCTATGAGAGAAGATTACTCAGGTGGGAAGATTACTTGGAGCCGTTGAGGAGGAAGCCTCACAGAGGTGGAGAAGAGTGTGATCTCTTTATTGTAATTTCCTTTGTAATGAGTTGAATACAATTATGTGTTGCCTCTCAGTTTCTGTGTTATTTCTCATTCATAGTTATTTGTTCTTCTGGTATTTCTGCATGTTTAAGTTGCTTATACATTGGTAATCATGTGTGCTCTTAAATCTGACAAGTTGTGTCAGAGCTTTAGGGAACTTTGGTCCTATCAAATGGTATCAAAGCGAGGTTGGACGTTCTCAGAGCGAGCTTGACTAACAGGTGGTTCAGATCTATTAAGTGTGTGTTGATTATAGGTTACTCATAGGGGTTGTTGTTTGAGTAAGAGTATAGCAAGGCAGAAGAATGGAGAAATTTAGACACAGGTGTAGCACCACAGGGAGTGTGGTGGGTTGTCTTCGAGTGGGAGCTTGAAGAGGAATACAAGCCAGGATGCAAATTAGACAGAGTACTGGTATGGGTACAGGTGTAGCTCTTTATCTCCAAGTGGGAGATTGTTAGGGTGTGGAGCTAAAAGCTTCACCTTGTTGCAAATAGAGGGAGGAGGTTTTTCGCAGCTTGACAGTCACCGGCGTTGGCAGGCCACAACCGACGTTGGTCAGGGGAAGCACAGAGGAAACCAGCATCGACAGGAGATCAGTCGGCGTCGGTCACCTCCAGGAAGGCAGGGACTGACGTCGGTCACCTGTGGTAGTCAGAACTGCTGTTGACGAATAGTCAGTTAAGTGAACACAGAGTTTGCATGTTGAAGACCAGTTCGAGTCTTTGAGCCGCTCATCTAATTTAGTGTATGCATGAGATCTATATAATAGACTCATGGGCTGTATTGTTAAGTGTTTAACTTGTAGAACCCAAGTGTGGAGCTTGGAGAGTTCTTCCCATGGTGGAATCAAGTAGGATTCTCCATGTATGTAAGATCATGTTTGATATGCAGGGTGTTTCAGGATCATGATGGAGATCTACATGTGATAAGTAAGATCAGGTTGGTCTGCAGGGATGTGTGTATGCGAGGGTCAGAAGAGGATCAGCAGGGGAGCAAGATCAAGGTGACAACAATACATCAGGAGCAAGATCATGGTTAGATCTACTTGGAGTACCGGTTTGTACTCGATTGTACCGGATGTACAATGAGGTGAACAACAGCTTGTGTTAGTTGTTAGTTGTGACCTATGAGAGAAGATTACTTAGGTGGGAAGATTACTTGGAGCCCTTGAGGAGGAAGCCTCACAGAGGTGGAGAAGAGTGTGATCTCTTTATTGTAATTTCCTTTGTAATGAGTTGAATACAATTATGTGTTGCCTCTCAGTTTCTATGTTATTTCTCATTCATAGTTATTTGTTCTTCTGGTATTTCTGCATGTTTAAGTTGCTTATACATTGGTAATCATGTGTGCTCTTAAATCTGACAAGTTGTGTCAGAGCTTTAGGGAACTTTGGTCCTATCATGCTGGATCAACTTTGAAGGTTTGTAACTTGAGATAGACAACTCATCAAGTCATGAAATTTTTAGAGAATGATTTAGGCATGAAGGACTTCATGTCCATGTGATCCTTTGGCTTGAGATGATTTTTAAGCATACTTATCAAATATGCAACCGGATTGACCCATTCATTTCTACATGACGTGTTGATAACGGTCTGGTCCATCTTCTTCACTTGCTTAAGTCATTTGATCATTTGGTCAATCAAGAAATCTACTCAGCTGATCTATCTAGGTAGAATCTTTGTATGTGGGGTAAACTTGGCCAACATCTTTGGTGACTCACAGAAAAGCATGCTTGCTATGCTTGATAACCTAGACTATTTGTCTTGATTGATCCATTGGGCATGGAGTCACAAGTCTTTGTTCTTAGCTGAGATGAAATGATGCAAGGCTACCCCTCTAGATAACTCCGTATTGAAGCAACAAGGACCAAAAGAAACAAAATACCCAAGGCATTTTGGAAAAGGAAACACACAATAGGAAAGGAA
The DNA here is from genome assembly GCA_037957365.1 of Torreya grandis. Taxonomy (NCBI): domain Eukaryota; kingdom Viridiplantae; phylum Streptophyta; class Pinopsida; order Cupressales; family Taxaceae; genus Torreya; species Torreya grandis. The sequence continues at coordinate 581,107 of JARHVA010003448.1, read as the reverse complement.
ATAAACCTAAACAAAGCCAAGGCAACTAACCTACTAAATAAGTGTGCACATAGGCACTTAGAGAAAAGCATGAAATCTATTCTAATATATAAAATATTATATAGCAATTTACAAGCACCTCCCTCCTCGGTCAAATCAGAAACTTTTAGTATCATTCACTTGTAACAAACCAAGATGAAAAATACCTTGCTTTGGAGGTACCAACATTGGTGAACTAAGCAACTTGATGGCCAATCCTTTTGATGTGCTTTCTAATGGATGAAATGGATTAAACATGGCTCCAATGTAGACATAATGGTCCAAGTCTTCCAAGCTTGGTGCATGTTGGACTGTAGGAGCACTTGCTTGATGTTGCTCATCACCCTTAAGAAAGCCTTGCATGAAGACTTCATTTAGACTCTTGGAAGCAACTGCACTTGGTTCACTTGGTGGTTCAAAAAGACCATGTTCTTACACCTTGTCCTTGTGCAAATTAGGATTGATCATGCTCAGAATAACATGCTCATAGGTTCCTAGAAGGACATGTCTCTTAGCCTCTTCAAACTCTTTGGTTATGGCATTGAACCGCTGCCACAACCCTTAAATTTTTCATTGGTATGTTCATCAAACTACATTTATTGAGAATTTGAGATGTCTCTTTCATCAACCTCACTCAATATTTCATGTTGATCTTCAAATGCAATGAGGGTTGACTTAACCAACCAACATCTGAAATATCACACCTGTCTTGCTCAAGGTCTGATATGATTTCTTCTTGCTCCAACATATCAGGGCTATCCTCAACTAACACCTCATCTTGAAGTGGAACAACCTTAGGCACCTGGTTTTGATCCTCTTCCTCATCTATGTAGAATGGACCTTCAGTGGTCCATTCAAGGTCTACCCCATGTTTAGCTTGAGGATTGTCCTCTTTAGGCAAGTTTGTAACACTAAGCTGCTCCATTTCACTCAATAAATCTGAGCACAAATGTTGTCATTGTTCTCTTAAGTTGTTTGAGCTTCCCTTGACCTCTATAATAGGTTCATGAAGGCTATGCTCTTGCTTCTAATCAAGCTCCTTCAACTTAAAAATTGAAACATGCTCTTGCCTATGAAGTGGGATGCCTATCATGATTTTCTCATCATAGATACTTGCATTGTCCTCCTGTGGCTCACTTATGATTACAAGATCCTCCTCTATCTTTTGTAAAACATGGTCTTTCTCCAAAAGGGAAATGGTGGGAGGGTGAAGAAGTTCACCTTGTTTGTAACTTAGGAGAGTGTCCCTTATAACTAGGTACCTTGAAGGGTCTCTTTGGTGGCTCTTGAGGAAAAGAGAGTCTCAAAACTCTTGTGCACCAAGCTCTTTGAGTTGAGCTATGGTTGTTTGATTCATTTCTTATACAACTAATTCCTCCTCTACTAGAATTGGTTCTTGGATTGTCTCAACTAGCACCTCCTCCTTATTTATGCCCTTCTAAACTGATTTTCATGATGGAAATGAGTATGGAACAAATACTTTTTATTCCTTTTTAATGGTTATAGGAGAGTGTGGCCTCACAAGTGAGGGCATGACATAGCCAAGGTTAAATGTGTTGGAGAAGATCCATGATGCAATGGATTCATGCTCCTGAATGGGAATGAGTGTCTAAGTTTGAGGCTCTTGGAAAGGAAAGGACACATAAGACTGATCCAAAAAAGTCTATTGATCTTCATAAGATATCAACACACTATTTGCATTTTGGATCATGTTTCTCATCATTACTATGTCCTCATTTTTACAAGATGATCATTATTCACCTTCAAAAACTGACCATATGTTCTTGACCAATTGAAGAGCACTCCTTGCCTCTTGTAGAACATGGATAGGGATGATAGAAGTAAATTCTAAACCCCTACCATTCTCCCTTATCAACTCAATATAAAATGATCATGCTTGCTTGACTCCTGAAAAGGATGTAATAGGGTAAGCCTGGTCTTGAATAGGGGAATTAGAGGACTGATTTGAATGCAAAGGAGGCTGACCCTAGTCATATGTAGGGGTGGGAAGAGGACAAAGGCCATGATAGGGCCGATAGGCTATTTGAGGGCCACTTGGGGGGAATAAATAAACATTATTTGCCTGATAAGTGTAATGCTGAAGCAGAGAATAAGCATATTGATTAAGAGATGGTTGATTGTACATACCAAATTATAGTGATTATGCACTTAGTTAGGCTACTTAAACCAGCTGATAGATGCTCAGAGTTGCCATTGATATTTGCACACATGCCTCCAAAGGCTGATTGGATGAAGAGAACATCAAAACTCTTTACCAATGAACATAGTAAATCCCACCAGGCATGCCAAAAATTATTGTAGTGTAAATTTGTACCCTTGGAGAGGGTTCTTTAGAGTCTCTCCAATTGAGCTACACTATTGGGATAGCCCTAGGCTATGGGTCACCTATGGTGAGGTTGAACCTTCGGATAAGGCCGACTTTCACTTGATGGATCACCTATACTAATGTTTGCACTAAGAAAAGGATTAGAAAAGGGGGAAAGGGATCCTAATAAAGCTAAAAGGGTGATGCAACAAATTTAAATGAGAACTCACATAAACATGAAGTAAAGACTGAGGAAGCATAAGACAGTGCTAGCTCACACAATCTCACAAAACTTAGCTAGTTGCATAAGTGTTTCATAAATTAGGTTCAGGAGGAAATGAATGAAGGCAAAGAGGAGTTATAAGACTCACTAAAATCTTGCATCAATGACATAAATAACACTAACTTAGACTTACAACTAACTTGAAGACACCTAGAAATGAGCAAGAAAGAAGGACAATGGGCATGGAAGATTCTCCTTCACAATGCCATCATGCACAATCTTTGCTATACACAATTCAGAAGGGAGAGATAGGTAAATAAAGTATTTATTTCTTCAAGAGCTATTTCATACAAATTTTGACAGGGTCTAGCCTTATCAAATGAGAGTCTATGCTCTTCTAGAATTGAGAGAGAATTTCTTATTAAAAGTGAGAGAGTTTTCTTCTAAAAATTGAGAAAGTTTACAAAATGGAAAAGAAAAAGAGATATAAGAGATAGGGGAGAGAGAGGGGGAACATGCCATATGAGATAATTAAATGAGGTCCAATCACTTGGATAGGGTCCCAATCACTTTGATCTATTAGAATTAATTCTGCCTCCCAACTAGCCATTCATTAGCTCCAAATAGCTTCAAGCCTCTCATTGGCTTTAGAAGACATACTAGAAGATAAGAAATTATTGGAGGTGCTGAGTCATGATTTACATTAATGAAGAAAACACTTTAAAGGCTCTATAAAAGACTTGAATGTTCCACCTATACTTTTCCAGTCCCTAAAACTACTTGAACTTCTACGCCACCTCCCACTTGTCTTTACTGTAAGGATAAAGTCCTCATACCCTGAATTTGGATAGAGATATGCCATGCCTACTTTGAGTGGCTATAGGTACTTGTTTGTCAAAAATATGACCATGTCGATAGACAAAACACTCCTTTATAATCACATATCTTCCCCTAATGCAAAATTTGAGCATAGGTCTTTACTATATATGAAAACCAATCTCATTTATTGATTTTTGTATATCCATTATATCGATGAAGACTTGAAGATTGTATAGTCCTTTCATGAACTATATTAGGTCTAAATAGACCCACTCTACCTCTAAACCCTATGGGAACTGATAACTCATCATATGCATAGATCTTCTTTAAATAAATATCAAACATAGTCATAGAATAATAGTGAAAACTTTGGAAAATGGGGTTGTTAGGTTCTAAATCTTTGACCAGAGGTCCTCAACTTTAATGGCATCGAAACCTTATCGTTAACCATCCTAACTGTATGTCTGAAACTGCTTGTGACATTTGATCAATCTCTAATGGTGATAGGATGATCCTTGTAGGACTTACTTCTATTTTGACTTTAAGTCACATTCATTATTCATTGAAGTCCCTTAGCTTTTGAATTTTAATATTGACCATCAATCTTGATTTGGGCCTTCTAGAATTGTGCCAAATGTCATCTCCTAATTCATTCCTCAAGATCCTACTAACTTCTTGACCTTGCTCACATCATTGATATTTATATGTATAAATTAATGCAAGACATATATCTTCTACCAGTTTAACATGATCAAGACACTTGGCACCTCCTTATTTATTCCCAAGATTTGTTGACTTGTCACTCACCATTGATCTACTCTTGTACAATTGATCTTGCACCATCGCTCTGCTTGGACCCATTGACATTATAAATCACTATACACCATTGGATTTGATCTTAGCTTCCATGATCTTGACATCTTTTAACCTTTCATTCATTCTCAAGATCCGTTGACTAGTTGAACTTTGCTCACTATTGATTTGCACTTGTATGATTAAACACGTGTCATAGATCTATTTGGGCCCACTGATACTATCCTCACCTACATGCCATTAGATTTTATCTAAGATCCCATGATATTAGCACTTTTTAGCTACACGTTCATCCTTGAAACATTTGAATTAAAATGGCTATTTGTTGAAGCCCAAATTTGATGTCTATGAGCACATTTTACTCTATTGAATCAACTTTGGAGGCTTCTAACTTGATATAGACAACTCATCAAGTCATGAAATTTGTATAGCATGATTTAGGCATGAAGGAATTCATGTCCATGTTATCCTTTGGCTTGAGAGGTTTTCTAATCATACTTATCAAATGTGTAACTAGATTGACCTATTTATTTCTACATGATGTGTTCATGATGGTCTGTTCCATCTTCTTCACTTGCTCAAGCCATTTGATCATTTGGTCAATCAAAAACTCTACTCAACTGATCTATCTAGGAAAAATATTTATATGTGGGCCAAACTTGGATAATAATTCTAAAAAAAATCCAAAATCAGGATCTAAACATGACATGTTTGCTAGTTTACATTATTTATTTATGTTATTTACCACATGTTTGGTAGATGACATATCTTTTTCCATACACACATGCATTTCATGGTATATATGAGTGAGATGCAGGTCATATAAGTTTTCATGATACATGGGTGTATGGATGCATGGCATTCATATGCTTAAGGGCCATGCCAATGCTAGGGGCATCTCATTCTATATGTTACATTGTTATAGGTTATAGCTTTATATGACCTTTACATTTATCATGTTGAGTTTTATTTATTTCTTACACATGGAATTATCTTGCTTATATTATTTACAATTCTACATTGCATGGATATGTTACTTGGTTATGCTATGTCATTGACACAAATTTATGGCATAGACTAATTTGACTTGTTCTATGTTTCATTATTATTATTTCATTTTCTGTAGGATAATAATTGATTGTGTTTATTTAGCTCTTACTTGACTATATGCCATTGTTTTATTGAGTGTATCATTATATGCCTCTTTATTTCTCACTTTTTCTTATTACATTAGTTTTATTGAGTTATCATTGTATGACTCTCTTGTTGGGACCTCACCTTATTTTACTACTTTTTTTTATTGAGTTTCATTACCTGAATCTTTCTTTGGGCCCTTGCCTTGTGTGAAATTTTATTCTCTGTTGCATGTGACTCTTGCCTTGTGTGACATGAATGATATTGTGTGTGATTCTATTGTGTAAATCATGGCCCTAACATTTTATTCTTAAGAGTGAATAAAACTAGAATTATTTGATGAGTTTTCTAAGTTTTTGGTGTTGTGGTCCAAATCACACACTTCCACATTTGTGTGTGGTGTCATGATCCATATCATACACCTTCCTACATATTTATTTTTCAATGCTTATATCAATTATGGTTACTACGGTGTGCCTAATTTTTATATCTATCTTGACTTGACAATTATATGCTTTACACTACATGTTTATAGTCACCTAAATCTAGTTACAAATACTTGATTATGTCAATTTTGGCCCTATTTCAGTTTAATTAACTTGTGCACTTAATCAGGTCCTATTTCACCATCTCACCATATCATAAGCACTTATATGGACCTATTTATTTTATAAATTACTATCTGACGCACACATAAATGTTCAAAATCATAAAAAATCCTCTAATCATCTGTACGAACAATCTAGATCCCAAAATTGACACATATCCATTGTAGGACATGATCAACCAATTGGGTCAATAGTGAGTCAATCTATGGGTTGATCTTGATCTTAGGCTCTCTAATGATTAATTTTCAAATTTTAACCCTTCATTACAAATTGGTATGCATGTTTAGGATATGTATCATGAGGTTTCCCATTTTAGATTTCTATAAAATCACAGTCAAGTCTGTAGATGCTTAAATCTAGATTTATATGTTAAACTAGTCTTATACACTTGACAAATATAACTCAAGGCTCTATCATTTATTTCTAAACCTTCCTTGTAACCAATAGGCTCGTCTTCACCATCCCACTAAGCCTAAATGCTTATTTCTTAGTCCAACCTTGATATTGTAATTACCCAAATTACATGTAGCCTAAAGCATGTTTAAATTATGCTATATATCCTTCACTATTAGTTACAAAGTTCCAACAACCTTCCATATTCTTGGATAATTGTGTTTAGACTTGGAATGTAGCATCGACACTATTTTCCTAGATCCAATGCAAGTGTCATTGCCTTCTAAAGACTCAAATTTAAAAAATATTTTGATATGTATGGGTCAGCCTAATAAGTTTCATTATCCATTAAATGGGAATATTTTCAAAGGTGTGTTATAAATACAAATTAAAGCTAAATCATTATTCATCTAGATAAATACCAAGCAAGAACCTATTCAAGCTCACTCAATCAATAATACAACTGATTATCTCGTATTTCAATATCATCATAAGAGTAGTTCTATTATAGTTCTAAAGCATTAAAATAACAACCCATTAGTAGTATTTGTCAAGTTACAATTTAAATCATTATATGCACTTGCACATAGTATATTACACCCTTGTGCACACACAATCTAACACATATGGGAGAACTACATATGTCTGAGGCCCTCTTCAAAGTATTGGATATGTATGCAACACTAATTGACATAAGGTTCATTGAGGTCAGCTTGAATTCATGAGCCCACTAACCCATTTTTGGCAAGGTGACAAGACCTAAGAAGAGGATCTAGGTTTTGAGCTATATTATAATATCGAAAGCCTATGCACATGATCTAAACACATAATCTAAAAGGCAATACAAAACCTAGAAATACATAGGTGAAAGTTTTAGTCAATAGTCAATACTATGTACATGACAGATGCATTGAAGCACAAACAACAGTGTTGATCATGCAAGTGTCTATAGGGTGACGCAAGTGTCAGTGCTGGAAAAAAGCTATTTTTTAGAATTTGATGACTTGATCAGAATATTCAGATAGTATATTTATACAATTGCCTTTTTTAGATCTACCTGTGCACAAGGGTATAAGATAAGTACAATTTCTCCTTTGCATTACTATTATTAGAAAATTGTATGTTGTATTTTTTATATTTAGCACATGATTAGATTCAATATTTATTATCAAAATATCTGTAGAATCTAAATTCATTAATTGGCCTATTTTTTAAAGAGTAACTTACTCCTTATTTGATTAGGCTACTCTCTTTGTTTTAATCCTTATTTCCAAAAATAGTTAAACATTTAGTGAACCTGACCTTTGAGTATTCTCATGTAACTCCCATCTTATTCTAGGGTTTTGAGCTTGCTAGGGTTTCCGATTTCAATAATTTGGAGATGCAAAATTTTCCATTACTTGTGGCATATTTGTTTGAATTTAGAAAATATGGAAAATGTTAAAAAAGATCATTTCAAAATGGAAGACAAATAAACCTTAATTTATCATTTAAATACAAATCAAGAACTAATTAATGCATTCTTACATGTTACATAGGAAGAAATCACTAACTATGTTAAGGATAGTGCATCCACATCTAATAATGAGGAACCTTTAAATAATACAATGTTTGCTACATCATCCATAGGAACAATCAATACTTCAAATAAATTATTAGTTTCAATGCTGACATCAACACAAGTGGTGTTTTCATCCCCTTTGGTGACTTCTCAAATTTTAAATCAAAATCCTAATGGGTCTACTATGCATACTTTTTTACAAGTTATGCAAGTTTTGGAAGCTAATATTACCAACATTGAGCAAAATGCTATGAAATAAACTCATGCTATTGATTCTCCAGATGTCTTACATAATCCTATAGAACTTGAGATATATTTTCACCCCTTTCCAACTAGTTTTGTTGCATCCAAGTTCACACTTTATATGATAAGGGTGATCTTGAGCAAAATATTCAATATTTCTATGCAACATGCCTCAAATATGCTTCAAGTGACAAACTTTTGACTAAATTCTTTCCAAGAAGTCTAAACAATATGCTTTAAGATGGTTATATGATTTACCAATATAATTATTAAGAGCATTCAAGCCTTTGGTGGATTAGTTTTTAACACATTTTAAAATCAAAATTATTGAAAAGATGTCATATGCACAAATTTATAAGATAAAACAAGGAACCCATGAGCCTATTAATGAATATGTCTTGAGGTATAAGACAATGTTATTTAGAATGACAAATCTAATGAGAAGTTTGATTTCTCCCTTACATGAGTCTATTATTTTTGAGAAGTTTAAATCTTTTGATGATTTATGTCATATTGTTCGAGATATAGAAATGAAACTTATTTCTTGAACAAGCTTAAGTATGTAGCAAACACATTGACTACATCCAATACAAAGTTCCATAGCAAACTAAGCTATAAGGTCAAACTTATTGAGGGTAAAAAATAAAAAACCACCATGGTTAATAAAATGTCACAAAAGCCTAATTGGATTATTTTATCTAATTCACCTAAGAGACAATTTACATAATTAATTGAGTATCCAACTTTGATACTTTCAAAGCTTGTGGAGTGTTATCTCATATCTCTCCCTCCTCTTATGATGGTTGATACGAGTCAATCTCTACCAAATGGATATGATCCCAATGATTATTATGACTACCACAAATGTGCATGACATTCTATGAACATATGTTTTAAATTGAAGCATAAAATACAAGACATCTGAGAATAATGAACAACTCACATTTGAGGATTTTATAAAGGATTCAGGGTCACAACAACAATCCATTACAAGATCATTCTAATGAAATGTCAGAAGTGAGAATGACATATCATGCACATCCTCCTCCACCACATTATAGGCATAAATTATATGGGATTAGTGATACACTTATACATGAGATACCTCATATGGTTCATAAACCTTCTATTTCATTTGATGACATCAAGATTGTGGATGATGACCAAGATCTTGATTCTTTATTTATTGGGGCACATATTGATCATCAACCTATACATAGTGTTATGGTTAATAAAAATTCTAGTGAGAATATATGTACCATGAAATTAATCAAACATTAGGGATACACATAGGATGCTTTATTTCCTTTGACTAAAATGGTAAAATAATTCAATGAAAAGACACAACAAGTTTTTGGTGAGATTGATTTACCTTTAAAGGTTGGTTCAACACATATGACCACAACACTTTTAGTTATACTACATACATGTGTATTTGATATGTTATTGGGAAAACCTTGGATTCATAAGATCTAGTTAGTACCTTCCACAGTGTGTGGGTGTCTTCAGTTTATTCATTTCAACAAGGTAATTATAGTTTCAAGGATTCAATAAGAATATCCTTTGTAACAAGAAACATTTGTTTCATGACAATTAATTATACAACCTACTAAGTTTAATCAAATAAAAAAATGGTAAACAATAGGAAATCCAATTTCCTAGGCAACTAATACTTAAGATTCCATTGCATTAGAGATCTACAGTGGACTCTTTGAGATATTCATTTACACCTTTGTGACCTAGCTAGCTATTGACATCGAAGCACCATGTTTTAGAATGGGTAAAAATATGCAATATTACACCATAAAAATCACATAGGATTAAAAAATGGGTTCCATGAACCATTACACCTTCTAATACTACCTCACGACCATAGAGTCATATGAGACATACATAGAGTATTATAGATTCTTTAGTTCTACATTTGGCACATATACATGATCTTTGGTAGCATGACCATTTTAATATACCATATGCACAATACATATCAATTTATGAGAATATTATAGATGGGGTCTCAGCTATAAATCCCTTTTCAAAACATATCAATATTTTGAAAAATAAAAAAAATCAAATATTTAAGAAAATATAAAAACATTCAAATAAATAAAAAATATAAAAATATTTAACATTCCACTTATTTACTAAGATTTTTGAATATGTTTTTAAATTTATGTTAGTATATACCAATCAATTATTTATACACATATGTTTCATATGTACCTGAGTGTGATCCATGTATACATTAGATCCATGATATATATGCATGCAGATGTTGGACCTTTCCTATTGGCACATGACACATTACATTTGGGGCATCTTGCTTTTATATGATCATGATTGACATAGGTTATATTATTTTATGAAAATTTACATTTGAGATTATATACTATCATTTACACATTCCTATACTCATGTTACTATCTCACACAATATACTTTGATATGCTATTTTACATGTTTTTTTGCTAACATATGTATGCAAGGACTAATATGTTATAACTATGTTAGTTGCTTCTATATTTTATTGAATTAATATATTCACATGAATCAATTGAGGTTAATTATTATTTATTTATTTATATTTATTGTGTAACATTTAAACATATTCCTTGCTTGTTGGCCACAATGCCTTTTGACCAATTTTTGACCCCAGGTTAAAATAGGTCATCCCCTCTAAATTGAAACTTTCATAGGGTGGTCATATGGATTTTTAATGGTATAAAATGGTCCTAAATAATACCATATGGTAATTTTTTCCCTTAATTATCTTTGGACCAAGTTTTAATAGACACATTTTCTTCTTTATCGCTGCCTTCACAAGCCTAGAAAGGCAAAATTGAAGTGGATGGTATGGCCAGGGGAGATAGAGTTAGGATATAAAATTTTGGACATTTTTAAGGATAATAATGAGATTAAAATTAGTGGATTTTTTTTATAATTATGTCTTATTATTTATTAACAATCACTAAGAGTGACAATAGGCCACTATGGCTTATGCATCCAAGAGGGGTCTATTCTTATCCCTATTTATCTAGCTCAAAAATAAATGGAGAGGAAATATTTTAAGGGTAGTTTTTAGAGGTATTGGAGGTAATTTTAATGATGGCTTGATTAGTTTAATCATATCCATGAAGTAATTTCACTTGAGGGAAAAAGGTCTTGGTATACAAGCTATTTTAGACAATCCTGTTGCAAGTCCCTGTTTCCTCTTCATGGTGATCATTATCAGGGGTATCTAATGCTACATAACTCATGAAAGACCATTAAAATCCATGGAATTCAAGTGTTTTGTTTGAAATGGCTCTCTTTTTCCATAATCTCCAAGTGACTTGCTTTTTGAAAGACTTATATGGTATTTGAATGATCTTTCCACGTTTGAACTTCATTTTGGTTTGAATATCAATAAGTAAAATAATTGATCATCAAGATAGACACTTTTAAGATATTAGTTTGTTTAAGAATGGGGAACATGACCCAAATTTGAATCTTGAGCAAGTTCATGAAGTGTCTCAAGTACTTACATGCCTAAGAGTCTATCAACATGTATTCAAGGACCCAAATCCATGTTAAAAATGTCTAGATAACATGGAGAGGTAAGTGAAACCTCATTCAAACTAAAAAATATCATCAAAAGCATGACACACCATCAAAAGACTCCATTATCAATGCTCAAAACTCCATAGTCTGTCTAGTAGTTGAAGTTGAAGGGGATGACATCATGTTTATCACATGATTTGTGATACATTAAGGAAGGATAAAATAATTGTGTGATGGTTTCATAGGATGAAAAGCTCAAAACTCAAATAGCTCAAAGAAGTGGCTTGTGTAGTCTTAAACAATCATTAGATACCTACAGGTGCCAAGCCTATAGGTCCTCTTTTGGACCAAGTTAACATCAAACTAGCACTAGAATAATCTCAGATAGAAGATTTAACCTCAAGGCAGATGAATATAGGTGTCACAAACCTTTAAGAATCCACTAGGTCACTCACAATCAAGAGGACAAGAGACTGAGAAAATAGTCAAAAAACATCTACAATACCTTGTATAGAATATACACCCATGATGAAATAAAAGTTGGTTTGAAAGTGCCATCAATGTGTTGAAAAACCCTGTAGTCAATGACATAAACCATTTTAAAGAGTTAGAATCCTTCAATAATTATGGTAATGGAAAAAAATTTAGTTTCCAAACCTGCATATAGTTCATAGCCCTAATAAGTACTTATAATCCATATAGACTAGTAGGTGAGCTAAAGGTGAATATAACGAAGAATTCTGAGATTATGTTTGAAAGTGTTGAACCTATTTTGGAATTTCAAGCAATTTGAAGGACCAATAGAAGATGGTATGTGAGAATGTGATAAGTATGCATTCTTGACACTAAAGGGGCATCTACAGACCTACCTAGAAGGATTACTCAATTAATTACCTAAAGAGAATGGTAGTGTGTATTCATAGGTTAATTTGAACTATATTGAAACTTTAAGTAAGTCCATGGAGCATCATCAAGTATTATTGAAGAGGATCACTGATGGAAGGTACGGTCTAAAACACTTGATACATTCAATTAGCCATAAAATAGGCACCTACAGGTTGCTACTAGAAGCTCAGTTATGTTCAGACCTAAAAGAGGGACTAAATTATGTTTGAAAGTGTTTGAATTCAATTTTGTATCTAAAACAAGTTCATTAAACTTGGATAAATTTAGTGACATGAGAGTGAGGTCCTAGGCAATTAGGAATGCAAAGTCAACCTTAGATTGGTCACCTACAACCATTAAAAATATGTCAACACAAGTGAAGAGCAAGGTGATAATGGTATGAAAGGTATTGAAGAGGTTAGGGTGAATGTAATCATGGAAAATCTAATTTGTCACTAAAGAAGATCTGTTACCTTCTTAACAAGATGAATTGGCCTATTCAAAGCCTTCTCAACGTAAGGCTAAGAGCATAAAATTTATTCACAGTGAGAAAGAAGATGATAAGAAAGAAATACTTAAGTTAGTATAATGAGGATGTATCAAGTTTAAAACATGAGAAAACCATAAATAATCAATGGATAAGTGGATTGGAAATCACTCACACCTTGCAAGTATAGAACTCAACATAAGTTGGAAGTCTTCCTACATCACCAAAATAGGGTAGTCTCTAAGGTCAATATGAGGATTATTAGTCACATAGATTCAAAGATGGTTGAGAATAAGGAATTTTTATCTTAACATCTGCAAAATATAAATTTAATCCCAAAGGAACACCTCATGATAGATCAAGACCCTACAAGCATCTACAGGTGGGCCTACTTGAAAGACAACTAGTCTTAAGTCAATTTAAGAGAATGGTAGAGTAAGTATTTGAGAGGTTTTTGAAACCTAATTGAATACTATAAATTTATATTTCAATAATAATGATAGGGAATCTACTGGTGTAGTAAATGAGGTCTCAAACTCAAATGACAATCAAGTGATTCATGGATACCTACATGCTATATAAGCACAAGTAGACCTTAAACCTAAAGTGAAAAGCAAAGCAAAAAGTGAGGGACTCTGAGGTTCACCTTAGATAAAAAAGATCATAATATGTGGTGAGACCAAAGAAAACATGAGGCGGTGTAACAATTGGATCCTAAACCATAAAACTCAGTCTAAGCCCAAAACCCTGCAGTCACATTAGCAGACCCTACCTATTATGAGAGAAATGATTGTTTTGAGGGCTCTAGAAGCATGATCAGGGTTTGAAATTTTGTACAATGGGTCATAATGAATTTAAAAATACTTCCATGGTCTCATTTAGGTCATAAAACAGTGTAATTAATAACTCTTTTGTCTTAGACCTTGCCCACTCCTTGGGCAAGGGGCAATCAAGAGACTTAGGCATCCACTTGGTCCCAAAGAACAAAGTAAGCATTACATACCTCATGAATGGATATTTATGGTAGTAAAAATACATAAAAGAGGTATCCATTTATTCTCAAGTAGAAAAAAACATCATTTTTCACTCTAAGGCCTTTGAGGGATAACAAAGAGAAGATAGGCTCTTAAACCCCACATCCTGACTAGTGCACCATGAGCACACAATGGGGTAACCAAAAATTAAAAAGAATGATAAATAATTTGAAGAGATTTTATATATGTTTATGAACTATTAATATCAATGAGAGTGACTTCTGAGACTCAAAACTCATGTTTGACCTCTGTCTAGCCTCAAAAACACTAAGCAAGCCACCCAAAGAGCAACTTCAGATGCTCATACCATTAGTCAAAATTTTAAATGGAGTACGAGAATTTTTGAATATTTTAATGGGTATAATAATAAGGTTTTAAAATTTAAAGCAGTTCATTCAATGATTTTTCCTTATGAACAATCGTTAAGACCCCAAACAGGTCTAAAACCTCTCTTAAACCCTAATAGTGGCCAGTCATGGGAAAAAGAGCTCAAAATCACATATGATGATATATTTTTATCCTAAAAAATATTTTATGTTGTTGAGGACTCTAAGGAGGTTCTTCACATGTACTTCACTTATATGAACTACCCAAAATAACCTTATTTTTGCATGTTTTTGGTGGTTTATAGGTGTTCCAAGAAGGGGAGAGCTTAGAAATCATGGGATAAGGTCATTTTTGAATTTTAATATCCATTAAATTCTAAAAAAATTCACAAGAGATTATGAATATGATCAAACCAAGCCCAGTTTTCAAGGCAGTCTCAGATAGGCTCAAAATGAGACTAGGTGGTAAGTCCATTTCTTGGTTTGAGTACCTCCATAGGGTCTTAGGACCCCAAAATTGACATGGAGGTTGGTGATGGACTAGGGAAAGTGAATAATTTTTTTTAAAATTATTTTAAACATGTTGAAGATGTTTGGATCAAGAAAATAGGGCCCAAAACAAGGAGGCCTAATTCAAGAGAGAGAAAGGTAAAAAAATGGGTTTCCACTCATAGTCTAAATATGAAATGTGACATGGATATATAAATAAATTGATGCTCCTATAATATTCAGTTATTTTTAAAATATAATTCATACAAATCCCACATAAGGAGGTTTACAGGAAAAAAGGCTATAAGGAAACTAGGCTTATTGAAGGCTTAAGGAGCAAAATGAGTTCTTGGGAGTTGGTAAAAGATCTAAAATGGTTTGTTTCAGACCTGATAACATATTTTAATACCATTAATTTTTTTTGGATGAGTTTAATAAGATGAACTTGAGTTTTAGGCCACTTGGACCAAACTAGGTGTGGGAAATGAGGAATTACAAGACAACGATTCATATAACTGATGAAATGGTAGGTCAGAGGAGTTTCATAAGGCATGGAATATGTTTAATGAGTTATTTTATGTCATTTAAAGGCTAATTCATGGTTTTAATGTCAATTTTTCACTCCTTTGAAAATAAGGGCAATTTCTAAGATGTTAGTCAAGGTGTCAAGCGAAGTTATAACTCCTATGCCACTTGGAAGGATGAAACATATTCAAGGGGTCGACACATGTCATGGAAGGTTTGATATACTATTTCATAACTCTTTCTTTATTTTTAAGTATTTATCTCATGCTTGAAACTTGTAACTCCTTCTCTACTACGTCCCACTCTCCCTCTCTTCACATTATTTTATTTAAATAATAATTTTTAGCTTTGAAAAGGATCCACACATTGGTTATGGTGAATTCCTACCAAAATTGAGACTTGTAATTGAATATTGAATTAAATTAAATCTATATGTTCTACTTATATCATGAAATTAGTGATTTTTATGATGTTATGTTGATGAATGTTTAGTGATAGTCATATCCTTTATATTTATCATTCATGTTTCATGCCTTATGCAAGTTTTCTACCTTTCATAGGTTATATGAAGTGTTATAATTTGTTTTATTGTTTAGAGAATTGATAGACCATTAGTTTTTCCATTATAAACTCTTGGTTAATCATCATATTACTCATTAAATCATCTAAACCTTCATATTGAAACACTAGTGTGATAGGGGTTGTCTAGAGTAGCATAATTAGATTGTAAGTTGATATTTCATAGTGCATCTTTAACAAGCTATGGATTTCATGTTTGATGCATCACCTCCAAGTTTTTTGGTTAGATTATTACTCTTATTTCCCCTTTCCATTTCAAATCAAGTGATTTAATATTAGTCCAAGTGTTGTATTTTGGGAGCTAGCCCAAAATATAGAGGTCTGACTCACTTAGAGGTCACCCATAACCTAAAGTTAATCCCATTTCATAGCTCAAGTTTAGAGGGCTTGAATCACCCTCTCATATGGTGTAAGTTTGAGTTATAACTATTCTGGCACACTCAGTGGGACTCAAAAGATAAGAGGCTATCCAAGATAGATGCTGGTATTGACATTATTACAGTAGTAACAACCTTATTCTTGCAACATTTGGTGACTCCAAAAGGTTTTAAACTCATAGTTATTGACTAGTGAGCCTAATTTCATTCCAAAGGTAACCAAAAGATTATAAGTGAAAGGTATCCCTTTTTAATTCCTTGAATTACTTTTGTATTCATACAAGAGAAAGAGATTTTTTCACTCTCCCATACACTAAGTCACCTAAAAGGAGGATCTTTATTCCAGATTATCCAAGCTCTCCTAGGGATGATAATATGGCTAGAAATCTACCCTTTATTGCATTTAATGGTGTTTCCCCTGTGAACCTTCAACAATATGACTATATTTAAATGGATTCCCTCAAAAGTGTGCCTTAATTTAATAGAGAGAATTTTCTTACCCCCATTGAACATATTAGAGACATGGCCAACTTTTGAAACATTCACAACATCACATAAGAGAATGTAGCAATAATGTTTTTGGCAATTAGTTTTAAAGGCAAATATTTGGAATGGTATCGTAAATTAGGCCCCAATTCAATTGATTTATGGGATGATTTGGGAGATAAATTGAGCAAGAGTTTGAAGATAAAAGTGACCATTTGTCCTTGGTAGAGAAATTGACTACCATGAAGAGAGCCCCTCATGGATTCATGAAAGATTTAAATTCCAAGTTTAAAAAAACATGGGATAGAATCCAAATCTTAGTAGGACCCACCCCAAACTATGCTTTTCTCTACTATCTCAAGGCCTTGAATAGTGATATTGGTGTTATGATTCAATCAATGGGTGGGAATACTCTACCAAATACATATAACATTGCTATACTAGCTGAGAACAACTTGATCCAAGCTAGAAAAATTTCTCCTAGACCTCCCATGCCTTTGATTCCCAATGTACAACCTCTTATACCCACCATTGCTCTTATCCCCATACCCAAGCACAAACAAGATACCCCTAGTCAAACAAACAAACAAAAATAATATGTGATTAAGACTCTTAGAGAATAAATAAAAGATCTTAAGAAGAAAAAAAACAACAAAAATGAAGGTCTTATCAAGGTCATTTCTAGCCTTACCAATACTATAAATCTCTTAAATAATCTTTGCAAGGTGAATACCAAGGAAAAAGGAAACTAACTCAAGTAAGACAACATAATGGAAAAAATCATAATGCTCCTTCTACTTCCAAGGAACTTATACCTATTTAAAAAATCTTGTATAATATAATGGAGAGCAACCTTCATGGACACAACCTCATGACCCTTCCTCTTAAGCAAATAAAGCATTCAATTAAGCCTATATGGATCAATGGGGAAAAATACCTTCCATGACTTAATAAGAGATGACTAATGGAGGAGAGAATAATGAAGGGGGTGCTCAATAAAATGTTGCCTTGATGAACTAATATCAAGAGGACTCATGTGCTGTCAACTACAAAGGAAATATCAATGTTGATCCAAGTTCCATAGCTACAAATACAAGGTCAAATAAGAGAGTGGCTAAGGAATTTCAAGGATAATTAGAGGTCCAAATGTAAGATCTTAAGAATAATAAGGATCAATCACACAAAATTCAGCCTCTATGAATCAAATAAATCAAAAAACTTAGAATGTTAAAGCTTATTCTATACCTTCTCCTATACATCAAGTGACACAAACTAGTGGTAATGTTTTGGATCCTAAAGTTGACAGATCTCCTATGAATATTATGGAGAAAATTCATAAGGTTCCTTTAATAATTATAATGTGGGAAAAAATATCCATACCTGGTCAAATAATCTTGCTCCAAAATGAGCTCTCCAAGCTCAATGCATCATCTTGGCATCCTACTGAAAGAGGGGTAGTTTTGACCAATGAAATGAAGACCAAGGATGGGTAGCCAATCAAAACTAAAATAAAGCATAAAACTACTCCATTCTACATATCTATTATCATTGGATATGCATTGGTTCATAATTGTCTAATTGATAGTGGAACAAGTAGCTCAGTCATGCTAAAACAAGTAGTGGTTAAGCTAAAATTGAAGTATGAACCAAATTCAAAGGGAGTACTACAACTTGATAGATTAGATAAAAAAATATTTGGAATGATAAAAGGTTTGAAATTGACTCTTCATGATTTTCCTACTTTCTCTATCTCCCAAGATGTAGTAATTATTGATGTGCCACCTCACTTTTCTCTTTGCTTGTCAAGAGACTTCACCACCAAGATTGGGGGGTAATTAACTTTAGATTTGTCCTTTATAGAATTTAGGACTAGATATGGTGCTAAGGTGACTATAAAATCTGAACCTTTAGCCAAGTTTCATGTGGATCCTTATGTATAAAATTCCAAAAACATGAATTGCACTATTATTGATGAGGGAGATCAAGCTAATGATCAAGAACCAGTTACACCTTTAGATGACATACCTGATATTTTTTTAGATGAGTTGGGGGAATAAAAAAACAAGTTTTATACATATAAAGGAGTTTAATAAGCTGATATTGGGGTCTATTATTTACATGAGGAAGGTAAAACCATACCTTCTCTTTCAAAGCCTAGTGATGATGGTAATGGTTTGTGGAAAATGTTCTTTAATGGCTCAAAGAATAAGAATGGTGTGGTTATTTGGTATGATGCTTGTTTCTCCATGAAATTAAAGGTACTACTTAGATATTAGGTTCCAATTCAATTGTTCTTGCAATGTAGCATAATATGAGGGTCTCATTTATGGGCTTCAATGGGTAAGGAAGAGAGGTATCCAACAAGTTCAAGCCATTGGAGATAGTAAACTAGTTGTGCATCAAGTAAGAGGTGAGAGTGCATCAAAAAACACCTTGTTAAAGTCATATAAGCATATAATATGAGACCTTATTGAATATTTTGAAACCTTGGACATCAAATCAGTCCCAAGGAAATAAAAACAACATGCTAATAGGCTGCCTTTAGTTGGAGCATAATTTGATATTCCAAAAGATGTCAAGAGTCCAAAATTATAGTCATACATCATGGTAGTTTTAAGGCATTCCATACTAGATAATGATGTAAACTGGAAAGTGTTGGAAAGTGATAAATAAATAACATGTTTCTTACAATATGAGGCTGAGTTTTTTTCCAAAAATCAAGTCAAGTTGGGGAACAAATCGTACAACTAAGATCTAAAAAGTGACCTCAAGGATTAGTTACTCTTGAAAGTATATTCAATGAAATTGATCAAATGAGGAAAGACAAAGTAAGCATCTACACAAAGTAAGAACATCATGAGAGAGTAGACATATTCAAATATAAGTTATTAAATATTGGGAAGGTATGTATAGAAGAAGAAAAGACATCATTCATTGAGTTATGTAGAGAATTTGCAGATGTCTTTGCTTGGGAGTATAGTGATATCAAAGGGTTTGATCCTTCATTAGCTCAACACACTATAGAACTTGATTCCAATGTTAAATATATGAGTCAAAGACAAACACCAATAAATCCTAAGGTGGAGATGCTCATGAGAAAATAACTCACCAAGTTGATTGAGTCAAAGATTATCTTTCCTATCAAACATTCTTCATGGGTTGCCAATCTTGTACTTGTGAGAAAGAAGAGTGGTGAAATCATGTTTTGTGTTGACTTTAGAGACTTGAATTGAGTCTCATATAAGGATCACTATCCTCTACCTTTAATGGAATAAATACTTCAAGTGGTGGCTGGTTCTCAATGTTTCTTACTCTTGTATGGCTACTCAGGGTATAACCAAGTGTTGGTCAAAGAGGAAGATCAATAAAAGACAAAATTTACTACAAAAAGGGGGAAATATGCCTACAAGATAATTCTATTTAGGATTTACAATGTATGTGATACATTCCAAAGGGCCATGGAGATGGATTTCAAAGGTTTGATAAATGACATAGTGTTGATATACCTTGATGACATAACAATTTTTTCCAAGAATCGAAGTGATCATTTGAAGCATATAAGGAAATTTTTTGAAAGATTTAGGAAATATGGAGTATATCTGGATCCAAATAAGTGTGTTTTTTTTTTTTCACAAAGGTAAGTTACTTGGACACATTGTTTCTAAGGATGGACTTTCTATTAATCTTGATAGGGTTGAAGCCATTCTAGCTTTGTCACTACCTAAGCATAAGAAAGTTTTGAAAAATTTCTTTGGGAAGATTAACTTTTTAAGAAGGTTCATACCTAGATTTTTAAATATTATGAAGCCAATAACAACCATGTTGAATAAACACCAAGTTTTCCAATGGAACAAAAATATAAGAATAGTTTTGAGGCCATTAAACAAGTATTTCTCAAGCACCTACACTAATAAATCTTGCTTTCTCTAAGAATTTCTTCTTGTATGCTTTTTCTAATACTAATACAATATATTCCATGTTGATGCAACAAAATGATGAAGGACTTGACAAACCAGAGCCTTTTTTATTCAAGGACTTTAAGAATATGAAGAAAGGTATACCTATGTTTAGAAGAAAGTGTTGGTTGTGATAAGAAGTCTCAAGAAATTTAGACATATGGTGTCCAATAATAAGATTCATGTGATGGTGTCTCACCCAAGCATAAGAGACTTACTCTTGAATAAATATTTCAATAAAAAGAGAGCTACGTGGATAACCAAAGTGATGGAATATGATGTAGAGATCAAGGACACCAAGATTATAAGAGAAATAAGGATGTGTGAACACCTAGCATCATATTTAAAAGAAGAAGAAGTGGTTTTGGCATTACAAGAATATCCTAATACAACTACAACTTCATCTCCTCCAAGTTGGATACAAAAAATGGTAAAATTCCTTCAAATAGGTGAGTGTCTTAAAGGTTTAGATCAATCAAAAAGTAGATACTTTAGATTGAAAGTAATACATTATGTCCTTATGGATGGAGTCCTCTTTAGGAAGGATCTTAATGGGGTGCTACTTAGGTGTGTTGAAATAGATTAGGTTGAAAAACTTCTTGAGCAATTCTAGGATGAACTAGTAGGAGGTCACTTTGCACCTAGAACTACAATTGAAAAAATAATGAGGGATGGTTACTATTGGCCTAACCTATTCAAGGATGCATATGCTTGGGTTAGAATGTGCCAAAGGTGTGCACATTTTTTATGAAAAAAAAGACTTTTGACCCTTCCTCTTCATCTAATTCAGGTTGAACAACCATTCATGCAATGGGGCTTGATTTCATTGGAATGATTAATCCTCCATCTAGTGGTGGTCACAAATGGGTCCTTATATCCATAGACTATTTCACAAGGTGGGTAGAGGTAGTGGATCTCAAGTAGGATAATGAAAATTTAGTTCTTGACTTCTATGAGATCATAGTAACAAGGTTTGGAGTGCCTGCAACTATAATTTCTGATAATGCCATGGATTTTAGTGGAGTGAGAACAATGGAATGGGATCTACAACATGGAATATATTTGAACACCTCTTTAAATTTTACCCTAAAGGCAATGGGATAGCTAAGTTCACTAACCAAAATTTAATCAGAATTGTGAAGAGAACAAGGACAACCAAAGAGTTTGGCATACTAAGTTACAGACAACCCATTGGAAATTCTCCTTATATTATTGTTTATAGGAGAGAATATAGGTTACCTATTTCACTTGAATTACCATCCCTTGAATTGGAACATTAGCTTGAGAGGATGGAGAATAATCCTATGGAGATAAGATGGGTAGAACCAATGACCCTCGAGGAGACAAGAAATCAAGCTATGCTCACCTTGTAATGTCACCAAGTAAAAGTGAAGAATAAATTTGACAAGAGAGATATATCAAGAATATATAAAGAAGGAGATCTTGTCTTGAAGTGGGATGATAATAGAGACAAACCTAGTAAGCATACCAAGTTTGATGCATTGTGGAGTGGACCTTATGTCATCATTACTTTCAAGGAACACAATGCCTTTCAATTGGAAAGACTCAATGGAGAATAATTGAGTATCCAAGTCAATGGAATACACTTTAAGCCATGTTATTGAGGTTAGTTCTATCTCTTTACATATTTAAGTAGGTTTGAGTTCCCTAAGTGTTTCATGCACATGTGTTTGTTTTGCTTTCCTTGCGTGTTTCTTTCCTCCAAGTGTCTTTAGACACATGTTTGGTGTGGTTTTTGTCTTTTTGTCATCTAATTTTATTTTTTTTCCAAGGTAGGTGTCAAGTTGTACTTTTATATTGACCCCATTTCCAAATAGAAAGATAAAGCCACTGATCTGTTAGCATTGTAGGCAAGTTACCCCTAAGAATCACCAAATTATTGACCAATTTTTGACCCAAAGTAAAAATAATTCAACCCATATAAATTTAAAATTTAATATCATGGTAATATGGATATATCATGGTATACAATGGTCCTAAATAATCCCATATGGTCATCTTTTCCCTTCCTTAGCCTTGTCTAAGTTCTAGTCTTATGAACACTTATCTAGTCCAAGAGGTCAACTACAAGGTCTTGTTGTGTCAAACTTTTTTAAAGGTTTAATATAGTTCCAAGTCATTATAAAAGGTTATTTTAATGTTATTAATGTCATCCTATCATGATCTAACCTTTATTTGCCTCTCAAATGCAAAAAATGTCATTTTGGCCACCTTTTGGCCCATATAGAGGAATGGGACACACCACTTAAATAAGGGAACATTTAAAGAATATTAAAAATAAAATTGGTGTTAGAGAGAGGTCAGATAACATTCAATGTTAGTTAGGTAATGATGAAATTGTAGTTTCAACCTCCCAAATAGGAAAAATGACACTTTTAAGCATTTTTAGGCACTTGTACGACCTTGGAGAATCATTTGTTAGTTGGAAATGGTTTGAAAGTTTATATTGGTATCCCTTAATTCATTTAATAGATTTTAACCAATTTTCAAATCAAATTGATACTCTAGACACCTTTTCTCCTCCATCACTGCTTTTACAAGCTTAGAAAATCAAAATTGAAGTGGATGGTAAAAACAAGAGAGAGAGAGAGAGAGTTAGGAAGTTGAAATTTTGGCCATTATTATGGGTCTTAATTATCTTAATATTAGTGTAATTTTTTTTCAAAATGATGGCATATTATTTATGAACACTTATTAAGAGTGACAGTAGGTCACTATGGCTTATGCATCCGAGAGGGGCCTATTCTTGCACCTATTTATTCAACTCACAAATTGATGGAGAGGAATTATTTTTAGGGTGGTTTTTAGAGTTCTTGTATCTCATTTTCTTGGTGTTTTTATTAGTTTAATAATCTCCATGAAGTAGTTTCACTAGAGGGAAGGTATTGGTATACAAGCTATTTCAGACAATCCTGCTACAAGTCCCTATTTCCTCTTCATGAAAATCATTCTAAATGGTATTTAATGTCCCATAACTCATGGAAGATCCTTAAAATCCATGAAATTCATGTGTTTTGTTTTAAATGTCTCTCTTTCTCGATAATCTCCAAGTGACTTGCTTTTTGAGAGACTTGTATGGTATTTGGATGATCTTTCCAAGTTTTAACTTCATTTTAGTTTGAATATCAATAATTAACATCATTTATCATCAAGAGAGAAAATTTTGAGCTATTGGTTTGTTGAAAAATTGGGAACGTGATCCAAATTTTCATCTTGAACAAGTTCATGAAGTGTCTCAAGCACTTACAGGCCTGTGAGTCTATAAACATGTATTCAAGGACCCCAATCCGTGTTAAGAATGTCTGGATAAATTGGAGAGGTAAGTGAAACCTTATTAAAACTCAAAAATCTCATAAAATCATGACACACTATCAAGATACTCCATTTTTATTGTTTAAGACTTCACAGTCTGTACAATAGCCTGAAATTGAAGGGGATGAGATCATGTTTATCACATGCTCTATGATACATTAAGGAATGATAAAATAAGTGTGTGATGGTTTGATAGGTGAAAATATCAAATATCAAAGAGCTAAAGGAAGTGGCTTGTGTAGTCTTAAATAGTCATTAGAGACCTACATGCCCCAAGCCTATAGGTCCTCTTTTGGACCAAGTTAACATCAAAATAGCACTAGAATAAGATCAGATAGAAGATTTAACCTCAAGAAGGATGAATATAGGTGTCATAAACCTTGAATAATCTACCAGGTCACCCATAGTCAAGAGGATAATGTACTGAGCAAACAATCAAAAATCATCTACAATACCCTGTACGGACTTTACACCCATGATCAAATAGGAGTTGGTTTGAAAGTGCCATCAATGTGTTGACAGACCCTATAGGAAATGACGTCAACCCTTCTCAAGAGTTATAATCCTTCAAGAATTATGGCTATGGATAAAATTTTAGTTTCCAAACCTACATACAACCCATAGTCCTAATGAGCACCTATAATCTATACAAACTAGTAGGTGAGCTAAAGGTGCATATAATGAAGAATTCTGAGACTATGTTTTAAAGTGTTGAACCTATTTTAGAATTTCAATCAAGTTTAAGGATCATATTCTATGGGATAATAGTAATTAAATATAGTATAAGTTATACATGACATTAATTTAGAAACATAATTTTAGAAATGATCATATCTGATTCTAGAATAAGTTGGACATGATTTTTCTTGATTTTGAAATGATGTGGATGAACTCAACACTGCTAGGTTAGTATAAGAAATCACAAGAAACTATAGTGGGTTGGAATATATAGTTGGAGACACAAGAGACTGTATTAGGTCTGTTGATATTGTATAACATAAACAAACTATCAAGTTTTCTAATATAGTATGAAAAAATGTATTATATCAGGTCTATTGATACAATAAGAATATACATAGATTGTATCAAACCTCATGATATAGTGGTAATGGAAATAAAATGTATTGGGAATACCTATACAATAGGTATCATAAGTAGTATATAATAATATATTTATCCTCTATATATAATTGAATTAATAGTAAACTATATTATGTCTGATGATATAATTTTGAACACATAAAACTATATCAAGTTGGCCAATGTAATTGGATTTTTTAGTGCATAAAATTTACTATTTTTGGAGATGTGACAGTTGATAATTGACCCGAGGGATAAAATTACATAACCATATAGGACATATGAGGTAATTTTTATCTAATAGGTTGATAAATTTTTAATGACACAACACACTTCATGTCGTTCACATTAACAAGTTTTCCTCATCATTTGAAGAATTAGGATTAACCATGGTTTATAAAACATTAGTCATTGGTTTTTTATTTAGAATATTTTGAGAATGAGTGTTAGTTTGTTGATTTTTAAAATTATTGGGAAGAGGAGTTTTTTTAATTTTAAGGTGAGCATTATCTTGATTGAGTGCATCACACTTTACCTTACCCTCAAGAAATTTAGCAAATTTATCATAGATCTGATGGCAATATATTATCATGGCATCATGATCAATGTTGAAATGAAGGATAAAATAATATGATCGGAAATTATTTTTATTGTAATTTACATGAGAGTGATCCTAATTAGCGTGATATAAAAAAAACTTGTTTGGATCATACTAGTGGACTCTAGTTTGGGAATCATCAAAGTATCTAGGTGAAGGTTTAAGAAGGTGTTTCCCAAGATATTCAAAACTAAGAGTTTGATCATAATAATGGTTTTGGTTACATGAATAAGGTGAAGAAGAGGATTAAAGGTAATTATCAATATGGGTTGAAAGAGAGTTTCTTCCTCAAAGCTTCCTCTCATGTTTGCATGAAAAGTCCTCTTATAGTTTTTTGTGACTAACACACCTCCATTTCTTTTTAAATAAACATGGGTTCATTTTCATTCTAAATAGATGTAAGAATTCAATATTCACAATATATCTAAGGCCTAGTTCATATTTAAATATCATTCTGAGGTCTAATTTGAAATTAAATTGGTCATAAGATATTCTTGCAAGATCCTAAGTCATAATATGGTCACATTTGCAACGTAAGTTCAAAAGTTCACATTGAAAATATAGGTCCACTCTCATTTATATTTTAAATTTAAAGGGGCCAAACTTATACACTTATAGTTTATTTACTAAATCATGGAACCCCTTCATATATTAACTTAATCCTAAGGTTTCCATATTATACTATATCATTTGGTGACTACATAATTTTTTTTTGGATTAACGGTAAAATATGGTTTTGAAAGGGCCCATACCATTTTATCGATACCATAAAAGATAAAACATAAAAATTAAAAAAATTTAATAGATCAATATGATAGGAAATTAGAGTCATAAAGACCAAATTATAGTAAAATGTTAGCCAAAATACCACCTACAGTGAATAAATCATCAACAATGGTGCCTAAAACCCATAAAGAATTAGAATAGAGAGCTATTGAAAAGTAAGGTCATAACAACTATTTAATGCCTCCCAATCTTCCTTAAGTTCTTGGAGTTGGTTTTTATTTTAAAGGATGTATCCTCGATCATCTTTGTTTCCTCTTTATGCTTCCTTTTCTTACCCCTTATTCTCTTATTAGGGCCTTCTTGAGGGTCCATTTATTTATTTTTCTTTAGATTCTCTTGAAGGGTCTTAATACTTGAGGTGTGTATTTTGATTACCTGATTCATTTTCCCTTTTGATAGACCACTTATTTTTCTAGTTTTTCCAGATTGTTGTTACCATTATCTATGTTTTCTTTAGTCTAAAAAATACATTGGAATAAGTCCCAATGGATTAAATATTCTTGAGGCTCTATTGTTTTTGGATTTATTCTTATCCAATTCCAGTTGCATGTCCTTAAAGTGTTTTTTCAGTGTCTTGTTTTCATTAAACAAACACTTCATTATACCCATTTTCAAATGGAGGGCCTTCTCAAGTTTTAAGATAACCAACTTCATTTTCCCTTTTGATAGACCACTTATTTTTCCAGTCTCTCCATATTATTTTTACCATTATCGATGTTTTCTTTAATCTAAAAAATATCTTGGAATAAGTCCCATATTAAATATTCTTAAGGTTCTATTGTTTTTAGATTTATTCTTATCCATTTCTAGTTGCATGTCATTAAAGTTTTTTTTAGTGTCTTGTTTTCATTAAACAAACACTTCATTATACCCATTTTAAAATGGAGGGCCTTCTCAAGTTTTAAAATTATATCCACCTAATCCTCATATTCCCCATATTCTTCATCCCATTATGGCTAGGGGTAGATTCACTTGAAAAATATTTATCACCCTCTAGTTTCATATCATTGAAATTTGAAGTTTGGAGGTCCTTTGAAGTGTCATGAGTACCTTCATCAACATATATAGTCTTTAGCTTTGGATTCTTATCCTTTTCTATTCCTTTGATTGAATTTAGCCTAGGATCAATCCTAGAGTTCAACATAGGTTTATAAGTTTGGGTAGATTCTAGGGTATTCAAAAATTTGGGTTTTTTGGAAATCCTAGTTGATCTAACAAGGTATTCATCATCTAAGTCATTACTTAAATCATGGGGGAGTTTAATTGTTAGGGTCTTAGTATCCATCTTACAGGAAGGACCTTTCTCCCCAAAATGGTTCATGGGAGGATTCACCACTCCTCTATATGAAAAATTAGAGAGGATAGTATGGGGATTAATATCCTTTAAAATAATGATTGGTTGGGCACTTTGAAAAAGTAGAAAGATCAGTGCTTGGTGAATAGGAACCACAGCATTTAACTATAGACAAAAGTTCATAATATATTCATGCATTGTTCATCATGCTAGTGGCCCCCTTTAATTGATGGAACCAATTTATTATCACATATAATATATAATTATAATAATCCCATTGAATCTTGTTTCTAAAAACTATGAACTTTGTGACCCCTTTGTACCTTGTGAACCTTTTGAACCCATGACCTTTAGATTTCTATCATGTATTCCGTTTATGACACATAATTTAAAGTGGGTCCACTTGTGATCATACTTTTTTATTATATTAATTAAATTTTAGTTTTATCACATATTATTTATTAATCACTTTTATTCTAGTGTGTAGTGACCAAAGGCATATGTGTGAAATCTATATAGGAAAATTTTAAAATTTAATGAGTCCACAAAATTGGACATGGGGAAAAAGTGACCCTAGGGGACTTCATAATTATGTAAAATACAAAGAAACCAATGGGATACCCATGGATCATGATGCAAATAGTATGTTTAATGTGGACCAATAAGGATACCTATATGATTGCCACATGTCATTCTCATAGGCAAATAAATAAATAATCAAAGGGAAATAGTGGAATTTGTAAACATTATACGAATGCTATGACTCCATGGAAAATGGAAGAATGCCACATGTATCAATATAAGTGGTCAAATTCATGGAATCAAAATTGTGTAATTATGTGACTTTATGACCAAGAACCAATAGGTGATCACCACACATCCCTTTCATGTTAGCAATTTTTCATAAAATATATATGAAAATTAGTTAAATTTGGTTTAAGTAACCTCATTTCATTAACTATTTATAAAATTTAACATGATTAATTTTTGTATTGTGTAGTGACCAAGGCAAACAATTAGATTCCAAGCCAATGGGTGATCACCATGTGTCACTTTAAAAGGACACTAAAAATTTCAAAATTGAAAACACAATGCATACACCCCTCCATGTAATCATTGTAAACATATAGAGAAGACATGTGGCCATATAAAAATAGGATAAAGTCTTGGCTAGTCAAATATGGCCATGCATAATTTATAAAAAAATATTCAGAGTTAGATGAGAGGATAACTGTGCCCATGATGGGAACTAAACATTATATGGGTGATTGAATAAAAGCTAGGAATAACTCATAGACAACACTCAATTGTAGGGATATATATATATATATATATATATATATATATATATATATATATATATATATATATGATTTATGAATCTTAAAAATAAAAAAAAAATAATAAAAGCATACATATAGACACATATATAGATTTATCCTAGGAAAACCCTTCCAAGTAAAAAATCTAGTGCATAAACCTACTTGTGATTCACACAAATTAAACTATCTTATAATGATAATACAAGTTACAAGGTTTTGAAATCTTCATACAATGCCTTAATTTATAGTATAAATTCACACACTTCATCATGCATATTCAACACATAACACCATTTATTCTACATATACAATGAAACTCTAGTTAATATCCTACATCAGATCCCCAATATTCATGAGAAGACTTGTTCTTATAACCAACACTTTTATTTTCTTGTAATGCACCGAATGTAACTACCATCATACCAAGTGATGATCATGTAATGCTTCTCAATAGGGTCACATCAGACTATAATAAATTTGTTACTAACACTTTTTCCTTCTAACAACTTTAGTTAGACAAGTGTAAGTTCACATTTAGTTAACCTTTCACAACTTAATATGTTACATAACTCCTCATATCACCTTACAACAAAACCACCACTGTGCAACACCATTTCATGTGTTGATAATATTACATAACTATCAAATACAATCTCTACACATTAATACACAACCATACTATCTTTTTTAATTCACCTATGCAGTACCATTCATAGGCATAACTTGTGTAATGCACATATTCATGTAAATTTTAAATATTCTCATAAATATCACACTTTTTGAAAAAATTGCATAAGTGAAAGAAAACTTATCCTTTAACAAATCCAAGAATCTGTGTCCATTTATTTTTGACACCAATATAATTTATCATCACTCACTACCTTCATTAATGAATCTATAATATTTTCCATTGTGTCCAATTTCTCTAGAGTTATCTTTATCTTTTCCACCATTTCCCTAAAAAAATGATATCACACATCAATGTGATTTTTGTGAGAATGAAATTTAGGCTTATTTTACAAAAAAAATACACTTTGAATATTACAACCTATATTTGAAACCTTCTCAGAGAACCCAATTATAAAATACAACATTTGAAACAAAATTATTTCCTTGCTTGCATGAGTTGTTATGATTTATCCAGCTTTAATGGTAGATATCACAACACTATCCTACCATTTTCTCATCTAAATTACTAATTCACCAAATAGGTTTAAGACATAGCAACTATTATAGATACATCGAACAAGTTATCTAGTAAAATTATAATCTAAAAACCCTTGTAGACTCAAATTAAAACTTTCACCAGATGTCCCCTAATAGTGGATTTCATGATTAGATGTTCCTAGTAGATACCTAAATATCATCTCTACTATTATCTAATGGTCCTTTCACAAATTGGACTAGATATTCTAACTAATCCCACTAATTTTTAAATATTTAATTTATTGTGCATATCATTGTATACATCATTCCTCCTACCATGCTCACATATGAAACTTGAGACACGTCTCTAACTCATCCTGGATTTTTGAAAACTAAACAATCAATAGATTTTGACTAAATGGGAAAGTGATGCACATCAAATCATTATCTTGAATCCAAAACATTTACAAAACTATCTCAACATAATTACTTAGGTTAAGCCAAAGATTCGTGTTCACATATTCCCATTTGATTTCCATGCCTAAGATAAATATCACAACATATATATCCTTCATTTTGAATTATGTATATAGTTATGACTTTACTTTCTTTATCTTGACCATGTCATTTCCAATCAGCAACATGCCATCCACATAGAGAACCATGAAGATGAATTTATCACTCTATTTATTGTATTAAACACAAAGATCAACATTATTGTGCACATGCCCAAGTATAACCACATAATTATTTAACTTATGATTCCACATTATATTTTATTACTTCAATACATACAAGGACTTCTTTAGTCTACAAAAAAATTTCTCTTTCCCCTTTAAATTGAAGTCATCAAGTTGTGACATTAACATTTGTTATTGAAGTTACCCATGCATAAATGTTGTCTTTAAATACATCTTCTTAGTTTAAAAATTGAATGTAATAAAAGTAACTAAAATAATGTTAATAAAAATGGGATAAAAGGTCTCACCAAAGTCAATTTTATCAAATTTTGATAATAATTTTGATATTAGGAGATCCTTGTACCTATTAAGTGTTTTTTGCACATATTTCTTCCTTTTTAAAACCCACTTGTATCTTACATTTTTTCATCTAGTTTTTAGTTTTACTAGATACCAAGTCTCATTATTATCTAGATAATTTATCTCCTCCTTCATAGCTTTCTTTTAAGGCTTATTTTCACAACCTAAAACTTCCTTCACCATCTTGAATTCATCACTATTAATCACTAATAAAAAGTATGAAAAACAAAAGTCTAGTGGGCTACAGTTTTTAGGAATTATATGCACATGTTATAATATCCTTCAAGAAGAATTAGATGTATCCTCATCTTCTTGTGACTCTTACAACTCATTTTACTAATTCTTTGGATTTTTATGTGTAAGGGCATTACACCTCCCTAAAAACTACATTTTGGGCGTATATTTCCTTTTTGTCTTAAGATTCCATAGCTTATACCCATTGATAATACCCCCATTACTAATAAATATTCACTTTACATACTTAAGGTCAATATTTTACATATTTTCCTTTAGGAATTAGAGTATGCATTACAGCCAAAAATGTGTGGATTTTTCAAGTATGAATTCCTACCAATCCATGGTTCTTACATATTCTTATCAAATAGTGCTAATGTTAGAGATTAATTGAATAAGTAATGAGCATTTTTCAGTTCTTGAGCCAAAATAATTTTCTATAAATGTGCACCACTAAATATACTAGGATTTATCCATCACGGTCCTATTCATCTCCTCTACAACTCCATTTTTCTCTACAGTATATGGATTAATTTTACATCTTTGAATATTTATATTCCTATAGAATTCATCAAACTCATTCAAGTATTACTCACCCTCATTATACTTTTGAAACACATTGATCCTCTTCTCTTTTTGGTTATCTACAAGGGATTTTAAATCCTTGAATTTATTGAGAAATTTAGATTTATTTGTAATGAAGTATACCCACATATTATGAATGTAGTCATCTATGGATGTATCATAGTAGATAGACATGATTAGTGATAGAACCCAATTGGTTTGAACACATCACTATATATCACTTGTAATATTCCACTTTCCTATGCAGTGTTAGTGGTGAAATTGAATTAAATATGCTTGCCATAAATGTAACATTTGTAGAATTAAAGTCTAAGGGCTTATTCTCCATTAATTTTTCCATAAGCTTGATAAGAATCATGCATAGACCCTTCTCTTTGACATAACCTAGTCTCTAATGCCATAACATTATCTCCTGCACCAAATCTAATGAGCACATTCCTACTTCAACCTTGATATCAAGAAAAAGATAATTATTACATGTGTTACTAATTTATCATAATTTGATTTTAGAAACCCTAATAGGATAAAAACTAGTAGAATAATTTAGATTGATAGATATGGCATTCGATCATACATTTTAATGTAAAATATTGAAACTGATAGCAATGATTTCATAAGGAACATATATTAAGTACAAAAAAGAATGAGGACCTAAATTTTATGATTGATTATTTGATTATGGATATGTTTTAATAGTGGAAAATAGACTAAAGTAGGGCTATGATTTATCTAGTTTAATAATTGTGTTTATGGTTCAATTTTGTCATATTTGGATTAATATCAATTTTCAATACTGATTTGTAGTGATATATATGTGTGTGTGTGTGTGTGTGTGTGTGTGTGTGTGTGTGTGTGTGTGTGTGTGTAATAAGGTATGTGAACATATGTTCACCTTCTCCTATCTCTAAAATATTTGTGTGTGATGTTTTTGAAATATGCATGCAACTCTAAAAATTAACCTCCTTCACCTTAAAACCCTAGGTGTGCTTATGAGGGCTAGAAAACTTTAAAAACTAGGAAATTTTAATGATTTTACCTAACCCCAATCAAAATTATTGATGATTGACCCCTACCTACATATCTAACAATCAGGGAGGGAAATAAAGCCACATGTAGTTCTCCCACCTAGTGTGATTCTTCAATTTTCTCCTTTGTTATATGGATGCAACTAATGATTTAGATTTGATAATTGACAATTATTAATTTGACTTGTATTTAATATGCTTTAGACTTGGCTTGTGACTAATCCTAGTTATCAATTCATGATTTGGGAAAAGTATGGCACATTTTATTAATTCCATAGTGTATATATGTGTATCAGATGAGTGCCAAGTCCACTATCAAGTGAGGCCTTGATATATATATATATATATATATATATATATATATATATATATATATATATATATATATATATATATGAGTTAAATTAGGTAATTTATCACACCAATGACACTCTAGGTATTGTTGATAATTTTTCCCCATAGGTCAAATTATCACCCCTACCATTTGAAACATCGCATATCATGCTAGTTTGTCTTGTGAGTCAGTTATTAGTCCTAAAAAGTCTTTGAAATAATCCATGATTAACAAGCCTTTTTGAGGCATTCACTAAGGTTTTTAGAGGATTTTTGTGAGAAAAGCATCATGGAGGCTTCTTTGGGTTCTTCAAAAAGGGTCCATCTTCAAGAAACCTTTTCAAAAGGAATTCATTCAGAAGGAGAACTTTTCAAAAAGACAAAAGGGAATTATTTTGGAAGAAGGTTATTTACCATTTTACCAAAGGATATATTTATGAAGGGGTTGTTTGGAAATTTATCTCTAAAGCAACTTTTTCAAAGGGTTCATTCAATAAAGCTGAAGGCTCACTTTCTCTTCAAAAAAGGCCATTTCAAAAGTTCTAAGGACCATTACAACTTTTCTGAAGGGTTCTTTCAACATTTTTGAAAGGTCATTTTTAGAAGTCTGAAGGGTTCATTCAACTTTTCCAAAAGGTCATTTTCAGAAGTCTGAAGGATTATTTAAACTTTTTTGAAGGGTTCATTCAAAGTTCCAAAGGGTCATTTAAAAAGTTTTGAGGACCATTTCAACTTTTCCAAAGGGTTCTTTCAACTTTTTTGAAAGGTCATTTTAAGAATTCTGAAGGGTATTTTCAAAGGGAAAGGTACTTTTTGATAATTCTGAAGGGTCCATTTCAATAAATCTGAAATATCCTTTGCAAAAAATTCCAAAGTCAAAATCTTGAAGATAAAATCCCTAAAAATTCCTCTGAAAGAATAAGTCACAGACAAATTATTTGAAAGAAATAGATAGAGACAGAAAAGTTTTGAAGACCTTTTTCCATTAAAAAAGACCAAAAAAATGGCCTAAAGGAATAAATACAGAAGAGAAGAGCTTGAGGGCAAAAGTATGAGTAACTTCAAGGAGCTAACATGAGGTTTCAAATGCTACATATCTGATCGTAACATGGAATTTCATGCATGTTTCAATTTTCAAAGAGCCTTTTCATGTAGGTGGAGGCCATTTGGAGTTGATTGGTCTTGAGTTTGAGTTGAATTATTGTCAAAGTGTCACATCTATTACAATTTATCTTGTTAATTGAAGGATTTCAACACTTTTAACTTGTTCAAACTAAAGTTCTTCACCTAAAGATTGGCATAGCATCATCTCATACAGGATGGAGTTACTTAGAGTTGATTGGACAAGGCTTATCATGCATTTTCCTTGTTTTCCATGTAGAGAACTTTATTTTGTTTCAACTCAACTTCCAAACATATCAGGTAGAGTTTCTCTTTGAAGATTTGGCATAGATTTCATGCATGGAGGAGATTAGTCCAAGATGGGCCCACCATCCTTTTCTAGTGCAAAAGAGCTTTTTCATGTAAGACATAAGACAAAAGGATATTATTAGAAGGCTTGGTTATCTTTTGATAGCTCAAGTTGGAACTTGTGTGATGTGGGAGTTGATCTCCTCTCTTATTTTTAATGCCAATTTCTTGGCTTTGGTATGATTTTTACTATATAAGTTGGCTTTTCAATGTTGAAATTATCCCTCTCTTAAGAAGACTAGACTCTATCAAGATTGAGTTTTGTAACCTTTTTAGATAAGTAGAAGGACTATTTTTAGATTCCAAGGTGCTGGTATAGTGTATTTATGTCAATGATTTGTGTATGTGATATAATTTTCTTCCTTATCAAGTCTTGATTCTTACCTAGTTACTAGTTGATCAGATTATGCGTGTCATGTTCTGTGTTTGATCTCTTTTGGCTAAAGTTACAATGGATGTGAGTGGCTAGTTAGTGCCTTGAATTAGGCTGATTTCATCATTTACCTCAAGCTTTGACCACTAGATAAAACCTTTTCATGAAATGCTAATGCATAGGAGTCAATTGGAGTTGAAAGTTCAATATTTTTCTTGTCTAATCAGTGTTTTAAAAAGCTCAAATTGAGTGCATGAATCAAAATATCATTATATCACCATCATTAGATAAGATTTCCCTTCAATTTTATTTCTTACCTTTTCCCTCTTCCATTCTCCTTAGCATTTTGTAGCGTAGAGTAGAGATCCTAATTGATACACCAAAGGGAGATAGCCCTTAGAATCTAGAGATTTAATCTACTGATTAGGCCACCCATAGGCTAGGATTGTTTCCATGTTTTAGTAGAGTGTGAAGGATTAAAATGACCTTCGTAAGGGTACAAGTCTAATTGACAATAGGTATATGGGAAAACACTAAGGAAATATTTTATTTTAGAAAAGTATATTTTGTTAGGTGAGGGTTGGTAACATTAGTCTCATGTTAGTATCAAATAAAAATACTGACTCAGTCTGGCATTACTAACCTATGTACATGAGGACTGAATTGAGGGTCTAGTGATGTCTTAGCAAGAAAGTATATTTGAAATAGATAGTGAGGTTCATGTAGGTGTGTGATAACATAGCGTAAGGATAAAACTCATAAGGTATCATGTAGGTGTGATATAATGGTGGGTTATGACCATACTTGTGCACATAAGTCATGTGGTAAATGTATGCTAATATTTTCATTATTAAGTAATTAATACCAAAATTTAGTTTCTAAAAATTACCCACTTTTATTATAATAATGAAATCACTAAAAAAATGAAAATACATACCTAAATGTGTAAAACACACTCTGTCTTTGGTATATTGCTCCAATAGTGTAGGTCACCCAATAAAAAAATTTCAACAAACATTTAGTAGTCAATTTCCATAGATTAAAATTTTAAATATGAATTTGAATTTTAAAATTTAAAGATCAAGGAAGGAATACACTTGTATATTAGTGAAAATTATTTTTTCCCTTGAAACTTGTTGGATATGATGTTTTCTTGTTGAAGCATTGTATAACCTATGCTTCATTATTGAGGTATATGGAGATTTAGGGTGACTTTACCCCAAATTTTTGTAATAATGTAAACCCTTGGGTTTAAAAAAAAACATGCCCAAAACCTCATAAATGTGGGTAGAAATATGTGATGTAATAACCCAAATAAATATTAGAAAAGATAGGGTAACCACATGATGGGTTTGCTAAAAATAATACAAAATCAACCATTGTAGATGGATTATTGATTTAATTGTATAGTTTCACTCAAGTTTGCTTATTAAAAAAAAAATGCATGATCAAAGGAGAATGAATAGTGTACATACCCACATCATGACCTCAAAATTAATTATATAATTTCTATCAATGTAGAATAAATTCATGATTTAAATAGAATGAACAATGTCCATGCCCCCATACTGATATCAATGTCAACAAGTGTCAAGTGGAATGACAAACATTTATCATTCAACTTGTAAATTGTCATAATATGTATGTTAATGAATCAATAGCTTGCCTCATGAAAATAAAAGTGTGTACATGTGCATGAACCAATATCATTGCCCTAAATCTATAAAATCTGATATATAATTTTATGCATCTATATGACAAATTCAAGAACCTACATCTCAAATGTATGTTTATGTAGAAACCTATAATTTACATTCATGTAAAAAATATACATATGCCCATACATATACACCCCAGTGTGTATGAATTTATATACTCAAGTTTCTACAAAATAAGTGAATATTCATGGCATATACCCTGATAATTTATAATGATGTGCGAATATATGTCATGTGACTTAGTTTATTTGATATCTAAACCATTTTGAATCTCTAAAATTTGTACTCTGATATGATTTTATTTTCATGAAATCTTATGTCTATATGAAAATCCCACTATAAGTCTTCCCTTTTGAGTTGAGGGGTGTGATATATAAGTTAATCATCTCAAAATAAGAGTTAAGTGTATCATGTCATGTATAAATATAATATCATGTGAACATATAGAAAGTATGTCATCATAGTAATGCCTATGTTAATCAAGGTATGCACGTAACATATGTAATTTATGGAATATAAGTGTAATGTATAGATATATTTATAAATAAATCACATGATAATAAATTCCACTGAAAAGATAAATAAATAATACTACACATTAAAGTCACATGATATCGATCATGGCACCACTCAATCTTAGCAATCTCAACAAGCATAACAATATTAAAAAATAGTGTCACACATAAGGCCAAGGGCCACAGACAATGGACATCAATATTTTACAACAAACAATTCCAAGGACCACATGCAAGGGACATACATATGTCACAAATAAATAAGGCTAAGGGCCATATGCAAGGGTGATTTATTATTTTTGAGAAATTAGATGTTTAATACCTAAATAATAAATGAGGCTGAGTAAATAAAATCAATAAATATGCAATAATTAGGCTACTAATTTGTGAAAATTGACTGTAGTTAGGGCTTTTCGAAAAATAGTGTTGAGAGAGAAAATCAAACTTATCTGATTTTGTACTGTTCTGATTGAGACAGGGTCTAAAAATCTATGTGCAATCTTGAGAGACTATCATAAATAATAATCTAGAGATCATTTATTGATTAGGCAGGACCACTAAAAATAAGACACCTTATTGTTCAATGTTATAGTTATAGTCTTGCCACTATTGATCAAATTGATTATAGAGATCTAATTTTTTTGGGTTTTGTTTGTCACATCTATGTGAGCTTGTATACCAAATTTTAGATCCTCACTATCAAAAAAATTCCTTGTAAAGCTTATTATTTATGTGCTTGTGTCTTCTATGTAATTAAATAAAACTTTGAAAAATAGGGAAAAGGGGTTAGTGTGTAAAGGATACATTGGACGCACTTCACACCTTGTGTGTGGGCATGCTACCTACATACTAATATTTTGTGGAGGGATCAAGCTATATGTAGTTCTCCCATTAAAGTTTTTGGTGCAGTAGTGTGATGAAAATTCAAGGAAATGTGAAATTAGGTGTACTTGGAATGACTAGGGACTGGTGTAAAGGTTTGAATAATCTTGAAATACTATTGTATGGTAGTATGCAAAGAATAGGGAAAAGTGCTCGAGTAGT
This sequence comes from Torreya grandis, assembly GCA_037957365.1. Classification (NCBI taxonomy): domain Eukaryota; kingdom Viridiplantae; phylum Streptophyta; class Pinopsida; order Cupressales; family Taxaceae; genus Torreya; species Torreya grandis. Next base: position 542,390 of record JARHVA010003448.1, on the reverse strand, counting down.
ATTTGCTTGTATTCTTGATTCTCTCTTATAAATGAGTGTCAAACCTTCTAAATGGAATTTAAATGACCTTTTATATGGGATTTAATGATCATGGGCTAAATGAATTTGCATTAGGCTGACATGAATTAGGATAAGGATTCAAAATAATATGACCGTTAGAAGCCAAAATGCACTTTGACAACAACACCATAAATAAGACACCTTGGGTTTCAGTATGTACTCCAAGTTTGGTCACTATTGTCCATGGTTGATGAGACCTAAGGGGATGGATTAAGCATGGAAAGAGTAATCTAGGTCTATAAGGGTTCAATCTAGGAGGCTATGAATGACTAAGAATCAGTGAAAACATGCCTATAAGGGTCATGAGAGAAAGCAAAATGGACCTATGGATTGGGTGTCATTAGCCACACTCAAGTTACCAAATTTCACATTTTATATGACTACATTCCTCCCCCCCCCTTTATTATAGTGATGCAACAAATAAAAATACTAGGATAAAGGAAAAATAAAAAGTGTACCTAAACTTACCTAAAAAGGTAAAGATCATGAAGCTGTGTGATGCTAGATGTATGTAGAGAAATCATGGTGTGAAGTGTGAATTTTCAATGAAAAATATAGAGTAGATCAATCCTTACTAGATACACTATATCTAAAATAATAATGTATAAAATTTGGGTAAGAGAGAGAGGAAGAGAAAGGAATGAATACACCTCATCAAGTACATGAACCAATATAAAATTTGTTATGATGCTAAATTATGCTGGGTGTGTGCTATACCAAAATTAATATAAAAAATAAAGCTGAGTGCTCAATTACCTAGAAGTGGCTCAAGAATGAAATAGTAGGCCCTTTAGATCCATCATCACCTACTAAGTGAAGCTAATGAATCATGCATGTATCAATCAATGTTTGGATTGTTTGTCCAATCCTTTTGAATAGGTGGCTCAAGAATACAAAGGCTAACTGGTTCTTTGGATCCATCATTACCCTATAAATTAAATATATGAAGTTATATCAGTATAGAATAGATGTCATATGATATGTATCTTGAAGCCCATGAATGTACTATGATATGATAATGTTGGTGTGGATAGTCAAATGTATGCTAGAAACTAGGCCATTCTTAGCCATTTCAAAAGATGGAGATTAGGCTTGTATGAAAGCCACTCTAAAACTAGTACAATAGGCTTATGCAAAAGCCAACTCGAGAACTTAGGTACTTAGGAAGTTAATATTGTATGAAAGCCAAACTTGAAAAATGATGCCAACCACTTGCAGATGGAGTAAGGCATGTAATTGCTAAGAAATTCTTGAAAAATAAACTAAAATTAGAAAAAGGGGAGGATCAATATGCCATGCACATTACCCCCAATCACTGGTGTCTAAACAAGGATTTTGATCTATAAGTTATATCAATTGCCTAATCTAAAAATAAAAGTGAGAGCCATCATACCATGTATGATTCCCTCTATATCTAGATTCTTTAAGCAAAAACTATACTAAAACATGCTGAATTTGGACTGTACTAAGCTGATAAACTTGTGACTAAACTCACTTTTCTATTTGTTTCTATAAAAATTGATTTTTATACTATCTAGATAGGAGCATAAAAAATATGACACCTTACTATCTGGCATTGCAGTCCAACTTTGGCATTATTTTCTAGGGCCAAATTTGGTAACTATTTTGGATTCTCTAATGTTTGCCTAGTCTATTCTGCCTAGTCAAATGTTTAGACTCTATTTTGAGTGTTTTGAAAACTAATTTTTTGACCATTGGGAGCTTTGATCTATGTGACAAAACCCCTATTTTTTACCCCCTCTTTTGAGGGTAGGAATAGGTACCTGTAATGATTTACCTTAGAAGAAGAACCCTACAAGTGTGCTAAGATAAAAATATACATGATATAGCAATGATAATCAACAATATATCTCAAGATATAACATGGTTTGATTTGAGAGATTGTTAGATGAATAGGGGTATGACTAGATAGATATAATAATGTAGTAGCATGTGCAATGTATTTAATTATAACTAAAAGTGTTAGTTTAGTTTTATAAGTTGTTAGTTAGAGGGATGGAGCATGGTGTCCATCATGACATCCAAGAAAATAAGAAAAATGCTTGATATGGATCATGTCATTATAAGCAATCAAAATCAATCAAGTAATAATCACATAAAGCAAGAATCAAGATGCATACAAGGGTGGCCAAAGGGCTAAGCAAAAAAGGGACATGGGCACATATCACTCAAACTAGAAAACAAGCATACAAGGCATGTTCAATTACCACATACACATACAATTGAAACAATAAAGTTAGCATGGAAGCCACAATCACATGGAGGAATGTAGGCAAAAGACATTGGCAAATGTCCTAAGGCACACACATGAATATAAGAGGACTTTGGCAAATGTCCTAAGGCACATACAAGATACAAATAGGAACTAGAAATGTAATCCAACAAGCTATGCTAAGAAATAAGAGAAAACATGTAATAACTAGAAAGATAGAATCACATTTAACTAATCAAAGCAAGAGTAAAAGCATATAAGACATGTTTAGTACAAGACTAGGTATATGCTAAGAGATACAAAAGTGATAGATACTAGTGAAATGTCGATATAATAATTTGTGTAATCTAGTAAGTAATGTACATCAACATGATAAATTGGAGTGTGTAGTGTAGGAATGACATAAACTGGATGGTGTAGTCATGTAGAAGATGCCCCCAATGGGTATGTATATTAAAGTGTGTCTCGAATGTAGATGTAGGATGCCCCCTCAATGGGTAGAGTGAAGCAATCAAAGAGCTAGATATCATTACACACACTCAAAGAAGATCAAGTAAAGCATGATAATGTAGATAAATTGACATATAATAGCATGAAACAACAAATATAAGTCCTGGAATAGTAGTATCAATGTAAAGCATGGATGATGCATATAATCAAAATGTTTTTGGTGTTTTAACATTTTTGAATGTTTTTGGATTTTGAAATGTTATATTATTTTTGTATTTTTGGAATATTTGAATTATGTGTAATCAAGCAAAATAGACTATGTAAAATCAATGCTAGAAAGAGACTATGCACAAGTAAATCTAAGGAGAAAAGATAATAACTGATGAATCTCATGTGAGACTCCCTCTCATGTTGTCCTATATCAAGAAAAAGGATTGTGTGTGATCATGAAGCATGATGGAAATGCTGAGACTATGGTTCTAAAATCTATATCTATTGAAAATGTTCTAAAATATCTAAATTAAAAACTAAGTGTGTGGTCCCTCTATAATTATAATAAGTGGAAGCAATTTTAGGGCTCTTAGGGACCCGTTTGGTGGCAGGAGAAGTTATCTAAACATGTGCTCTATGTGTAGATACATGAGATATCAATGATACTACCTTGGGTGTGAATACTGTAGATGGAAGATATCAAAAATCCCAAAGATATGGAGGTGTATGAACCCTCTGTATTGGTGATGGATACCTCAACTATGTATGAATATATACTAGAGAAATAACTATAACTGGTGGGGAAACTAAAACTAATGGAGAAGTTAAAACTGGTGACTTCAAGGAGATGGATTTGAAGTGGGTAGTGGTAACTCATATGCAACTCCACCAAATATAATAACCTAATTAATCTGAATGAATTTCATGCATCTATGAACTGTAGATGATACTACTCAATTTTTTTGAATCCATGGGTGACCAAGTAACATATCAAAAACTCTTACACTGGGAACTATGGTGAAATGTGTGGTGAAATGTGTTGGAATAGTCTATAAAGGAAGTAAAATATCACCTAAATAACTCTATATGTGCCCACTAAATGCATTGGTAACTATATTTATCAGAGTGATATCCTACTCTAAATAGCCCAAATGTTGCAATAATGTAATGGTGCACATGTTGACACTAGAACCATTATCGATGAGAAGACTTTGAATGGGATGATTATGAATATGTGCTTTGATAAAGAGTGCATTATAATCTAAATTATCCTCAACAATATCCTGATCTAAAAAGGATATTGAAGGTTTAGTTGGAATCCTAGACTCATACACATGTATCATATCACTCAAAGAATGTGACTCAATTGAAGGTTCCTAATATGTAGTTGGTGGAGGATGTGCATGGTTTGTGTGGTGAACACCTGATGTTTCCCCTTTATCTTATTTATAAAATTGTGGAAATGGATTTTAGAATATTTTCAAAGCTTTATTTTATGTTGGCTTTGCTTATGGAGGCTCAACTGAAGTGCCAAGATCAAGTAGGTTGTCATCTATCAAGTCTTGTATGTTATGTCTCAAAATTATGCACCTATTTGTAGTGTGGCTTGGTGCCCTGTGAAAATCAAAAAATGCATGCTAATAATATCCCTATGGAAGAGGCTTTGCTGGGTTAACTTATTGAATATGAGGGAGAGTGATGATGTTGCATGCTAATAACTACTATAAAACTTTGGCTGGATAAACTAGTAGATTGGTAAATGTATGTCAAGATGGTGCTAATAAAACCATAGAATGAGGGGGATTTGAAGCTACATTGACTATTGGTTGATTCTAATTATTGTTATCATTGAATTCAACCTTGTATGGGACTTTGATATTACTCTTGTTTGTTGTGTTTGGGATGCTTGTATACTTGAGTTTGCCTATTGAAACGAGTTTTACTTCTCTTTCCTTTAGTGTATGACACTATTTAGTGAAGGAAAATAATCTTATGAACATAATAGATTCATGTAATGCTGGTAGAAGGCTCTATTTGAAGAGATAAACTCTTGATCTTCCATGGGGCTAGTCATCTTAGCCAAGATGGTTTTATATTGAAGCACATAGTCTATGAGATGTTCATTTCATTTTTGTTTCTATTATGCAATTTGTGCATAAGAGACCTTATCACCAATGTTGATACTAAAATGTGCTAGGAACATGTTAGCTAAAGGATTGAATGCATTGACTGACTGATCTAGTAGACTTTAGAACCATTGTAAATCATAATCCTTTAGACTTCATGAGATTAACTTGGTTATTAACCAATCATTTGGTACATAATCCAAACATGTTGTGTGAAAAACTCTCAAGTGTGTCTCTAGATCACCCTTTCCATCATAAATAGTAAGCTTAGGTTGAATAAAACCTTGTGGTAAAGGTGTAGAAGCAATGTGACATGCCAATGGTGTATGCAAAAGATCAAAATAATCCAAATCCTATGTAGGTTTAGTGGCACCTTGCTCAAGATGTAGCACCTTGGATTGAAGAGATCTTATCTCTTGCACAAGGTCTTCCACATCAGGAGATAGGGATATACTAGTTGTAAGTGGTGGCATAAAGGTAGGTTGGGATACTATAGGGGGTTGTTGAGATATAGTTTCTGCTGTAGTGTCATTTTCAACTAGTTGCTCTATGGTTTGAGAAGATTGACCATTATTTCTTCTTTGTTGTTCCTTTTGTAATATTTTAAGAATGTCATCTTGCATGTCAAGGTGTTTGGTTTAGAGTTCTTGAAGTTCTCTCTTATCAGTTTCATCAAAACCAGTGTATTGGGCCATTGTTAAAGGAGGAAAACAATTTGAGAAGTATTTGAATTTTTTGCAATAATTTATTATAGGCCAAGAACTAGAAAAAAATACTAAATATAGGAAACATAAAATCCTAAAAATAGTTAACTAGAAATTGCATGAAAAGGATACGAAGTACGTAAATGTGTAAGGTGATACCTCAAGAAGTAAAATAGGAGCTAGTATATGTAACTAGGGATTTTTTGAAAATATTTTTGTAAAATACTATGAATTTTTGAAATTGAAATTGAATTTTTGAGTTAAATATGCAATTAAAAAATTAGAAATTTAGTGATTTAATGGGACCTAGTAGATGCAACTAGGGTTTTGGAAAAAGTAAATATTTTTCATTTTTTACTATAAATTTTTGAAATTTGAAGTGATTTTCTGATTTTAATATGCAACTAAAAATTTAGAAAATGATTGGAAAATTACTATGAGCTAGTTGATGCAACTAGGGTTTGAATTAAACTTATTTTAAAATTTACTACAAAATTTTAAAATTTGAGAAATTTTTTTGATTTTAATATTCAAGAAAAAAATCAAAAATTAATGGGGAAAATCAGCTAAGAATTTACCTTAGGGTTTTTATGTGAAATTTGAAGTAAGTCAGATTCACCAAATTATTATTTTTGGGAAATTAGATGTTTAATTCATAAATAATAAATGGGTTTGAGTAGATAAAATCAGTAAATAGTGTGGAATAATTAGGCTACTAATTTGTGAAATTTGACTATAGTTAGGGCTTTTCTAAAAATAGTATTGAGAGAGAGAAAATCAAACTTATCTAATTCTATGCTATTCTGACTGAAACAAGGTATATAAATCTATGTGCAGGCTTGGGAGACTATCAAAAATAGGAATTTGGAGTTCATTCTTGATTGGAGAGGACGATTGAAAATAAGACACCCTACTATTTGATGTTATAGTCTTGGTCTTGTAGCTATTGTCTAAATTACTCATAGAGATCTATTTTTTTGAGTTTTGTTTGCTGCATCTGTGTGAGTTCATGTACCAAATTTTAGATCCTTGATGTTAGAAAAACTCTCTATAGAGCTGATTCTTCATGTGATTATGTCTTCTATGCAATTAAATAGAAATTTAGAAAATAGGGAAAAGGGGTTACTGTGTAAAGGATATGTTGGATGCACTTCACACCCCATGTGTGGGCATGCTACCTACATACCAATACTTTGAGGAGTGATCAAGCTATATGTAGTTCTTCCATTGAAGTACTTGGTGCAATAGTGTGATGAAAATTCAAGTAAATGTGAAATTGAGTGTACTTGGAATGTCTAGGGACTGGTGCAAAGGTTTAAATAAGCTTGAAATACTATTGGATGACTATATGCAGAGAATAGGGAAAAGTGCTTGAGTAGTCTTGATTGTATTCTTGTTTCTCTCATATAAATGAGTGCCAACCACTAAATGGACTTTGAATGACATTTTATATGGGATTTAATGATTATAGTTTAAATTAATTCTCATTAGGCTGACATGAATTAGGATAAGGATTCAAAATAATATGATCATTAGAAGCCAAAATGCACTTAGATAATAACACTAAAAATAAGATACCATGGGTTTTAACACTGTAGTCTAAGTTTGGGTGCTATTGTCCATGGCTAATAGGACTTGAGGGGATGGATTAAGCATGGAAAGAGAAATCTAGGTCTGTAAGGGTTCAATTTGGGAGGTTACAGATGGCTGGGAATTAGTGAAGACATGCCTATAAGGGTCATGAGAGCAAACAAGATGGACCTATGGATTGGGTGTCAGTAGCCACACTCAAGTTACCAAATTTTGCATTTTATATGACTAGAAAGGGACATAAATATGTCATAAATAATGGACATAAAATAGGTTACATAAAAGGTAAAAGGACAAATGTAAGGGAGATAAATATGTCACAAATAAGGAATAAAAATGTCACGTCAAATAATTCCAATGGTTGCACATAATATACAAACATAACTAGTTTATCATGTAAGAGAGTAATAACATAAATGAAACATATAATAAGTAAATACTAGTCTACACCATCTATATGTATCAATGTCACATCATAGCATAATATCTTATCCATGTAGCAAGATATGAATAACTAATAAGGCATGTAATAAATATAGATAACTCAACATGGTAGAAGGTTATATAAAGATATAACTAGTAATAGTGAAACATGTGTAATAAAATGTCCTTAGTATTGGCATGACCACTGGGTAGAGGAAATCCCAACATCCATATGTCTATGTGTAACTTGTATGTCCTAAATTGCACTCATATAATTTGAAATGCATATATAAAAAGAATACACCTTTCACTAGACATGTGATAAATAACATATGTTACAAATAATGTAATTTATAAGTCATGTCATGCTTAGCTCCTAATTTTGATTTTTTTGGATGATTTTTATTTTATAATTATATTTTTATTTTATATTTTTGAAATATTTGAAAGTAGTGCTGAAAATTAGTGTTTAATAAATAGGTGAATAATCCATTGTCATTGGGATTGAATTTGATATATCCTACCTTGTCCTTGAGATTATCTAATTGTATTGCCTCTTCTTCCACCATCTCTGATTGTTCATATTTTTTTATTGTGGTTATCTATGCATATTTTTCCTTTTGGTGAGTACCATTACCATTTTATTAAATCTTGACTATATTTTATTCATGTAAGAATTAAATATATTGATCTATCTTATTCATTGTGGCCTGCATCAGGTATAACCCTTCCAATCATAACATGAGTGTCGACTGGGTGGTATAAGGTATCACCCACATGCATGTATCAATGACCTTTAGACCACAATAAATTGGTATTGTAATATGTTCAATAAATTTACCAATTTGATGTTGAGCCCCAAGTGTCATAAAAATAAGACACTGCATACATTTTTGTGATGTTCTTAATCAACCTAAATCTATTGTTGATAAACACCTTATATATATGATGTAATAGTAATAATATCTTGTCACGGATGCATGTAAGCTCTGTGTATTACATTAATATGTTAAGTTTTATTAAAATTTATTGGTAAGTGTTTTCATTGATACTATTTCATTTTAATGGTACACTAATTCTTGAATCTTTGATTCTTCTTCTATAATTTGTTGTAATAATATATCTCATGTCCTATGCTTCTATGATAGTCATACTATGATTTGCCTTCTTAATGTGAGAGATATCTAATAGATCGATGTCTATTAGATTGTAATGTGTTGATATTAAGATCAAGTAATAGTCACAATATTTTTCTTGGTTTATCTTGATTATTTTTTACTTGCAATGGTGTTGGAACTTTAGCATCTAACATATCCACATTATTTATTAAAATGTATGATTTCTTCTTTGTCCAAATCAAATTTGATTTTAGTGTCATTGGTACTTGATGTAAGATAATATTGCAACTATTTTTTCATTCCAAATTTACTGATGATTTGTCATTTATGTCTTTCTTTTGCCCCATAATATTGTGTTTCAATAATAATTTTTACTTTGTCCCATTTCATTATATATGAATCATCTCAATATTCTCTAACTCCAAAAGGTGTGAATATAGTATGAGATAAATACTCATTTGAAGGATTGAATTTTATCTTGAATAGTTGATCATATGTTAGATCTACCATTTTAGGATCATTTTCATCACTATCATAATAATTAATGACCATGCCATCTTTATTTTTAGAATTTAGTAGTAATGGAATATCAGGAATAGTTTTCAATTGATATGTATTAGCTTATGGTTCATGTTGTATATATATATTTTATGTAATGATTGGTTTATTTTCATTTTGAGTATTTGATTTTATCACTCATATGTATGAATTTGATATACTATAATGGGTTGTGATGGAAAAATGTTAGTTTGATCTTCCAACTATGATTGTGATTAGTTTTCATTATTAGATTAGGTATCTTACAATATTTAAAAGGGTTATCATCAGTAAATTATGTTTAATAATAGCCTTCATGCATGAATTTGATATATTTATGTAATTTTTATGATACTACATCCATAACATGTATCCAAGAACTCTTCATAATCAATTTATAATGTAATTTATTAGGCATAATATGGAAGCTAGTAGATACCATCTTAGGACCTAGTTTTATATCCAATGATATGATTCCAAGTATTTGATACATAATGTTGTTAAAAAAAATGAATAGTAGTAAGGTTGATTCTCAATTTTTTTAATAAGGTAGTGTTACAAATATTAAATCTAGAACCATTATCTACAATACATGTTTGACCATGTTATTTTGCACTTGAATTTGAGTGAATAATGATTTTTTTCTCTTTTGTGTGTTGTGTAGGTAAGTATTCTTTATCAAAGGTGATTTTTGTTATATCCTTTGATTTACTCATAATATAGGTAAATTATGTAGGTTGTGTATCACTAAGGAGAGTCGTGTCTCATAATTCCTCACATAAAATGTCTTTGTAGACCATTGATCTCTTAAGTAAATCTAAAACAGAAAATTTAGAATGGTTACTCTTTATTTGATCTATGATGTCATATAATTTAGGTTTATTAAATTGATTTATATGAGGTAGATGAGGTTGAGGAGGAACATGTTGACTAACTTCATTATTTTGCACATGATAGAGTACCCTACCTCATCTAGTGTTAACATCCATAGAATCCAAAATAAGTTATGGGCATATAATGGTAGTGATATGGTAGCTATTAAAACCTTGAGTTTTATGGGGAAGAGGAAAAAATAGAGTCATGCATGCCCTTTTCCATCTAGTGCTAAAAATAGGTAGTTTAGATTGGATGTTACAACAATATGCTTTGATGAAGGCTTGTGATTTTTCATTATTAGTTTTAGCCTTGTTAGTGTTATTAGATTTTATCCATTTAATTATATGATTGATCAAAATATAACACAAATAAGTGGAACAATATGAGAATATTACCTTCATGACTTACATTAAATAATAATTTTCATTTATTATAGCCATAATTAATGTGTATTATTAAGTAATAATAAAAATTGGGTTTGAAAATAAAAACCTAAATCTTAAATATGAAATATTAGAAGGATGAAACATTAATGGAAACCTAAGGCTTGAAGGATTTTGATCAGTGTATGATTTCATCGATATGCTTTACCTAATTTAGTTTTATAAACCCTACTAGGACATAAACTAGTAGGATAATTTATACTGATAGATATGTTATTCAAGCATACATCTAAATGTAAAATACTAAAATTAATTGTAATGATTTGAAAAGCAATATATCATAAATATTAAAAAAGGATGAGTACTCAAATTTTCTAACTGACTATATAATTGTGGTTATGTTGTAATGGTGGAAAATAGACTAAAGCAATCTTGTGATTCATTCAGTTCATGAACCATGTTTCTATTTTCATAGGGTTGGTTCCATTATATCTAGGTTAGAATCAACTATTGATACTTACCTATAATGTTTGGTAGTGACTTATGCATAACATAGGGTCTGTGACCATATGGTCACCTTTTCCTATCTCTAAAATCTTTGTATGTGTGATGCCAAACCCTAATGATACATGCAACTCAATTAATTATTTCCTTTCATATTGAAACCCTAGGTGCACTTTTGAGGGATAGAAACTTGTAAAACTTATGAAAGCGTAATGGGATGAACTAACCTCAATCACCCTTGTTGCTGATTGATCATTACTTACGTATTTGATACTCTAAGGAGGGAAATAAATCCACACATTTTTCTCCCACCTAATGTGATTGTGAAATTTATATCCTTCATTATATGAATGCAACTAATGATTTACCTTTTATACTTGATAATGCTTTCTTTGACTTGGATTTAGTATGCTTTAGACTTATCTTGTGACTACTAATAGTGACTAATTCACAATTTAGGAAGAATCAAGAATATTTTATCAATGTGAAAATCAAGTGAGGCCTTGATATATATACATAAGACTAATTGGATAATTTATCATTCCACCAAAATGTTAGGCAGATGCGCTGACCTTAAGGAAATATTTTATTTTAGAAATTAGTCATTTTTTGGAGAGGTTCATACCAGTATCGATTGGTGATATTGACCTAGTAGGAATTGTATATTTATGTCTATGTAAGATAATAATTAGGTTTGAAATTTATAGTGATTTTCATGTAGGTGTGTGATAATATAATGGAAGAATTAATCTCATACAGTAGCATGCAGGTGTTAGATAATAGTGGGGTAGAACCATACTTGTGTGCATGAATAATAAGTGGTAAAATTTATGTCAAGATTATAATTTTCAATTATTTAATACTTGATTTTAGTAGCTAACACTAATTATCTTATTTACATCAAGTTGTTCCAAATTATAAGTGAAAATGCCCCTTAATAACCCCATCATGCACCACATTGCACCCACATTTATTGAATGACACTAGACACTAAAATCATTCATTTTAAAAAAAAATATATAAATTCTTAGCAAGTCCAAGAATGTGCAAGACACCAAGGAGAGTATTTATCCTCCCATATTTGAATCTCAATTTCACTCTGCCTCTTTCCATAATTTAGTAAGTTGATTTTTCTCCTATAAATACATCACCACCATAATTCTCTTTATATTCATATAACCACTCCTTTGTATGGGTCATATTAAAGGAGGTGCTAAAGTCAATAAACCATTCATTGTTTCCTATGTTCAAGCTTGAGGCTACTAGATACACATATCTATCTTCATCACGAGAGCTCTTTAAGGATTGCACATAATTTGTTAGTTTAGCCTTATCCACCTTTGATTTATAGTCCTTCTTGAAATGTCTTATATTTTTATTATTCCAAGATTTCTTCTTTGACTATATGAATTTTATTGTATCTCCTTTGATGTTGAGCACTTTCCTCCATTCTTCTTCTTAGTTTGCTCCTACAAGAAACATCACACCATTAGTGCATAATTAGTATGAAAACTATCATAGACTTGTGCCAAAACTCTCTAATATAATATCCATAACTACATCATCCAACTTGAGACATAATTTATTTCATATTATAGCCATCACCAAATTATCCCACAAGTCTCAAAATAAGCACAACAATGTGATACACCTATCTTCTCCATCCATATTGACATCAATAGATGTAAAATAACTAAGCACATTATTAAAGGCATTCAATTTATTTTCATCTAATTCACCCTCATTAATTAATAATGAATATATCCTATTTCATAATAAAATCTTGTTCATAAGTGATTTTAGCTGGTATAAAGTCCACATCTTGGTCCCACAAAATATTCAATTTTTTCCTCCTATACAATCAGTATAAATTAATCAAACAAACATAATATGATAGAGCTTCACATTTTACTATCAACCTTGCCCCACTCTTCCTATTTCATATCATTAGATAACATATCTGACATGGAAAAACATTGATCTCTATGAACCAAGATATATTCCATCTTTAATTTTCGTAGTTCAAAGTTGTGATAATTAAACTCCTCAATTTATATAATTTTTATTCCAGTCATTATTTTTTCAAAATATTCTCCAAAAAACTCCCACTCTAATAAAATCAAGTGTCATAAGTTGTCCCTGATTATATGAATCTTATAAAAAATATTTGATACTAAACTAATAGGATATCTCGTATACAACACTCAATTATAAGGGGATATATTAAAAATTAAAAATATCAATAGCGCAAATATAAAAAGATAAGTATATATATATATATATATATATATATATATATAAATAGAGATAAATTTATCCTGGGAAAACTATTTCAAGTAAAAACCCCAACAAAAAATTATAATTGTTATTCAGAGAAATTGAACTGTATTGTAATGAAAATAAAATTTACAAGGATATAAAACCTTCATATATATATATATATATATATATATATTTACTATATAGTATAAACACACTTCACCACACATGTGTTCAACATGTATCAATAATTATTCCAAATATATAAGGAAACTCTAGTATGATCTCCTACATTAGATCCCCAATCTTCATGAGAAGATTCATGATTATAACCAATACTTTTATTTAATTTTCACATTCTAAATACAAAGTAATCATGCATGAAACTACAAATGTACCAAGTGATGAACATGTAATTCTCCTCAATAATTTTTCATCCAAGTTTCTTTACTTTTTACTAAAATCTCTTTATTCTAATAGCTTTAGTTAGACATGTGTAATTTCACATTTAGATAGCCTTTCATAACTTAACATGATTCACATATTATCATAACACATTACTATGAATTTACCACTATGAAAAACCACTTTACATGAAAATAACCTTGAAAAAATATTAGAGATGATCTTGACGTAAAATTACACATCCATGCCATCTTTCTCAATTCATTTGTGCAACACCCTTCAAAAGCATAACTTTCATAATGCATAGATTCACATAAATTTGAAACATTCCCAAAAATAAATTCATGAATCCATGGGATAGACTATATACATAGTGAAATTTTTGACCAATGTACACTTTGAGATGTTTGCACATGTGGCATATAGATTCTCCATTCACCAAAGATTAAAATTGAATCTTGTAAACCAGTCTCTTCATCACAAATTCACAAAAGGTCACAACATTAAGATAATCACATAGATATTTTTAAAAAAAATTCAAAATTGAATTTGATGTGTGGGGATCATTATCGATCACATAGGCTAATATAAATATCATATACTAATTTTACATTGAATTTGAGATTTAATACCATGAAGACCAAACCCAATACAATGATTGATAAGGTAAAAAAACATATAACATGGAAAATTAAAAATACAATTCATAATTATCTCAAATTGCATTAAACATAGACTATAAAAGGTAGAGTGAAATATAGGAATATCATTCCTTGAATGGATTAGGATTGGTAACTTTGCATGATTCGCATAGGTCTCAAGTAATCTCTTAGTTGTATTTAAAAATTATGGCCATTAATTGCATGAATATGTTTTAAGCAATATAATATTGAGAGGCTATAATTATAAATTCTCCATGTTTATCTATGACCACATAATGTCAAAATATAGATAGGGAACAAGTACAAGATTCTTTAAAGTGATAATTTAACAGTTCTCTTCTTAGATTAGATACTTTTCTTTAAAGTTAGATTTATATCTAAGAGTTTATGTTTAGATACTTATAGATAAATTTAGAATAGTCTATTTATATATAAGTCCATTCACATGTAATCTAATTTTTCAAAAATCATGGTGGTGACCTATTAGAGTATTATAAATTTATTATATTGGAATGATTTCATTTTTCAAGAAGGAAATTTGGAAGACTACATGCTTAATAAATTATGTGTATGTTTTAGAAGTATATTCATCTTTCCCATTTCTCAAACTCATATTGATGTTGTATATTTCTTAGTTTAAGTTATCACTATATGAAATTTATATGTTTTTGTATAAGTAGGGTACATTGAGTATTTATAATATTCTAAGCATTTATTTAGTTAATCTTTGATCTCTGATTGCTGTAGATGAATATGCATTTTTTTAAAATGACCTCTGATATTTATTAATTGTTGTTGTTAAATGTGTTTTCACTATTCTCTACGGTAAAGCTATATTGAAAAGATATGTTGCTAGAATTTACTCATTATTTATTATTCTTATACCCACATAACATGTTTATTAAAATTTGAGATAATGTTAGATTTTATTAATTTTGATTATATGAATTGAATCTTAGAAAGTGTGTGTTTTAGCAAAATAATATCTCAGTATAAATATTAAACCTTATTTACTTCCCTACCCTTCCATTATTTTTGATTTTTTTTATAAAGATTATATTATTATAATACAACATCATTGTAAATACTCATTAGTTTTTTAGTCTTAGGTGTTGTTTAGGGATTCACTTGACAAAATATAATTAAATTTTAGAGACAAGTCTATAGTGACATTTCTCACTAGTGTAATCCACCAATTACAACTCATGCTTTGGGTTAAATATTGTGATCCTAAAAAAATTTAGTTTATCCCTTCATATATTGAATCCTCTTAAAAAAATTGCATCAACAATAAATTGGCACTAAGGGAGGGGATGAATCAAAATATATCACAATACCAAAAAATAAATGACCGTAATCAACCTTATGGTTAGGGTCACCTAAATTTGAGACAATCTATGATCTTCCAACCCCTTTTTAAACCCATCATATGTTATGTGATTTAAAACCACATCAACATGTGTTATTTTTATAGGAGGATTATGAATTTGGGATAAATTCAGTCCAAAATAATAACTCCATTAAAAAAAAAAAAAGGAGAAAAGCATGTCTTTGCTTGGTGAAGCAACCAAAACATCCATAGTATTCAACATGATCTCCCCAAAAAAAAATTTAAATTTCCTCCCCAAATTATTAAATGATAGAATCACTAATAAACATATTTATGCTTTCAAACATGATCTAGGATTATTGAATGTTTATCATGAGTATGTAGCCTATAGGTTGTTTCCTTTCACATCGAATGGCATTGAGTATGAAAGATTTTTTAATTTAACACATTTTTCAATTGTTATCAAGAAATAATTGGAATACACACTCATTATATAATTTGGACATTGCTTGATCCATTTATTTTTTTGAATTAGTTAGACACACTCAAGAAAGAAACATACCATTTCATAAGGGATTTTAGACTAAAAATTTCATAATATCTATAAAAACATTCCAATCAGCCATGCCCCTAAATAATCAATCATTCTAGATATATACATAAATTCCTTAGACCCCATTTTATCTATTATTATGAGACATATACAAAAAATTCATTAGTTTTGGCTTATGCAGACACTGTCAAAATAGATAGACAATTATCTTCCTAGAAAATAAGCATTGCACCTATGATGGACTATATATTCTTTCAAAATAATATACCTGACATTCCTCAAGATCAATAAAACATGTATATTCTATGGATAATTCATTTAAATCATAATTTTTTTCACAATAAATGTATTGTGTCCAACACAAATCCCCTTTTTGAGTAAAATAAAATTAATCTTATTGTGCCAACCATAGAAATTATCATGGATAAAAATGAATATATTTCATGTGAATATTTTTATGATATGTATTCTTATTCTGAAGATTATGTAGATGAATACCATGCACCACAATAATTTTAGGATATTGAGAGAGAATAAAATGAGGAAGATGCAATTTATTATTTATAATTTTATTAGCAAGATGTTCCAGAGTTCAACTTATTCAAACAAGATATTATTTATGAAATAGTAGAGGATAAAAATGACATAAAACTAGTAGAAAATAATTGCATAAAAAAAGATGAGGTAAATGATTATAGTTATAATATGGAGTTATTTTCTATTTTTGAATAAGGATATGAATTTATACTCGACGAAGAATGTTGAGCCAACTAATAGGAGGTTCATCAAGGATAAATACAAATAAAAATAAAAATATGGATTTTTTCTATACCTTTGAAGCATTTTATGTTCCCCTTTACGAAGACCTATAGGTTATACTTGAAGAAGTTTTGTGGGTTGAGAATGGAATAATAAATATACTTTGGATGAATACACTAGAGTCCCCTTAAAATAATAATAGACTATAAAGTTCAAGTTTCTCTTGAAAATAAACATGGAGGAGAATATTTTTATTGGACATCAACTCCTATCACTATTCCCACACATGAAATGTTATATGATGAATAGTCATAAATTTTAGACCTAGAGGAACACCTCAAGAATGCACTTAAAAATGAGGTCAAATAATAAGAAACATAGGAAGTCTACTTTCCAACATGATTATATCATAAAAAATTAGTATTCATTGATCATTTGGTTCCATTGTAAGTAAAAGAGCCTATTGTATTCATTTAAAAAAAATCAAAGTAAATATTCCTAAAGCCAATTCCTATTATGATTTATTATTTGGAAATAATCAACATGTTAAGAAAAATATCATGAATATCTTTAAAATTGGAAAGATAAATATTATTGATTTGTTGAAAGAATACAAACATGTGTTTGCATGTTCAAGGACTGTAAATGGGAAACACATTTTTTACTAGGTACTAGGAAGTGTTTCATATATTTTTTTCAAAGTAACCCTCTCATTTGATTGTGACTTATTAGTGTATGGTATATTATGATTATATTAGTTTTGTTTCACTTTAATAATTAGTTGTTTTCATTCACTAGTTTTTTAGACTAGTATAATTAGGAGGTAGAGCAATAATTATTGTTGAAAGAAAAAAAGAAACTCAGAAAGTCCTTCCATACATCCCTTATTGATTTTCATTGTGTATACATTTTTCAATCCCATCCATGGAGGCTGTAGTCACATTCCATTGGCTACAATATTTGAATTCATTATGAAATTATTAAAAAAAATCAAGTAAACTAGTGAACTTTTGGATGAATATAAAAAATTATGTTCGATTACTTATTTTAAATAAATAATTGAATCTTAGTTTTTGAATTATCACATGAGTTTATAATAACATTTAAATTTAAAAAAGTTAAGATTTCACTCTATTACATTAAGTATTTCCTTAAGTTATACAAATAAGAAAAGGAAAAATAACTTGTGACTGAAATTTTCTGACAATCTTTATACCTTAGCTATATTGGTTCCTAACCTTTGAGAGATCCAAAAAATAAAATAATAAATAATAAAAAATGGAGAAAATGAAATATGCAAAACAAAATAAATAAAAAATATCCTAAAGGGCGATTCAGAAAATCTCCTTTGGGGTTATGAGCACTTAGTTAGAAATGGAGCAAGGCCTATATTAATTCTAGAGGTAACTCTATCAAGGATTTAGATTTATATATGGTAGTAGATAAATACCTAATAATTTATCTTAAAAGTTTTTTAATTGAAAAAAATATCCATTTTTTGTGACTAACATGCCCCCATTTCTTTTCAAAGAAATATGGACTTCCTTTCAAATTGAACGGATACAATAATTTCATATTCACAATATATCTAAGGTCTATTTCACACTTTGATATTATTATGAGGCTTAAGTTAAAATTAAATTTGTCACAAAATATCCTTTAAAGGACCTAAGTCATACCATGGTCACATTTTAAACCTAAGTTCTCAAGTTCACATTGAAAATACATAGCTACACTCATTTATCTCTAAAGTCTAAAGGGGTCACACTTTGTCACTTAAAGTTTTGTTAATAAGTCATGGTTTCAAATCACATATTAACCTAAGCCTAAGGTTCTTGAATTATTTTATATCATTTGGAAACCATATAACATTTTATTATAGACAATATTTCATAATATAGTCATGCATTTTTCATCATGCTAGTGAACCCTGAGAAATAACATACTCACTTATGTATCTCATGCAATATATAAGTACGATTAGCTTGCAGTCTCTTTCTTATATAAACTATGAAATCCATAACCTCTCTATAACTTGTGGACATTTTGAATCTATGACCATTATATTTATGACACATAATCCTTTTAGGACATGCGATTTAAAATGGATCTAATTATGATTATAATTATATTTCATATCATTTAAAGTGATTGTGATCATGTATTATTTAATGATCAATTTTATTATGTCATGAAATGACCAAAGTAAAATGTGTGATAGATGTAAATGTTTTAATATTCAATGGGTCCATATACTTAAATGTTATAAAAATGTGACCTTGAGGAATTATGTGATCATGTGAACTCCAAAGCAATCAACAAGTGAACTGTGGATCATTGTGAACATAATACATGGAAGGTGGAAAACACAAGAATACCTATATGATTTATACATGTCATGATCAAAGGTGAACAAACCCTCTATAAGCATTGTACTAACTTTTTTACTCTATGGAGAATGTAAGAACACCATGTGTTTCAATGTAAATGGCCATGAAGAAATAAATCCAAAAAATTGAGTTTGAGGAATTGTGTGACTCTGTAGATGAAAAATAATAGTTGATCACCATGTGTCCCCTTATTAATCACAGTCTATCTTAAACTTTATACATAAATTAGTTAACTTTAGGTTATATGACTTCATCTAATTTACTATTTATAAAATGTAACATAACCAATTTGTGTATTTTGAATTTAAAAAAGTAAACTTCATGAATATGAGCTAATGGGTGATTTACATGTGTCATTTAAAAGGGACACAAACATAGTCAAATTCATAAGGATACCACATAAACCCATCCATATAATTATTTAAAACATGTAGAGAAGACATGTGGACATGGAAAAATGAGGAAAACTCTATACAAATGGGTACTCTATGTTATTCATATGTGGCCACATGTCACTTAGAATAAACACATTAGAGTTATAGGAGAGGAACAAATTGTCCACAATGGATTACCAAAATCTATAAGGGATACTAAATAAATTCATATATCTATGGGATAGATTTAATACACATCAAACACCATGACCTACATACAATTTGAGATGTGTAGCATCTAAATGCACTGTCCACCAAAGATTAAATAGGATTGATACCCTTCAAACCTATCACTTCATCAAAAATTCACAAAAGTCACAACATTAATATAATCACATAGAGATGTTAACATGAATTTAAAATCAAAATCAATGTTTAAGGATCACTATTAATCATGTAGGATAATATGAAGATCACATGAGAATTTTACATTAAAGTTGATATTAAATGCCATGTATGTCAAACCTTATGTAGTGAATGACAAGGGATAATAGAGCATGCAAATAGTGAAATCACAACTACAATTCATAGTGATCATGAATTTCATAGACTATTAATAACCAAAATTATAGGGAAATGATGGAATTTCATGCCATAAATGGATCAGGATTGGGAGATTTTCATGATTCACAGAGGTCTCAAGTAATATCTCAATTTTATTTTAAAAAGATGGACATTAATTTTATAAATTCTCCATGTTTGACTGTGATCATAGAATATCTAAATTTAGACATGGGATAAGTTCAAATTTCCTCAAATTGAGAATTAAGTCATGATTCTCTTCTTAGATAATTTTATTTAAAGTTAGATTTAAATATTTGAGTTTGTTTTTAGTTGTATTTAGATAGATTTAGTATATTAATTTATAAACAAGTGTGTTCATGTGAAAAATATTTTTGTAAAAAACATGGCATTGATCCTTCAAATTATTATAAATTAATTTTATTAGAACAACTTCATTTTTTAGGAAAGAAATTTGGGAGACTACACACGTAAGAAATCATTATGGATTTTATGGGAGTTTATTCATGTTTCCCTTTTCTCAAAGTTAAATTGATGTTGTATATTAATTAAAACAATTGACCACTATATGAGATTTATATGTTTTGTTATGAGTAGGTTGGATTTAAAATTTATACTATTATAACCATTTATTTAGTTAATCTCTAATCTCTAATTACTATAGATGGATGTCAGTTTTTTTTTTTTTACAGTGGCATCTAATCTTTATTAATTATTGTGGTTGAGTGTGTTTTCACTATTCTCTATGGTCAATTTATCTTATAAATAGTTGTTGAAATTTAATTATAATTTATTATTACTTAGACTCTCACATCATGTCTATTTTATTTGAGTGAGTTTATATTTCATTAATGTTGGTTATTCATATTGAAACTCAGAGAGATTTTGCTTTAGAAAAAGAATGTCTCAATAGAAATCTAAAAAGATCTTTTTTACCCTTCCCTTCCCTCTCTTTTTACTTTTAAATGATGATCAAATTATTGTAACTATTGACCCAATTTTGGCCTTTCAGGCCAAAATGGGCCACCCCTTTTTGCAAAAAATTCTGATTCTATACCTTTGTTCAACTCCAGTATGCAAGTTTCATTCAGAAGAAGTGTTCTTATATAAAGCTGAAGTCTTTTACATGTAAAAACCCCAAGAGTTTTTACTTTTGAAATATTTGTTCTTTAGTCTTTTGGCTAAGTCCTTTACAATGAATTCTTTCAAAAAGTTAGTTTTGGTCCTTTCTAGTTGTATTTCTTTTAGGATTTTCATTCAGCAAGATTCTTCCAAAAAATTGCCTGAGGTAACTTTTTCAAAGGGTATGTTCAAATTTCTCAAAGGATATCTTTCTCACAAGAAATGGTCCACTTCACTTTCCTGAAAGGTATGTTGCATTTTCTCTGAAGGGTACTTTCATTTTTCCAAAGGATACTTTGCAATCTTTTCAAAGGGTACATTGGTAACTTTCTTGAAGGGCATTTTTTTTGGAAAGTGGACACTTGCATTTCTTCCAAAGGACACTTGCCTTCCTGAAGGGACCTTTCAAAAAGTTTGAAGGATTGTTTTAGAGAAAAGGTGGACCATTTCAAAAATTTGAAGGGTCACTTGCATTTTTTTGAAGGTATGTTTTCAACAATCCCAAGGGTACTTTTATTTTTGTTGAGGGCACTTAGCAGATAATCCAAAGGAATTCTTTCAGACAATTTTTCCAAAGGAAATGAGAAATTATTCCTTGCAAAAAGCTGAGAGGAAAGGAAGAAGAGCCTGAAAGAATTCTTTCAAATAAATTGTCCAAAAGAATTCTAAAGATAATAAGTCTAAAGAAAATACCTGAAAGGTGATGACCCATAAAACATCAAGTTTAGACTGTAGAAATTAGTCATTGGGATTCAAGCAAAAGATGATGGCCCACAATAAGTCAATTTTAAATTATGAGGAATAGCCATTTCTATTCAAAAGACTTGATGGGAACCTTAGGATAAATATGGAAATGACAAATGGCATGGATCCTAAACTCTGATGCATAACAAACATAATAGGTAGGTCGATGGTTCAATATTATTGTACCATTATATAGCTCGATGAGCTAGTAAAGAATAGCTTGCATCAAAATGACATTTAAATAAATGAACCTATCTATATCAAAATGCAATTTGGAATATCTTGATTCCACTAGTGTAACTGTAAAGGGAGCTTCTTATAAAATGTAATGTAACTATTTATTTTCTCAAGGTGACACATGTCCAAGTGACCCTTGAACTCCCTTGGCTCGACCTCTCTCTCAAAGGTTATATATATGCCTTTTCTTAGCTTATTTTGGAGCTTTCGTTGGTTATAATGAAATTCTAGCTAGATTTGTACTAGTAACTCTTGAAGAAATAATATAAGTCATTTTCCATTCACATGCTGCACTATTGTGTATTGGTCTAAATCATGTTGTTCTTGTTTAGTGAAAGTTATATTTCCTAACTTGTTATCCTCGATTACCTACCAAATGTGCAAAAAGAGTATTGTTATAGGTCTTTTATAGTATTATCTCATAAGTGTATAGACATTTTAGAAGTGGTTTAAGATTATATTCTTTCCTAGAATTATCTGTTACTCTCTTGAATGTCAAATACATTCTTGAATCTAACATGTGAAACACTGATGTGATAATGCACAAAGAATTGTGAGTTTTGTGTGAAGAAACTTTGTTAGTCTTTAAGTAGTGATTTTATTCAAGTGAGAGGATATCAAATATTGGTGCATCACCACTTGTTTTATTAATTTTATTCCTTCTCCCTTTTCATTTATATTTGTTATTTTATAAAGATCTTATAGGTGCATCAAGGGGAAATAAACCCTAATCTAGAGATTCATGTCAACAAAATTATCACCCATAACAAGAGAGATGATTCCATTTTGCCACTTGGATGAGGAGAACTGAGTATCTTCTCAAGGGTGAAAATCCAAGCGTCAATAGTAGCATAAAATCATTGTAACTATCTATTTTTTTTTGTCTTAGCTATGTTTTAAAGATTCACTTGATAGAAAATAGGTAAATTTTAGAGATCTATATATATCCACATTGCTTACCAATCTATTCCACCAACTGCAACTCATTACTTGGGTTACATCTTGTGATCCTAAAATGAGTGGATTTATCCCTTCACATGTGAAATAAATTTAAAAAACTTGCCTCAATAGATTCATAAATGCCAAAAACACCATCATTGGTGACATAAATTTTGAGGGGTCTCATAATCACTTGGGTTCCTGATTTAAGTTATGAAGGCTTGAAATGTCTTAAGATATTGTATTGTATTTTAGCTTGCTCTAAGGATTCATTAAATTACTTAAGAGTGAAGGACCTAATGATATATTGAAATCTAATGTTTAACGTAGTGGTGAAGATGTGGAATATGTTTTCTTCCATCATATTATGCTCAAAATTATTGACTAAGACTTTTCAATGTTTGATAAAATCTTGTGTTATCTCATGTTTTACTTGTGTGAAATTGTTGAAGTTTACTAAGTTATTTTACAGTAAGTTATTGGATTGTAATTATTGGACCAATGCATTAAATAAGTTTTCTAAGATTGTGATAGGACTAGACTTGATCTAATTGTACCATTCTAAAGCATCATCCATTAGGGGTTTGACTAATATCTTGGTAGTAGAAAAGGTGTTGAATTTAATCTAATAATTTTAAAGGCTAACAAAGGCCTTTAGATTAAAATAAATATCAATGTAAATATTATAAGAGATAGAAGTAAAAAATACACTAATGTTAATATTGGTAATCTGAAGCAATATGGGTTCATTTTGAAGATGTTTGATGCCTTTATTATGGAAAGGAGGTTGTAAAATGGGGTTCTTAAGATGATCTCTAAATAGGAGGAGGGAATTTTGATTTGGTACTCTCCACTGAACCTATTAAGTTTTTTATTAAATTTACATAAGTTTATTATGTATTTTTAGCATTAAGGTGTTATTGGAAGATTTCATGTTTTCATTTAGTTTATGACTTGCAACATTATTTGTGTTAGATTAGGTGAATTTTGGTTTGAATTAGAAGTTTGAGTGGTACATTAAGAATAAATATATGTGGAATTGATTTTGGTTCATATATTAATGCTTTGGTTAGGATAAACAAAGCTAAGATCCACCATGGTAGTTAATAAACTAAACATAATAGATGAAGAAGGGATAGGGGAAGTAGAGAATTGATTTACCCAAAGTCCTATAAAAACAACTATGCATAGGAGGAGGAATATTTGTAAAAGGTTTCATCATGATATGATAAAATATTATACAATTTTTGACCCTATAATTTGGATGATCTTAGATTGAAAAATCATTAGAGTGGTATACTCTAGGTCAACTTCCTCTTCACCCTTAGAGTCATGGATTTTGATTACCCTATATTTCCTAGGGTTTTTGAGATTTTTCTATGGCTCATAGTGTTTAGATCTTTTTGAATCCATGTTACAATGATTATAAGGGTCATCTTGAAAGATATAAAATTTTAAATGTTAATCCTTTTGGGTATTAGTTAACTCCATAGATATAGGATTATTAGTATATAATACTTGATAATTTTGGTCAATTTTCTAAACAAAATTGTGTTTTTTGGAATCACAATGACTGAGAGAAGGGGGGGGGGTGAATAATTATTTAAAAAATTTCAATCAATTACCATTAAAAATTTATGAATCATTGAAATTAACTTAGTGATCTAACAATGCATTAAGAACTAATCACATGAACATGAAACAAGATAACTCATCACATATGTGGGAAACCCTCATGGGGAATAAAACCCACCAAAAAAAAGATTGGAAAAACTATCCTATAAGATAATGTATCAAATTTAGTTGAGTACCAACCCAAAATTTATCAAGCACCCACCTGACTTTAGCAAGTACCCACTTACTAGAAGGCTACAACCCTATATGACTAAGCACCAACTCAGTCAAAATACACTTATGCAAGAACCAAATTGCAAGGCAGATCCAAATCCCTCTTGACCAAGCAAAAAATTAGCCAAGACCAATTCTATAAGCAACAACCTGCAAGGAATCTTCAACTCCCTCTTTGACCGAGCATCAACTAAGTTAATCACACTTCTTTCCACTCATATCTTTATCTATTCTATTTGAAATATATCCACTATAATACATATAGAACACATATATGATGTAAATATGATAGTCTATCAATAGATAATAAATATATTATGATCACTCCTTTATGTCTACTCCACTTGATCTCTCTCAAAACTACCTCTAGGCTTCTTCGCTCAACTATCCCTCTTCAAGACTGAATAGGTCATATGACCTTGATATTCAACTACAAAACACATGTATTATCTTCATGAAATAATTTTATGCTCTCTCCTAAGGGTTTAAAACATGTTATCCAATATCCTTAGGCTCATATATTTATCAATCCATTCACTTACTCTACACTTATCAAATAGGCCTAAAATGCCTTGCTTATATACAAGACTCATGGTTACACAACACTTAGTCGGCCATACACCTTAAAAATATTAGGTCAGCCATATAATAGGTATTATAAAACTTTATTAACATGTTTAAAATTAACTTTAGACCCTTTTTGGTTTGTAACAAATCAGTTAGGCCTCATTTCTCCTTTAGGCCTCATAAAGACCTAATTGCATTAGTTCTATCTTCTTATCAACAATGTTTGATTCTCTTGGGAACATATGGCATTATATAACAACTTAAAACCATTAAATAACTTATTATAAGATGTATAATAACCTTATACATGATTTATTATATTTGTGCCTTTCATTCACACCATGAAAGCTCCTTTGGGACTAACTGCCCTATTAGGCCTATGCACCTCAAAAGTCTATCTTGAAAAAATAAAGATCAAATAATATTAGGATAATAAAGTATAAAAAATGAAACTTGAAGATAAATTATACATGACCTTAGGGTCATCAAAAAATTATTATAACACTTTCACTCAGGAGATAAAGGCTCAAGAACACCTCTGTAACTTACTTAGATCTGCCAATTTACCTCAAAGACTAGCCATGGTGACTCATATATCCAGCACCTATGTATAAACTTTTCATGAATCCTAATGCATGAAAATGATCCTATGAGATCTCTAGATCATCCTCTAATATAAATATCATATGGTCTAATAAAAAATATTGGTCTTGTAGACCAATTTCTTGACCTTATATCACACTATCTTTTCTAAACAAAATGAGTCATTTTGTGAATAAATTTTCACCATATTCACTAACCTTAAAAACTTATTTAAAGTATATACATGATTTAAAATCAATAAATAAACTCTTCATGTACTTAGTTACATCAATCTGAAATGCTCAGACCTTCAAACCCATCTTTTCATCTATGTTTAGGTTTTTCACTATTCACACCATTAG
This sequence comes from Torreya grandis, assembly GCA_037957365.1. Taxonomy (NCBI): domain Eukaryota; kingdom Viridiplantae; phylum Streptophyta; class Pinopsida; order Cupressales; family Taxaceae; genus Torreya; species Torreya grandis. The sequence continues at coordinate 515,680 of JARHVA010003448.1, read as the reverse complement.
GTCTATAAGACCAACTTGGATGATCAAATTAGTACATTTGATGGATATAACCTATTTAAAAACCATCATCGACATGCAGTGTGAGTATCTAGCTTCTTCTCCTATTCCTTTGATTTTCTTGACCAATGAAACTTTTGAGAGTTGTAACATCTTCTTGAGAAATAAGCCTATATCTATGCATTTTTTCTCTAATATGACTAACCACCACCACCACTTGGAGGTACCTAAGAGAGTTTAATACATGATCCAATAGTTTTTATATACATTTAAGACCATGCTGGGTTGTTTTAAACAAGATATTTCACATCGAGTCCTTATTAGGGTTTTAGAGAGGTTTAACATAGGTTTTAGTGTTAATAATTATTCATAAAGGACTGCTTCTTAAATCCAAAACTAATGTTTATATATATTATCTAGGACCCTTACCCATCTCTCCTTAATATCTCAAGTTCCCATATAGAGGTTACATGTCTTGGGTTTACATATCTTCATTTTGTAGACTTGAGAGACCTCAAAACCACTTTCCATGCATTTTTCTACAAACCATAACCTCATACTTCATGATCACTCCTAAAAAAAATTTGCTTACCCATATCCAAGCTCTCCTTCACACATTCACCTTGAAATCTGATCCTCATGCCTCATTAGGCTAGGTAAGGCTAAAGAATGGTCTATATACAGACCAAGACTGAAGGACCTACCTTTAAAGACTCACTTTGAAATACTTCTAAGTGCATCCACACCTTATTATCATGATCACACAACCTTCACATCCTATCACATGCCTAAGTTCACTCATCTCAAAAAGCCACCATCTTATACCTTCACCATGCCATGAATAGGCTCAAGATTTTAATTCACTTGACACCTTAACTTGTTCCTTCCATTTCATGACCTCAAAAAATCATCAAACAAGTAGACATAAGACATTACAACACACTTATATCACTACACCATTATCTTTTTGATGACAACACTCTCTCAATGACCTCAATGACAATTCTCTCTCAATGCTCATTATCATATCACATACCTTTGTTCATTCATTTCACTATGGTTTCTTCACATGGCTCACTTTTAAACTCTTCATGTCATGACTATGCCACACTATGCACATAAATTCATCTTCACATATGTCTTCATATCATGACATCAATGAATTGTATAGACCTATTCATACACTATGCTTCCTATGCATACATTATTTATATTCAAACAATCTTCCATGACCTATACCTTCCATGCTCATAACATTCATGAATAACATTCCCTGTGACAACTCTCATGATCACACTCTTATGTACCTTGACATATCACATACTTCCATCTGTCCTTAGTCACCTTTGACATCAACCTTCACAAGATGCTTCCTGGTATCACAAATAATCAAACTTGATATGAATGACATGTACTTTCATGTAACCATAATACATTAGTTGCCTTCAAATTATTTATTGCTTCAAATTTTTTCTTTCCTTAAAATTATCTCATGACAGTATCCTTTAATGACAATACTATATCAATGATCAACACTCTCTTTGTGTGACTACCATTCTCAAGCACTTGACCAAAAAAACCTTTGACATCAATGACTATTGTGCCTTTACACGATGCAAACTTTTGACATAAATTACAAAAACATGCCAACAAACTCCCCATTTATCATTGATGGCAAACACATTGATGTCAAACATACTATAATATGAAATCACGTAAAAATGGTACTTTTCCCATCTATTCATTATCCCCCTTTTGAGATTAATGACAAAGGATCTTCCACAAATTACCATTGATCCTTGAACCTAAAATTAAATAAAAAACACAATGAAAGGTTGAAAAAAACTCACCTTGGGCTCATACTAATTGTTGTAGACAAATTCTAGAACACTTGAACTGTACCTTAAGAAACTATGCTTTTTATGACTTATAGATCATTATCTTGACACTTCATAACATAGAGATACAAAGATCCCCCTAACTCCATACTCTCCTCTTGAGTCACAAGATGGAAAACTCTCTTAGAAACATGCTCCACATAACTCCATGTATACCTTTTTCAAATGAATTCAGATACATATGAACACTCACCTTGTCCTTGATATGACTGATATAGATCAAACTCTTGATCACTCACTAAGATACCAAAATTATGACACAAAATGAATAATTAGGGACTCCCCATTTTGTCTTCATAGCTTATGCTCATCAATTAAGTTATTAGGTCTCTCCAACCATCCTCAAATTCCTTCAAGCAACTTGATACCAATACCAATTCTCAACATAAATCAAATTATCAACTATTAGAAACACATAAATTTTTTTTGCTTACCTCTCATATACCAATCAACTACACAATATTTCATAATGATTTCATCTCTATCAAAAACATCCAACTTATCTTTATGACCATATTGGTCTTGTAGACCAATCCATATTCTATATGTCTCTAAACATAATCCTATAATCAGACTTACATTCTATACTATGACTCCTCATGAACCAATCTCCAGAATCAATTCTCATACTAACCAAAACTCCTTTCACCTTGTCATATACATACAAGCTATAATGAAAACAACTCATACCTTGAAACACAAACAATTGGGAATCCTCTCAAAATTAATCCTTCTTTGACTATAACCTCATGCTTCTACTAATAGAAGAGTGTCTCTACGAAGCCTAATAAAGACATCCCTTTCCATATGGCTCTAAAAACATCATGAAATTAGGAGATTCACATATCTCCAAACCAATCTTATTCAACCATCTTGTAATTATGAGATTGATAGTCCCTCCTCAGAATCCACTTAGGCTTGACTGAAGCATTTGACTCATCCACCTTGTCATACTTCTTCTCTTTGACTGCCTTGTCAATATATGCAGATAATGAGTGTTCTTGAAATTCATTCACTTACGATCCTTTATCTACCTTATAAAATAATCCATCTTGACTCTTGGACTCAATATAATCAGTCCTAAATTTCTTTGGCTTTAATACCAATGTTTGACCCTTCTTATGCAGTCTAGGATCTCCATATACCTTGTTAAGCCTTGAGGTCTTTTTAACTCTATTAGGATAAAATATTGAAATGTGTTCCATATTATGAAAATTTTATAAAATAATATTATTGTACTTACCTCTTATTGATCACTCCTCCCAAGATCCTATCATATCTCATCCCTTGAAACCGTTCTACAATCACTTGCTCTTTGACCAAAGCTATGACAAGAAAAATAATAACCATTAAAATAATTGGAATACCTTAATTCATTGGTATGTATAATTAGTGTATTCATTTTGAATTTAATGTTGGTACTTGAATTGTTGATGATCACATTAAGTCTCATATTTGAGAGTTTCTACATAGGTCTTTAAGGTCTGACTCTCCTTGTTCTCTTTTTGGTCTTCTTTGAACCCAAGACGTATCTTATCATGTGGAGACCTTTGAATACTCAAAATATCACCAAAAAATTTAGTAATATTTTCAAAAATTTTATGTGTATTCAACTTGATTTTTGCCCAATCTAATTCTACCTTAAAGGACTCCATTTCTATTCCAAACTTCGTGAATTCCTCCTTCTTGGTCTTAAGACTTATAAAGATAATCTCAATCTAAGTTTCCAATTGTTTGATAATATTCTCATATTAATTATTGTTTTTACTTAGTCTCTCTTCAAAGATATTTATTTTATCCTCATAACTCTTAACCAACAATCTTAGTTTCTAATTCTTCCTTCTTTGGAGCTTCAACTCCTCTAGATCACTCACCAATTCTGCCTTGAGGTTCACTTCAACATCTTTTTCATCTGATTCTTCATCATTTATAAGGAATTTAAATTTTTAGAAGCCCTCATTGTCTATTTATATATCCAGGAATAAGGTTTCATTGCTATCATGGTTATTACTATCATCATTACTATCAAATGTACTAGTGTCACTTACATCATATGAACTACTATCTTCATTGGTATAGAAAGTTCTCTTATTTTTGAATAACCCTTTCTTGCCTTCATACTTCCTAAAACCCCTTTTTCTCTTGTTAGGATTATAGATCTTCTTATCATCATGTTCTTCATCATGCTCAGTCTTATCCTTGTTACGAAATTTAGAGGAAAAGTGATCAATCTTACCACAATTAAAACATTTGAATGGAAACTTGCCTTTATACTCCCCTGATCCTTTTCTTAGTTTTATAAAAAACATGGATTTTATCTTATCATCATCATTGTCTATGTAAAAATCATCCTTAACCTTCTTATCTTGTGATTTTTTCTTATATTTGGATGTATCTTCCTTCTTGGAAGGTCTTCCATCACTTATAATTTCATATGTAGTTAAGATGCCATGAAGCTCATCCATCTGAAGTATGTTAATATCTTTGATATTTTCCATAATAGACACCTTTGAATCAAACTAAAATGTTAGGGATCTTAATATATTTTTAACTATAGTTGATTCTTCCAACTTCTCTCCTAGACCTCTAATGACATTTACCACTTCATCTACTCTTAATAAATAAGATTAAATGTTTTCATCCCCCTTCATTCTCTAACTTTAAAAATACCTTCGACGGGTCTAAAACTTTAGAAGCTTAACTTTGGTGTCTCCTTCATAAATGGTCTATAGATTTTTAAAAATCCCTTTGGCTATATCACAATGCATGACCTTTACAAATACTGCATCTAAAAGACCACACAAAATGGCATTCATTGCCTTAGAGTTGTTCTCACTTACCTTCTTTCCTATTGTGTCAGTTGGTGGTGTAGAAGGTGGAGTGAATCCATCAACAACAAATTTACATATATTGTAACCCAAGGACATTAGATAGGTCTTCATTCTAATTATCCAAAATGCACAGTTAGTCTCATTGAAGAGAGGAGCCTTATTGGTTGAGAAACCTCCTTGTACTTGTTGACTAGACATGCTTGTGACTCAAGGATCTCCTTAAAGCTATTAGGCTTACTTCAAAAAACCAAGATAAAAAAAAAATTGGATTCAGAATCAATGAGAGTGGGGAAATGAATTAGTCTTCAAAAAATTTCAATCAATTACCCTTAAAAATTCATGAATCATTCAAAGTAACATAGTGATCTAATAATGCATTAAGAACCAATCAGAGTGTGAAACAAGATAACTCATAACATATGTAGGAAACCCTCATGGGGAATAAAACCCACTAAAAAAATCTTAGAAAAACTACCCTCAATGTATAAAATTTAGTTGAGCACTAACCTAACATGGAGAACCAACCCCAAATTTATCAAGCACACACTTGACTTTAACAAGCACCCACTCGCTAGGAGGCTACAACCTCCTATAACTTGTGATCTAGGAATTTGACTCAAGAGAGGATGGTTAGTATGGTGTTAGTTCCAAATTGAAAACAAAATGAAATAAACACACTAATATCATAACATATCTAGGCCTAGACACTAGGGAGAGCTTAGTTAACAAAAAAAAATGACAAACACAAAAAAAAATCAAGGAATCAAACACAATAATTCCTTCACCTTCCTTGGATGCTCCAAATGCCTTTGTAGTGGTGGCTTGCTCAGGTTGTGCTCATGAAGTCCTTGGCAATGGAATCTTAGCTACCTCCATCTCTCCTTGGCACCTTTGGCTTGTGGCTTGGCTTGGCTTGGAATCAATTTGGCAAGGTAACACCAATTTATTGAAGCTTTTAGAACCAATTTGGTAGTATAATGTTGTATCAAAAAAGCTTAGAAATGATGTTGTGAGGCCTCCTATTTATAGATTTTTAGATTTGATGAGAATCAACCTGAACCATCCATCTCAATATTGAGATGTGTGGTTGAGGATTAATTTAATTTTTGGAATTAAGTTTTTAATTATCATCATCATGGAATTGGAAGAAGGGAAAATTAACAGGCATGGAGGACATCATGGAAGGCATTGATGAGGCATGGAGGGCATGAATCTTGATATCTATGGTATTTATGGCTTAGGGATGTCTTCCCAAGAAATGAGGTCACCTGATGATGTAGATATTGAATATTCATTTCTAAAAACAAATATTCAAAAAGTTTCCATGGAATTATTAATTATGCCTTGATTTGGGTTAATTACCTCTTAAGCATGATTAAGCACTTTGTGCACAAATTACCCAAATTAATTAGAATGTCTTGTTATTGGTCCAAAATTTGTTTGGATTGTATTGGAAGGTGATGTCATATGCATTGGAACCATATTAAAATTTAGGATGTTACCAATAACAAATAACAAATGCACGTCTTGTGTAGAATATTTGATAGGAAAGAACAATCCAGAGCACCTAGGTGCAAATTTAGCATTTTGACTCAAAATGAACTGATCAAAGTTAGATAGCTCATAAATTGAATTAACTCATTTAGGGATACCTTGGCCAAAATAATCACTTGAATATGTTAGTTTCACATCATTTAGCATGTTTTAGTGTTTTTAGGCCAAATTGTGTGTTTTGGGTGGAAATTGGTCAAAAGACTTATTGGAGGTTATCGGTGGCTAGATTTAGGTGTCTACATAAATAAGCACCAACTTAGTAAAAATAATATTATACAAGAACCAAACTACAAGACATATCCAAATCCATCTTGACCAAGCACCAACTCAGCTAAGATCAATTTTACAAGCACCAACTTGTAAGAAAGCTTCAACTCCCTCTTTGACCAATCATCAACTCAGTCAATCACACTTATTTTCACTTAGCTCTTTATATATTATATCTAAACTATATACACTATCATAAATTAATAACATATCCCAGATGAAAATATGATAGCCTCTCAATAGACAATCAATATATGATGATTAGTTCTTCAACCCTACTCTACTTGATCTCTCTCAAAACTACCTCTAGACTTCTTCGCTCAACTAACCTTCTTCAAGATAGAATAGGTCATATGGCCTTGATATTTAAATTTAGAACATATATATTATCTTCATGAAATGATTATTTGATCTCTCTTAAGGGTTTACAACATGTTACCAAACCTCCTTAGGCTCATTTATTTATCAATCCATTCACTTGCTCTACACTTATCAAATAGAACTAAAATGCCTTGCTTATATACAAGAATCATGGTTACACACCACTTAGTTAGAAATACACCTTAAAAATATTAATTTATCCATATAATATGTCTTATAACACTTTATTAACATTGTTAAAATGAAATTTGGACCCTTTTTGGTCTACAACAACTCAGTTAGGCCTCATGAAGACCTAATTGCATTAGGTCTATCTTCTTATCATCAAAGCTTGATTCTCTTGGGCCCATATGGCCTTCTCCAAAAATTTAAAACCATTAAATCAATTATATAATACATATAATGACCTTATCCATGATTTATTATACTTGTATCTTTTGTTCATACCATGAAAGTTCCTTTAGGACCAACTGCCCTATTAGGCCTGTGTCCCTCAAAAGTCTGTCTTGTAAAAATGAAGCTCAACTACTCTTAGGATACTAAAATATGACAATTATAAAATGTATATATATTTTCCATGACCTAATGGTCATCAAAATATTCTTATAACACTTTCACTTAAGAGATAAAGGCTCAAGAACACATCTGCAACTTACTCAGAATTGTTAATTTACCTCAAAGACCAGTCATGGTGACTCAGACCTCCAACAATTGTGTAGAAAATTTTAATGACTCTTGATTCATGTAAATGATACTATGACATATCCATAACATCCTCAAATATAAATATCATATGGTTTAATGACAAATATTGGTCTTACAAACCAATTTCTTGACCTTATATCACACTATCTTATTTGAACTAGACAAGTCATTTTGTGAATAAATTTTTACCATATTCACTGACCTTAAAAACTTATTTCAAGAATAACATGACTTAAAAGTCATAAATAAAATATTCATCTACTTGGTTCTATCAATCTGACATGCTCATACCTTCAAATCCATCTTCTCATCTCTGCTTAGGTTTTTCACTATTCACACCATTAGGTCTATCTATGATTGGATAACTTGGATGAACAAATTAGCACAATCAAAGGTTATAAAATATCCAAAAACAATCATGGAAATGTAGTATGAGTCTCTAGATTATTCTTTCATTCATTATATTTTCTATACTAAGTTAACTTTTGAGAGCTACAATAATTTCTTGACAAATAAGCCTATATCTATGCATTTTCTCTCTCATATGACTAACCACCACCACTTGGAGGTACTTAGGAGAGTTGAATACATTATAAAATAGTTTTTATAAGAATTTAATACCATTATAGGCTATTTTTAATAAGATATTTTACATTGGGTCCGTATTAGGGTTTTAGAGAGGTTTAACATGGGGTTTGGTGTTAACGATTGTTCATAAAGGACTACCCCTTAAATCTAAAACAAATTCCTATAGATATTATATAGGAACCTTCAACATATCTTATTAATATATTAAGGTCCCATTTAGAGGTTACATGTGCCAATGAACACCTGAAATTCCTTTTCAGGTTTCATATCTTCATTTTGTGTACTTGAAAGACCTCAAAACCACTTTTCATGACTTTTATTACAAACCATAACCTCATACTTCATGATCACTCCTAAAAAAATTTGATTTACATATATACATACTCTCATTCACACATTAACCTTGAAATCTGATCCTCATGCCTCATTAGGCTAGGCATGGCTAAAGTATGGTCTAGGTGCAGACCAAGACCAAAGGACCTACCTTCAAAGACTCACTTTGAAACACTTATGATTTCATTTACACCTTATTATCATGATCAAACAACATTAAAAACCTCTCACATGCCTGAGTTCACTTACCTCATCAAGCTACCAAATCATACCTTCACCATGCCATGACTAGGCTCAAGCTTCCAATGCACTTGACACCTTGACATGTTCCTTCTATGTCATGACCTCAACAAAACATAAAACAAGAATACGTAAGACATTAAAACACATTTATATCACTACACCTTTCTATTTTTGATGACAAAACTCTCTCAATGACCTCAATGATAATGCTCTCTCAATGCTCATTGTCATATGACATACCTTTGTTCATTCATTTCACTATGGTTCCTTCACATGGCTCACTTTTAAACTCTTCATGTCATGACTATGACACACTATGCATATACATTTATCTACAAATACCTATTCATATCATGACATAAATGACTTTTATAGACTTATTCATACACTATGCTTCTAATGCTGACATTAGTCATCTTCAAATAATCTTCTATGACCTATTCCTTCCATGCTCACAACATTCATGAATGACCTTACTCATAATAAATCTCATGATCACACTCTTATGTAACTTGACATATCACATAATGCCATATGTCCTTATTCACCTTTGACATCAACCTTCACAATATGCTTCTTGATATCACACATAGTCAATCTTGACATGAATGACCTGTACTTTTATGCAACCATAATACATTAGTTGCCTTCAAATTCTCTCTTGCCTTCAAATTCTCTCATGACAACATCTTTTAATGATAATACTTTTTCAATGATCAACACTCTCTTTGTGCCACTACCATGCTCAATCACTTGACCAACTAGACCTTTGACATCAATGAACATTATGCCTTTACATGATGTACCCTTTTGACATCAATGACAACAACATGCCAACAATGTTACATCTTGGCAATGGATAAATTTCTCTAGGAAAATTTGGTGTGTTTGAAAAATAATAAAACTCAATAGATAGGATATAGGGTTTGATAAAATGGACTTTTTAAATTAATATCTCTAAGAAGCTAGATATGAAAACATGAAGACAATTCAACTAGTGGTGAGATAGGATTTGAGTTAACTTCACTAGAGTGTAGTGTGGGATAAGATGATCAAGGTAGCAATCCTATATCTATCTATAGAATAGGATATAATATGAATACTAAACTAGAGCCTATGTAAATTTGAATATAATGACATAAATGATAGATTAATATCTATTAAATAGTAATCTACACTCAGTATCTATGATATAGGGTTCCAAATCCTATGCCTAAGATAGGGGATATGAATTTAACTAGGTCCCAAGTTAAAATCAATGATATAAAGTAAGGACTATAAATGGGTATCAAGAATGCAAAAATAAAAGCACATGTAAGGAACTAATTAATAAATGCAACATAGATCCAAGATGGAAAATTAAACTAAACAATGTATAAATTACAAATTGTTGATTGTAATGGTATGCTAAGCAAATACGGCCTAGACTAGGTCTTGAACTATGATTGTAATGTCAAACCTAAGCACCCAATGCTATTTTAGATTTCTACATAAAATAAATGTAAGCAAGGATAATAACATGCATACTACTCTATCAATAATAACAACATATTTTTATACCAGGTAAATAAATGGAAAGAGAATAGGGAGAAAGATACTTACATTGAGTTGACTTGTCGGTGCATAAATCTCCCCTTTAGCTCTAGTAACATTTTGAAAGAGATGTTATTGGTGAAAACATTAAATGGAAAGGATGAATATGTTAGAAATAGTATGTTAGTGTGTGACATTATGAGATAGTTTTTGTAGTGAATATATTGAGTTTATGTAACAATTCACGTCAATTACTATTTGTAGAGAGTTTGTTAGAATTTTTTAATAACATTATCTCTTTGTTATTAAGATATTTAAAAGGCTATTTATATGTATCTTGTTTTATTGAATAGCTATGTTGATTGATTTACCCTATTTGAGAATTCACTCTACCATAATGTTGAATATTTCATACATTTGCTATGCAATCAAGTTTTATAAGAGGCATCTATAATCATCCTTCATTGTTTATGTCAACACAACAAAAATAATGGCTATGTAATGTGGACTACATGCAAACCCCATTGTTTATTTTTTCCACCATTATTAATTTTTTATGTCAATGGTTATGTAGTGCATACCACATGAACACCCAATTAAAACTAATCATTCACCTATATTGATTTCACTTTCCATTCTATTCATTTTGTTTGTCATTTTCACTCCATTTTGTTTGCAATCTGCATTCATAGAAATTTTATAAAATAAACTATTTTTTAAGGTTTATGGGATTTTTTTAGGGTTGTATGGTTATATATTTTCAAGAGGGTTTGATTTTTTAGTTTTCATTGGTATTTTAATGGATCAATATCTCTCAGATCGATGATTGACTGGACATCAAAGGTTACATTGCATATCAAGACAAAAATTATCTTTTGCTATTGCATATCAAGATAGAAAATATCTCTTGTTATTGTAATTGCCTATTTGATGTGATACAAGGATTTGAAAGATTTTCAAGGCCTTACATTTTATTACTGAGGTTTGAATTAAATTTAATTTTTTAATGTGAAGATTTTATCCCTACATCCACATTGTGGAATTATATTTTTCATTACATTTTTTGGAAACCACCATTTTTTTGTATTCGTCACATTGCACTCGGTTCAATTTTCACGCATATATGTGTTTTCATCAATCTACATTTGTACATTTGGTAGTGTTCAATAGTTATTATACATTTGTACTGTTGGTAGTGTTCAACACTTGTACATTTGTACTATTGGTAGTGTTCAACACTTGGATCATTTTTCTTTGACATTTGAACTAGCTGCATCAAAGAATCTACTAATTACATCGACATCAAAAATTTGGACACCATGGCTAGGTGAATTGTATTAACATTTCATATTGGCCTTCCTAATAGTCCACCATCCAGATCAAAATTTACACTCTGAACCTCACTCAAGATTGAACACCAAGCTTATATATTGTATCATGGAATTGGTTTTCATATATTGGATGATATTTCGTTGCTCATAAATTTTAGATCATGGAATTGTCATGAATTGTATTTACTATAGTAGGATTTGACTTGCTTTACATAAAGTTTGGCTTCTCTTTAGAAACTTGATTGCATCAATGAACATGTGGTATCCAATCACAACTTGTTAAACTTGGTATATATTACTCCAAAATCTTACAAGATCATCCCTCTATTCTTCCATTCCACACCTTGATCTCCCAATCTCACTACATGAATTCAAAATAAAATTAGAAAAGGTGGTTTTGGGTTGTTTCATTATTTAGGCTTAAGATTAGCCATTTTTCATTAGTTTTGTTAATTATGAAACTTATATTATTTAATATTTAAATGCATATGATCATTAATTAGTTTAAACACTTTGTTAATTGTAGTGTTAAGTTTTTTTTAGCATTTTATTTTTTACTTGTTATAGTATATGTTTAAATATAAGTTTGTATTTTGTAATATTTCATTAGGTTGTTTAACAGTTTGTTTTAAAATTAGATTGTTTTTTTTAATGTCTTTGAGTTGTTTAGTTTTGGTTTTAGTTTTTTGTTGTGTTGTTTTGGTTTTATTTTGTTTGTTTGTTTGTTCTTTTTAAAGTAGAGTTTTATTTAAGTCATGTTTTAATATTTTTGTCAGTTTATTTTTTTATAGTATTTAGGTATTTAGTAATTGTCATTAAATATTATGTTTCTATATTCAATTTTGCTCCATGTATATGAATCCCATCATATTTTATTGAAAGTAATAAATAAATTTATGTTAAAAATGTAGATATCAATAAATCATGTACAATGGTATTTAATGTATTACTTTTTTTTGGAAACAAACACACTATCAAATGAACTTGATGTCCATTTTTTTAGGGGTTATATTCACCCATGTGCACACTAAGGAGGGAATGATAGAAATAATACGTTAGTGTGTGACATTGTGAGATAGTTTCATTAGTGAATATATTGAATTATTGTAACAACTCACATTAACTAGTATTTGTTGAGAGTTTTTGGAAATTTTTAATAAGGCTATCTCTTTTTTATTAGGAGATATAATAGCATATTTATATATAACCTATTTTAGTGAATAATTATGTTGATTTATTGATCCTTTTTTAGCATTCATTCTATCATAATATTAGATATTTCCTACAAAAGACCTAATTGTTTTTATTTGAGGACTCTAAAGACTAAGGGGCACCCCATTTGTTCAACTCCTTGTATTGACCTTCAAATACCTTGATAAAGACTTGACCTCCACAAGAAGAAGATTCTATCTTATATTTCCACCTTCTACTATTTAAAGATAGAAATGTGAGAACAAGTATAACATATTAGTGTTATGTATTGGGAATGATATTTATGATTCATATATATTTTGATCCAATCTAAGAAATAAACCATAACTCTAATCCAATGGTATTGATATATATTGATACAATATAACAATATCAGTCAACCCAATTTTATATTAGAAGTCATGATATAGTACAAAAGACATAAAACTATCAAAACTATATTGCTAATGCTAATATGTTATAAGGATAAACAAGTAGGAAATAACTATATCGACATTGAGATTGAAAAATTGACTAGAATGAGATGGATACTCCAACGATTCTTACAAGAGATACCATTAGTAATAGACAAAGATGAAAAATGCCAGTGTATACTAGAATTTAATGTGGGTTAAGATGATCAAGGTAATAATTCTCTTTATCTTTATAGTCTAGGGTATAAGATAAAGACCAACTAGAGCTTGTATACATGAAAAAATAGAAACATAACTGATTGTTGTAGATCTAGTAGATAGTAATTCACACTTAGTAGAGGGTATAGGGTTATAAATATTATGCCTAAGATATGGGATATAGAATCTAACTAGGTCCAAATATAAAATCAATGATGAAAATTAATGGTTGTAAAAAGGGACTATAAAAAGGGTATCAAGGATATAATAAGGAAACTACATGAAGTGAACTAAAAACAAGGGTAACATAGATCAAAGATATAAAATAAACTAAGTTAAAAAATATATAAATTCCCAATGGATAGTTATAGTTTTAGTTTGAACAAATGCAGTCTAGATTAGGTCTTAATCTATGATTATAATGACAAGCATAGGCATCTTATACTATGTCAACATTTAGCACAAAGGAAACCTAGGTAAGGATGAAAACATAAATTATAATCTAATAATAAGTGAAACACATTGTAAATATTAAAACTAAATATTTATAGCATCTCAATCTTTTACATCTAATAAATATCAATCAAGGCTCTGACCTCTAATTCTAGACCTCTATGTTGTTGAAAAGATCATATTTTACATCTCATAGTGTTTAAATGCTTATCTCTTAGTCTAATCTATATCAAATGATGACCCAAGTCTTTTACATCCAAAAAAATCTTAAAACTTGATAAACATCATTCTTTAGCAGTTTCAGATCCATACCTATTTTGTAACCTTCTAGACACTACTAGCCACAAAGGGACACTGCCATCCTTGATAGTGTCCATATCTTTATCTAGTGCCTACTAGATAAAATTCATCCAAATTATAAAATTATCAAAATCCATGGGCTAGCCTAATTATATTATTAAACCCTACCATGATATATTTTCAAAAGGTGTGGTATAAATATAAGTCTAAGCCTTCTCATTTCTCATTTAGTACATACCAAGCAAACACATACTAAAGCTAAATCAATCAACTACACACACACACACACACACACACACTATAATCTACCATATTTATCTCTATTTTAATATCAAGGATAGGATTAGTCATATTACAAGTCTGAATCATTTAAATAGTATCCCATGAACAATATTTGTCAAATTATAAGTTAGATCATTGCATGCATCTTCATATAGTATATTCCACCTTTGTGCACACATGTTCCCATACATAGGGAATAAATACACAATTATAAGGATTTAATTAGAGTATTATCTATGTAAGTAACACCCATTGACATATATGTCTTTGAGAAAGCTCAAAACCATGATCCCACTAACCTATTTTCTAGCAAACTCATTCCAAGGGTGAAGTAGGGTGAAGAGCTAGGGTTTGATCAATCAATGAAGAGAAACATATTGTATCCTAGATCTAAATAAATCAGTATAAAGGAAATATAAAATACTTAATAGTGAAATTATTCACATTCTGATCTAGTCATTATTCTATATTGGACAACTATGTCACAGTTAGACACTAGCATTGATGATAGTGTCTAGATCTGAGGGTAGTGTCTATGGCCACATAAGTGTAATTTTTAGAATATGATGATTGATTCAGAATATTAATCCTACCTAATTTACATATATTTATATTAAATATGTGAATGTAGATAGTAAACTATCATAGTTTCTTATTTATTTCCATATCATTCAATAATTCTATGTTACTATTTTTAGCAATCTCAATTATATAAATTTAGAATATTATTTATCTAAGTTTTCTATTAATGGGTATGTTATAGATTATTTTATGATCCTTGTGTTAGAACTAATTATATATTTTTAACCTATACCATTGCTTCTAATTTTAGGGTTAAACATTTGGTGAACTTGACCCCTAATTCCTCTTATGCAACCTTTATTTTCTTTAGGTTTGTGCAGATTCTTAGGGTTTCATGCTTTATTTTTGAGCTATCTCATTTTATATTTTACCAAAGATTAAATGAATCATATTTTTAAAAATAAAACATAAACCATGATCAAGAATAGGTATATATTTATAAATCCATAGAAATCATGCAAAAACAATTTCAAACATTATTAGGTGACCAAAAACATGCATGTTTGGATTGCTCTATTGCAAAATATACCCCTCAATATTATTATAACATTTAATGTCTAGGTGGTGCTATTATAGACCCTTCATAGATATTAGGTAATTAAATAATAATAATTTATTATTTATTGACAGATTAAAAACCTTGTGTAAATAAATAATAAAACATATTTATTTATTTATTATCAATTGTTCATAGGGAAAGGTTGGATCCATTAGTTACAATGGTCACCTCTCCTCATTCCTAATATAAATAAGGTTTTATACCTTTAGTAAAAAATATAGATGCACATATCAATACATGACAATAATATTTATGTGTGGAAAATATTACTTCGAAGAGCTTTGAGAAGAAGATTGATAAGGAGAAGAATTGAAAGGAAGGATTTGTATTGGAAAAAATAAGTTTATATTATATGAATAATCACTATGGATTTTTAATCTTATTTTGAGGTTTTACCACCTACATATGTGTCATTATGTTCTTTGATTATTAATTCTCATTAATATCTTGTATGTGTGTATTGTATATTTCATGCACACACACACACACACACACACACACACACACACACACACACACACACACACACACACACACAACATGAATTTTGTCATGGTATCAAACCCTGAATATGAGTATTAATCAAAAAGATAATTTGTGAGGACCCAAATACCTATTAAAAGATCAAATTAAAGATTTCTTAGATCTATAATAAGAGTGGTACAACCTTGAAGCAAATTATTCTATTATAAATCCATTTTGCTTTTTTTTTTATGTTGTGTAGTCAAATATCTACCTAAAACCTCCATTCAAGCTATCCAAAACTTTTTTTGATCAACCACAAGTATTTTTTTGAATATTTGTGTTGCTTGGGTGTGGTTTTACAACCTTATGGCATTGAAAAAATTAAAAAAACATTTGTTTGGCTTTAAATTTATTTTTTAAGGCTTTAGTTGCATCATTATGGAGTTTCAAGGAATTTTACAAAGTTTGAGTCCATGAGAAGGCCATTTCAAGATTTTAGAATTTTACTCTCTACTTGTCATGCCTTGTACTCCCTAAAAAATTAAATAGTAGTCTTTGGTCATAAAAATTCAATTTTGAAGGGTTGATTGACATCTATGGATATTTTCAAGAAATTTGGTAAAGTTTCATGGGATGAGGCCTATACAAGCTTTTGAGTTGATTCAATCTCTCCCATGGGTGCCATGAGTAGATAAAATTATGTACATATTTTATGAAATATTTAAAAAATACTTTATTTTTTAAAATCATTAAATTTCCTTCAAACAAGAAATGACCCCCACCTTCTCTATTGAGGTTTTTACCAAAATGTAAAAAAATAAATATAGTTTTTAATTTTAAATTTAAATGCATGTTATAACATACATACATAGATATATTATTTTAAAAATCAATTGAAAAATACTTAAAAATAAATTAGTGCATGTAAAATTTTAACTAAAATAATAGATGAATTGGTCTTTTTATTTTTACTAAAGCCATGTAAATAAGTGGTCTAGTGTTCAAAACCCACTAGCACTTTCCTTATTTTTTGTTTATTTTATTTTATTCAAAAAAACTAATAATAATTAATTTGAAAATATTTTTGGTTTGCATGTGAAGTAATTATGTGCAAAACCCTAATGTAACTTCGACTTCTTTTTTTGAATTTTAACCTAGACAATATTTTATCAAGCATAGTCATGCGACTAGTCATTTCATAGGTTTTGGCACATTCTAGATGCATTGGTGTGGTCCATTTTTATTTTAAAACATATTATTATAATTTTTATATAATTTTCTAATAATAGTGTTTAAATAGTTGTTCCTTGTACAAAACTTATGACACTTATTTTAGTGCAATTTGTTACAATATTTCACATTATTTCACATAAATTTGAACAAATTATTTATTTATTACACTATAAATTTGATTTATTGTCAAATAGAGTAAAATTTCACATTTAAAAAGGGGGCTCATTTTTAAATTCTTTTTAGTGTCATAGTGTCTAATTTAAAGGGAAGTTATAGCTTTTCCTATATTTGTACTTGATAAATATCAAAAATTTAATGGATCTAACTATAATATATGAAAAATACACATTAAAGTAGAATTTATGGCTTGAAAGCTGTGGAATATTGTTGTTGGCATGGAAAAACTTTTGTTAAGATGACATGTTATACCTGAATTTACAAATTATTTTTAGTAGAATGTTAAGGATGATTTCCTACTTTGTATCAGTAATCAAGAGTCTCTCGATGATGTTTGGAAACTCATTAAGTCTATGCATGAGGTCACTCATCTCTTTAAGATTATTAAGTTGATTCTTGAATTACTTACTACACCTATGAAAGGTGATGAAAAAGTTGTTAATTTTTTTACTAAAATAAAAAATATTAAATTTCAATTAGATAGTTGTGACTACAATCTTATTCAAGATAAGATTTTATATTTAATTATTTAATTTACTATTCCTCAATTTTTTTACAATTTCATTCCATTCTTAACTTAAAATACCAAACAAAGCAAGATATATCAGATCTCACTACTCTATCTCCACTTCTGATTCAAGAAGAGCAAGTGATGTCAAATTTTGATTCTAAAGATAATGCCACTCAGGAACTTCTCACTCTCAATCATATTTATAAGAAAAATAAGAATAAAAAATCTAACCTAATTTTGTAAATGACAAAAATGAGAATAAAAAATCTAAAAATAAGAATCATAAACTTAAGTTTAATGAAAATGATAATATTTGTGGTAAATTTAGTCATATAAGAGAAAATTATTATAAAAATATATATAGAGTTAATCATAAAACCTATAAAAATAAATAAATCTAATTAGAACCATCAGAAGAATTAAAACCATAATCAGAGCAATAATCATGAAAAAAATTCTAATGTTGTTACTTTATATATTGTATTGTTTACTTCTAATAAGAATAAATGAATTTTAGATAGTGTTGCATCACATCATATGAATTTTTTTATCTCATATTCTATATGATATTAGAGATATTTCTAAAAACTATTTTATTAGGAGATAATTCATTTGTAGAAGCTACTAAGTAAGGAAAATCAAAATTTGTAAATGTTTTTATTAAAGATATTTTGTATGTACCTAAACTTAATAAAAGTTTATTATCCTCTTCTCAACTTAAAAATGATAATTTCATTGTAACTTTGATTAAGGATAACTAGTCTATTCTAAATCAATCTAGTCCCTTAATTGATGAAGGTGTTCAATAGAATGGTTTATATATATTTACTACTTCTTTTGCATGTTGTCTTTCAACACATAGTAGGAATGAATCAAAATTATAGAATAAAATATTAGGACATGTTAATTTTATAAGTTTATATGATATATTTTCTCATAATTTTATCGTTAGTTTTCCTTCTATTTCATCTTATCATGAAGCCTGTGAGGGTTGCTTATATGGTAAGAAATATACAAATGTTTTTCACAATAATCATCATGTGAATTCTTCACATCCTTTAGAGTTAATTCATAGTGATTTTACAAGACCCCTTAACTTTAAATTTATTAATGGTTTTTTATATGTTATTAATTTTATTTATTATCATACTATGATGATTTGGTCATATTTTATAAAGAAGAAATGTTAAGTATTATCTAAGTTCAAAAAATTTGAAGTTGTTGAAAATATTTTTAATTTTTATATTAAAAGATTAAAATCTAATAACAGTGGTGAATAAATTAGTAAATAATTTTATTATTTTTATATTAGTTGTGGTATTCAAAGAGAATTAACAACTCCTTATTCCCCATATAAAATTGGTATTGTTGAAAATAAAAACTACACCATTATTGAAATAGATAGAACAATGTTGCATTCGACAAATGTTCATAAATTCATATAGGTCAAAGCCATGAATATTATAGTGAATATTATGAATAGAGTCCATAGTAAAAGTTTATTATATTTATATCCCTTTATAAATGTGGTCTAATAATAAATTTAGTGTGGATCATCTTAGTATTTTTGGTAGTCTTGCTTCCATCTTTGTTCCTAAAGCTAAAAGAAAGAAACTTGATCCTACCTCCTAATATTGCATATTTGTAGGTTATGGAGGTAAAAATAAAGGATTAAGAGTGTATGATCTATCTAAAAGATTTATATTTTAGAATAAAAATATTCTTATTTGTAAAAAAATATTTATGTGATCCCTCTATATAACCCCCTGAATGATTCTTCATGTGATGAAACTTGTCTCTCCTATTAATCCTTATGCAAAAATAGATTTAGTATAAGAATTTGATCGATTTTTAGATAACTAAGAGTCTGAGGAACTTTATGAATTTCATTTTTAATCTAAAAGACTTAAATACGTAGAATATTAGATCCAATCTTCTAGTCTTAATAATCTTAATAGATTAACTAGAAGTCAACAGTATTAACATGCTTTAATGGCTATGTATAAATGTGAACTTCCATATTTTGAGGAAGTCATTCAAAATGATAGATGTAATGTTGCTATGCTAGTTGATAATAATTTCTTAATTAAAAAATTAGACTTGGGATCTTGCTCCACCTTCACTTAAATGGCATATTGGCAGTTTTAGGTGTCTTTATAAAATAAAATATAGTTCAATTGGTAAAATTGATAAATTTAAAGAAAAATTAATTTCTCATGGTTTAACTCAAAAACTTAGGATTGAATATGTTGAAACCTTTGCTCTTATAGCAAAAAATGAGTACTATTAGACTACTTATTACTCTTGAAACTCAGAATGGTTAGATTATACACCAAATAGATGTCAACAATGTATTTTTGAATGATGATTTAGAATAAAAAATATATATGTCTCAGACTAAAGATTTCACTAACCCTAACAAAGAGCATTATGTTTATAAATTAAATAAATCATTGTATGGTTTTAAAAAATCTCCTCAAGTTTGATATTCTAAATTAATAATTATTTAAAAAAATAGGTTTTTGTAACTATTAATTTGATAATGATCTCTTTGTAAAAGGTGAAAATGGTCATATCATCTTAGTCCTTTTATATTTTGATGATCTTCTTATTACTAGTGATCTACTTAGTTTAATTTACAAATATAAGGATGAACTAAGTCAAATATTTGAAATGACTGATTTAGACATTCTTCTTCATTTTTTAGGAATGCTTATATTTCAAGATAAATAATTAATTGTTGTATCACAATCTTAATATACACATAATCTTCTTGTTAAGTTTAATATGCTTGATTATAAGCCTAAAGTTATTCATATTGAAGTTAGTGTTAATCTTGATCTAAAACCTATGTGTGACAAAACTAATCCCACACTTTACAAACAACTTATTGGTAGTTTGATCTACTTAACCATTACTAGGCCAAATATTTTATTTGTTGTAGGTGTTACTTCCATATTCATGTAAAAATTATATTTGGATCATTAGAAATAAACAAAATTCATTCTTTGTTAAATTAAAAGAATTGTAAATTTTGGTTTATTTTATTCTTTCATTGATAATACTAAATTATATGGTTATTATGATGCTGATTATACTGGTGATATTATAGATTATAAATCTTCTTCTAGATTTATGTTTAATTTTGCTGCAAGTGCTATCACATGGAACAACAAAAAGTAAACTATTGTTTCTATCTCTTCTATAAAAATAGAGTATAAAAGTGTTATGGAAGTTGCTAAAGAAGCCATGTGGAAATAAAAATTGTTAGAAAAAATTCACTTAGATGTTTCTCATAGTACCATCCTTCTATGTTATAACCAAATCTGTATAGCTATGGCAAAAAACCCAATGCAACACCAACAAACTAAACATATTTAAGTTCATATGTATTTTATCTGAAAGAAAGTCTAATGGTGATATTTTTCCATATTTTTGTCCTATGAATAAACAAGTGGTAGATATCTTCACAAAGTCACTTGGTGCTACCAATTTTTGTAAGTTTCATTCAATGTTAGATCTCTTGGAGTTACCATTGAGGGGGAATGTGTATAACAATGTTATTTCCTAATAGCCTTATGTTTCCTTCTTCTTCTCTATAATTATTCTCATTGTAAAGTATTGAAATATATCATGTTATGTGATTTTAGTAAACTTTGTGTAGAAATTTTACTTTTATACCTAATATATAAAATCATACTTTGTGGTGGATCTCCTTATTTCATAAAAATATCCAATTATACTTGGTTTATTTTTTATGAGAAACTGTGAGATGTAGTCTCATGATCATGTTAGCCTAAAACTTACTCTAAGTAGTTTATGAAATATAATTTATTTTATTTAAAAGATGATTTTAGCATGATGAAGGTTTTTAAGTCCTTCAAATTTGTATATAGTATAATTCCTTTATTAGGTGACTATGGCATTTATCTCCACTTATCATTAAAGGGGAGTGTTAAAACATTTTATGTGTAAGTGATAATATTATATACCCTTAGTACATATTAGGAAATTAAATAATAATGATTTATTATTTATTACCATGGATTGCTATCCTCATGTAAATAAATAATAAAACATATTTATTTATTGTTTACTGATTTTTCATAGAAAAAGGTTGGAACCATTGGTTATAATGGTCATGTCCACTCATTCTTATTATAAATAGGGTTTTACCCATTTGATAAAAATATTGATGTACATATCAATACATGAAAATAATATTTATGTGGAAAATATTCCTATGAAGTGCTTTGTGAAGAAGATTGATATAGAGAAGAAGTGATAAAGAAGGATTTGTATTGGGTAAAAAAAGTTTCTTTTACATGAATAATCACTGTGGGGTTTTTACCTCAATTTGAGATTTTCTCACCTACATCTGTCACTATGTTATTTACTTATTAATTCTCATATAGATATTTTGTGTGTGTACTACACATTATATATATATATATGTATATATATATATATATATATGTATATATATATATGTATATATATATATATATATATGTATATATATATATGTATATATATATATATATGTATATATATATATGTATGTATATATATATATATGTATGTATATATATGTATATATATATATATGTATATGTATTTATATATGTATGTATATATATATGTATGTATATATATATATATGTATGTATATATATATATATATGTATGTATATATATATATATATGTGTGTGTATATATATATATATGTATATATGTATATATATATATATGTATATATATATATGTATATATATATATATATATATGTATATGTATATATATATATGTATATATATATATATATATATATATATATATGAATTTTATCAAAGATTGTAATAGTTACCATCCCTCTCCCATCAAACACTGATGGCCCATGTTGGGTTCCATAGTCCATACTATTACAAATCCAAAACATGGTGTATAATATCATGGTCAACATGTCCCTCACCTTCCTAATAAAAATATGGGTATACATGGGAAAAATATTACTTTATTTAATTGTGATTTTTTTTGAAACGTTCATAAGGATATAATGGCCTCTTTATGAACATCAAATTATGGAAATGTTCTTCCACATAAAGTACTATAAATACTAAAGGTGCCCAAATTTATAAATAATGCACTCATAGTTTATGATAAGAACTCAAACTTTCCATCCTTTTATCATGATAATTTTTGCAATATTTACAAGAATATCATGGATTCCTTACAAATTCCAAATAATGCACAATTACCAAAAATTCTCACATCCCAAAACAATGTGAAATTACCAAATATTCCAAGAATATTACTTGGGATACAAAGGATGTACCTTTACCAAAACTACGCCAATTTCCAATTACCATATCATTACCAAAGGTAGATGAACCTTCAAATGGTATAAAAATATCAAAAGTTCCAATATTTCAAAATTAAATACCAAAGGTTAATGGATTTTTATAACGCCAATGACAATATTACCTCATTAAACAATCAACCCATTTCACAATGTATACTTGAATATCCTTATTCTCAAAGTTCTGAACTACCAAATTTATGTTTTTTTTGTCATTAATATCTATTTGATCACATTATTAAATATGTAAAATATTTTTGTCAATGGTATAAACATGAAAAAATAATTCTAAAAGCCTTTCATATGAGTATTACTAATGAAGCTCACAATTGGTTCTGTATCTTACTAAAGGGTTCAATAACTATTTTTTCCCAATTATAAGATGTTTTGTTCTTGGATTTCAATATACACAAGGTGCCTAAACTTATATTAGAAAATTTACATAATTTAAAACAAAATGATGTTAAATCCATTCAATATTATGATATTTGATTTAAAAGTACATCATATACATTAGCATTTAGACCCTCATATTTAGAATTACAATTCATATTTAGTAGAGGTATTCTTTACCCATTAAGGAAAAGTACATTACATAAATAATATGAGTCATTTAACTATTTATAATTGGATGTTCATAGATATGCTTCATTCATACTCAATTACCTAAACAAAATTAACATCTCTCCTATTGTTGATGCAGTGGATTGCACCCTTGGCAGGAGGCCTAGCTCTTGCCTTTCACACGTCAAAATGGAAACTCCCCTCTTTCCTGTGGGGATAGAAAAATTAGGGGGAGAGTCTCTAGATAAGGGCTAGCTCCCTTTGATGCATCTGAGTTATTCCAGTAAGTGATAATACATACACACACACACACACACACACACACACACACACACACACACACACACACACACACACACACACACACACACACACACACACACACACACACACATATTATGGGGGGGATAAAAAGGGAGAAGGATTATAGGAAAACAAAACCTAATCTAAAAGGGGTGATGCACCAAATAAGTTCGACCTACTCACACTCACACTCACACTCTGAACCATAAGAACACATATATACACTTTAACTAGTAAAAGGACCAGTCTACGGGAAGCTTGATAGGGAGGTTTTAATGGAACACAAAAAAAAGGAGACTTACCATAGGTGCTATAGGAAAATCACACTATCTAGTAACCTCTTTCTACCTCTGTGCTCCAGATACGGCTCTTCTTGTCACCTGTAGGAATGGCGCCTTATAGATACCAGGTGTGTTGGTGTCAACCCTGTGAAAGCACGTAGGAAGCAATGACTGAACACAAGATTAACACTCAGACACACTTAGAGATATCTAACTAGAATAGAGGTAAAAATGTGTTCTTTATTGATTCTAGGTGAAAAATTGCCTAGGGCTTTGCCTTACAATGTGAGAGATGGATCCTTTTCAAAATGAGAAGTCTACAATATATAGAGGAAGAAAAGAGGCCTTTTGGCACCCCCTTTTACAAGTGACCCATGTGCATTCTGATCATTGGGAAGAGGAAAGCCACTTGAAATATAAATGTTGTGTTAGCTCTGATTCTGACTTTAGGTGTTCAAAAGCATGGGCCTCACTGTTTCCTCATAAGCAAGACTACTACTTTGAAATCACCTACGTGGCTTGTCTGCTCATCAATACAAGGTGAAAAAAAATGGGTTGCGCTATTTACTATTTGTACCTCTTGATGATCAATTTGTAGACATTGTGTCAACCACTAGAGTAACTCCTTGAGTCGACACTTTCCTCTGTCACTCAGACTATTTTGTCTATTTCTAAACTTGGTTCTTTTGCCCCTTCCTGGCTTTGTCTTTCTTCTAGCCTTAAGCCATTTGAATTTCTTTGGGTTTTCACTTAAGTCTGTGAATATCAATGGTTACTTTACTACCATAACTTTGACGTCCTTGGGCCTGTCATCCTTCTTAGCAATTTTTTCGTGCCTTTCCCACTTGCCTTGGCTACTTTCCACTGATTTCAATAAGTGATACATGGCATGTTCCAACGTGAAACAGGCAAGACATGTGGCAGCATCCGCTTAACTTTAGCAATTCATTTGGAGGATCACTATAGTCTTTATTGAACAAAAGGTAGAGGCCATAGATGTTGACACCTATCATCTTCCACTGAGCTTTGCAGGGGACACATGGCACATTTCACTACTTTTTTAGAAGCTTTAGATGTACCTCGAGAGTCTCACAGAAGATGACACATGGTGGCTTCTACTGAGCTCTAGCAACAGTATTAGAAGTGTTTGGGACTCACTCAGATTTATGTAGATGATGACACTTGGCTCATTTCACTTATTTTATAAACAAATCCCCCTGAGGCCCGCCATAGCTTTTACCCAATAATGAAATAAAATGAAAAACTGTGGATGTTGACATTTGGTAGCCTCTGTTGAGTCTCACTAGGGACACATGGTAGTTTCTGCTACATTTAGAGAGACACATCAAAACTTTTATAATTGTCACTTGGTGCCCTCTGTACACACTGAGAAAAGATTATTGAAAGAAGCCCCCTTTTTGAAACTCATAAGAACCTGAAATGCAGATGCTGACACTTGTCACGCTCTATTTAACTATAAAGGGACACATGGCATGTTCTGCTATTTTAAGAAACAAAGTGGAAAGGGGCTTGGGAGAAAACACTTGGTAGCTTCCACTTGACTCTGAGAGACACTAGAGAGATCAACGGTTATTTCATCTGCATGAATTTTAACAAGTCATTGAACTAAATTGATGAACTGTCTAAATGCTTAGGGCCTATTTCCTATTTGCAGAGTCCATCAAAACTTCCAGACTTGTGTAGGATCAAAAGTGAAACTGGTTCAGAAAGGCAGGAAAAGAAAGGGGCTGATTTTTGGGCCTATTGGACCAAAAAATGGTCAACACCTACCAAATACAAAAGTTTTAGTCCACATATAAATGAGGAAGATGAATTACTAATTAACACTATGAGAAAATGTGTGGTGTTCCTCCCATTCATATGAGAGATTTAAAAACATCACTCAATATGGGAACAATCCAATATAAACATCCTAAAAAAACACTTCAAGTTAAACAAACCAAAAAACATCCATGCCAATAAGATTTAACAATCATATTATTTATGGGTGGTGCTTATTTATGGCATAACGATGTGGATGCCATGCAAATAAAAAATCCTTGTGATATAAGACATTTACAAAAACTTGGACTTGATTTAAAATACCTAAAAAATAAGGGAGGTTGGAAAGACTCTTTAGGAAACATAATAATACCAATTGGTTGTAGTCCTAAAGTGATTCAACCATAAA
The DNA here is from genome assembly GCA_037957365.1 of Torreya grandis. Taxonomy (NCBI): domain Eukaryota; kingdom Viridiplantae; phylum Streptophyta; class Pinopsida; order Cupressales; family Taxaceae; genus Torreya; species Torreya grandis. Next base: position 488,935 of record JARHVA010003448.1, on the reverse strand, counting down.
AATACAAATATTCATTCACATTGAGAACTCTTTGGTTATACCAGATGGAAGCTAAAATTGACCCAAATATACAAAGTATTTCATTTTCCCATGATGAAAAATTGATACATATCCCACATGATGGTAATTTTCCTTTTACATCACATGTAAATCATGAGGAAGAATATGTCATGCACCATTTTCATCTATCCAACCATGATCCAAACAATGAAAATGATACAACCTAGGGTCGAAAAACATATATATATATATATATATATATATATAATAAAATATAAAAATGTTCATAAAATACAAAGACATGAAAATATTTAGCATTTGCATATTTTATTAACTCCTTGGCATCTATGTTGTTTGTTTTATATTAGTAGATAAGATATCATTTGATTCATATATACACACATTTCACACATATTTGAGTGTGATACAGGCATACCCAGACACATGATCTACATTTCCATATGTTAGACTTTTACTCTACTCACATCATATAGTATTTTGAGGGAATCTACTTATTTGATCATGATTGATATAAGTTACATATCCTTTATGATCATTTCTAATTTTCATGTGTGAGATTATATGTTAACACTTATGCATGTCTATATCCATGCTCATATATTTCATAGGGTATTTGATATGCTATACCACATACCAGTTTTTATAACACATATATGTATGGACTATTATACTATGTTTATGTTGGTTGCTTGTACTTAATTTATTCACATTTTCACTTCCTTGAGTGTATTTCATTGTTTGCTATTGTCTTATTTGTGGAACATTTGAATGTGTTCATTTCATGTTGGACCTTATGCCATTGTATGTTGATTATAAATTTGAATATGCCATTTTATATTGATTGAACATTTGAATATGTCATTCATTTTAATTTTGTTTCATTTGAACATGTTCTTTTATGAGGTCTATTTGGACCATTCATTTACATTATATTGAGTGTTATTGTCTGTGTGATTTATTTCTTGATGCACTTGTATTTTTACCCTCTAGACATTGCCATGGCCTATGAAATGCATCTTAAGACTTGATGTGATCACATAATGTGAGCCTAATTGATATATATACTTCGATATATTATCCCTATATGTTTTGATGATTCATACACATATTATATAGCTACCTTCTCTTTTTTAGGTAAAGTACATACCAATTTATATCTCTATCACTTCAAAGTGGGGGCATATCAGTGGGGGCATACCATAAAAGGCATGAACTTCATATTTTTCATAGTTTTTAGATTGTAGTGGGGGATTGTCATAGAAATATGACCTCCACACTTATACACCTTCTTAGTTTCCATATTTTGGTGGAGGCATGCCATAATATTATGACCTCCACACTTGTAAACCTTATTAGTTTCCATATTGTAGTGGGGGTGTAGTCATATAATATGCAAAATTAGATGACTTAAGCATGGATAATGATACCTAATCCATAGGTCTTCCTACTTACTTACACAACCCTTCTAGGCTATTCTTTCACTAATTCCCAGCCATCCACAACCTTTCAGACTTAATACATATAGACCCAAGTAACTCTTTCAGGCCTAGATCCACCCCCTAGGTCTTATTCCATCTGGACAATAGTGCCAAACTTGGATAAAAGTGTTAAAATCCAATGTGTCCTAATTTTGGTGCTATTGTCCAAGTGCAAAATTGGTCCTAATGATTAGATTTTTTTAGATCCTTATCTTTTTTCTTGTCAGCCTAATGTGAATTCATTTAATTCATGATCATCAATTTCCTTATAAAATGCCATTCAAAGTCCATTTAGAATAGTTGACACTTATTTACAAGAGAGAAGCAAGAATACAAGTACGTACACTCAAGCACTCTTCCCTATTCTTTGCATACAACCTTCCATGATCATTTCAAGCTTATTCAAACCTTTGCATTAGTCCCTAGCCATTTGAAGTACATCTAGTTTCATATCTAGTTGCATTTATCATACACAATTGCACCAATCACTTTAATGCGAGAACTACATTAGCTTGATCCCTCCTTGGAGTATTGGTATGTAGGCAGCGGGCCCACATATGGGGTATGAAGTGTGTCCAACATATATTTTACACACTGAACCCTTCTCTATATTTTTCAAAGTTTCTATTCAAATTCAAGCACAAAGAGCTCCTAGGGGTTTGAAGATTAAAAATAGATGCATAGTGAGCTCTGTAGGCTTCTAAGATTCGATATTTCACTGACAAGGTAATACATGCCTGCTGAACATAACCTAGAAATCTCAGACCACCTAGACAACAACATCAAAAAAGGACAAACACTAGACAATAGGGTGTCCCACTTTTGACACTCCTATCCGATCTAAAAATTAACCTTAGGATCTAGTTTTTGATAGTTTCCCAATCCTACTCCTCCAGTATCAGACCTTGTCTCAGTCGAATCATTTAGAATAAACTAAGTTAGAATTCTCTTATTTATTACTATATTTAGAAAAGGAAAAAATACAAATATATTTACACAAGTTAGTAGCTTAATTATTGCACACTATTTACTGATTTACTTTGCTCAAACCCATTTATTTAGTTAGGAATAAAACTCCATTATTCTAAAAACAATAAAATAGTTGGTGAACTTGACTTACTTCAAATTTTGCATAAAAACCCTAGGGATAATTATTTATTATTTTTTACAATAATTTTCTTATTTTTTTTGCATTTAAAAATCATAAATTTATAATTTCATTACAAAAATATCATATATTTTGTCAAAACCCTAGTTTGCACATACTAGGTCCTTGCATACAAACACATTCCAAACACTAGGAAAAATATATTGATAATTTTAGAATTATTTTTTGTTTTTTCCTAAATTTTTAAAGAAAAATTGTACAAATATTCTAAAAATTTATATTAAATTTTTAAAATTCATTCAAAATCCCTGGATTGCATCAACTAAACTCCTAGTTACTTTCTAGTACTTTTTTAATCATTTTTTGAATTTTTAGTTACATATCAAACTCAGAAAATTAATTTCAAAATAAAAAATTCATAGTATTTTACATAAATATTTGTGAAAAATCTTTAGTTACATATACTAACACCCACTTGCTTTTTTTAGCTATCACCTTACATGTTTGGCAGCATAGTATCCTTTTTACACAAATTCTAATTCACTATTTTTTAAACTTTGCATTTCTTATACTGAATACTTTCCCTTTCTAGAATATTAATTATTAAAACTTATTGTAAAACATTCAAACACATTTCAAATTATTTCCCTACTTTACCAATGGCTCAATATACCAGTTTTGATGAAATTGATAAAATAGAACTTCAAGAACTCTTAACTAAACATCTGGATATGCAAGATGACATACTTAAAATTATATAAGAAGAACAATAAAAAGTGACCAATGGGAAATATTCTCAAACAATAAAACAACTAGTTGCAAATGACACTATGAGGGCAACTATGTCTCAACAACCCCCTATAGTAACCCAACCTACCTCTATGCCACCAGTTATACCTATTACATCCCTTTCTCTTGATGTGGTATCCCTTGTGCAAGAGATAAGATCTCTTTAATCCAATGTAAATGCTCTATCTTGAGCAAGGTACCACTATACCTACGTAGGCTTTGGATTCTTTTGCTCTTCTACATACACCATTAATAGGTCATATTGCTTCTACACCCTTGCCACAAGGTTTTGTTCAACCCAAGATCACTCTATATGATGGCAAGGGTGATACAGAGACACATTTGAGAGATTTTCATTTAGCATGTTTGGATTATGTACCCAATGATTAGATACTTACCAAGTTATTTCCATAGAGTCTAAAGGATTATGCTTTACAATGGTTTTATAGTCTACCAAATTAGTTAGTCATAACATTTAATCCTTTAGCAGACATGTTCCAAGCACATTTTAGTATCAACATTGGTGATAAGGTTTATTATGCACAAATTACTCAAAAAAAACAAAATTCAAATGATCCCCTAATGGATTATGTTCTTAGATACAATATTATTCTGGCTAAGCTAACTAACCCCATGGCTGATCAAAAGTTACAAGACATCTTTAAACAAAGCCTTTTACCAGCATTACATGAACCTATTATGTTCAAAAGATTCTCTTCCTTCACTAAATTGTGTCATACACTAAAGGAAATAGAAGTCAAGATAATTTCAATGGGAAAACTTAGGTACTCAAGTATCTTAAACACAAAAAAAAAGAGTAATAACAAAGTCCAATACAAGGTCAAAATCAATGACAATAAGAATAAGAATCAACCAACAGTCAATGCAGATTCAGAGCCCCCTCAGTGAGTGGTTTTATCAACACCTCATTGTGCATTTACCAATCTACCAATTTATCCAACCAGGGTTTTACAATAGTTATTGAAATATAAAATCACCACTCTCCCTCCTATCTGAGAAGCTAATCTAGTGAATCCTCTTCCAAAGGGATATGATCAACATGCATTTTGTGATTTTCATAGGGTACCAAACCACACAACAAATAGATGTATCAATTAGAGATATAAAATATAGGACTTGATAGATGATAATCTACTTGATCTAGGTACTTTATTTGAGCCTTCAAAGGCAAAGCCAACATAAGATAAAACTTTGAAAATCTTCTTAGATCCATTGCCACAATATTCTAAATAGGAAAAAGTGGACACCTTAGGTTTTCACCATACATACCATACACATCCTCCACCAACTACATACCAGGCACCTTTAGCTGAGGCACATCCCTTGAGAGGTGTGATAGGTGTGTATGACTATAGAGTTTCAATGACGCATTTGATATCTTTTTTAGAGTAATAGATTGTGGAAGATAATATAGGTTATAATGCACCCTTTATTAGAGAAAATATTCATAATCAACCTAATCATAGTGTGTTTATTGACAATGGTTCCAGCCTTAACATGTGAACCTTGACACTACTATAACATTTGGGTTATTCATAGTAAGATATCACTTTGACATACATAGTTATTAGTGGTTTCATTGAGCATATATAGATTTCATCAGGTGAGATAGTACTTCCACTATAGGTTGGTCCTACATATTTGGAAACACCATTCACTATAGTTCCTAGTGTAGGAGTTTTTGATATATTATTTGGTGGACCATGGATCCAAAAACTCATGGTAGTACTCTCTATAGTTCATAGATGCATGAAATTCATTCATGCTAATCAAGTTATTATAGTTAGTGGAGTTTTTTATGAGTCACCACTCCCCACTTTAGAGCCATCTATCAGCTTACAAACACCAGCTCTAGTTCTGCCACCTATTTTAGTTTATCCTCTAGTTACAGTTTTGCTTCCACTTTAGATCCAACCATAGTTGTAACATCTATCAATAGTACAAAGGGTTCACACACCTCCATATTTCAAGATTCTAGATAGCTTCCAACTACAATGTTCACACCCAAATTAGTAACATTAAGGTCTCATACAACTACAGAGAGAGCACCTATTTAAAAAGCTTCTTCTACTTCTAGATGGGTCCCTAACATCCCTATAGTTGCATCTAGATCTTAGAGTTACAGGGGGACCCCACATTCATTTTCTAATTTAGATATTTTAGAGTAGTTACAACATACACAAATTTCAGCTTCACAATCTCAGACATTCCATCTTGCCTCATGATCTTGCACGATTTAGTTGTTTGATACAAGACACCACGACAAGGAGTCTCCTCTGAGACTCATCAGTTAGTATAATTTCTTCTCAATTTTTCTTGTACATAGCTTATATCAAAATACAAAAGCAATACAAAAAACTTAATATACAAAAAAATTCAAAATTGTCAAAAATACCAAAAACATTTTGATTGTCTGCATCATCCATGCTTTTTATTACTAATATCATATTAGGACTTACATTTACTATTTCATGCTATTATATGTTGATTTTTATACATTAACATACCTCACTTGATCTTCTTTGAGTGTGTGCAGTGAACATCTAGCTACTTGATTTCTTTATTCTACCCATTGAGGGGGCATTCCTACTTCTACATTCGAGACACACATTGATTTACCTACCCATTGGGGGCATATTCTACATGACTAAACCATCCAGGTTATGTCATTCCTACACTACACACTCTGAGGTATCATGCTAATGCACATTCCTTTTTAGATTACATAGATTACTATATCGACATTTCACTAGTATCTAGCACTTGCATATTTTTTAGCATATACCTAGTCTTGTAATATACATGTTTTGAATAATTTCACATTTGATTTGATTAGTTAGATGTGATTTTACCTTTTTAGTTATTACATGCTTTCTATTTTTTCTTAACATAGCTTGTGTGATTGCATTTCTATTTCTTGTTTGTATCCTATTTGTGCCTTAGGACATTTTCCAATGTCCTTTACTTGTACTCTTTCATGTGCTTATGGCCCTTATGCCAACTTTGCTTTTTTCACTTGTATGTGTATGTGGAATTTGAATAGTCCTTCTATGCTTGATTTCTAGTTTGAGTGACATATGCCCATGTCCTTTGTTTACATGGCCCCTTGGCCATCCCTATATGCTTCTTGCTTGTTTGTTTGATTGATTTTTTACATCTCAATGTGTGCAATGTCATGATCCACATCATGCATTTACCTTGATTTCTTAGATGCCATGATGGACATCATGCTCCATCCCTCTAAGTAACAATTAACATCTAAAATTTCTAGTTCCATTTTAGTACTTTGCACATGCTTTTACATTGTTATATCTATCTAGGCATACCCTTGTTGATCTAACAATTTATCAATACAAACATTGCTATATATACAAATATCTTGTCAAATATCACTACTATATCATATATCTATATAGATTAACAAACTTTTAGGACTCATTCTTCTGAGGGAAATCATTGTAGGTTCATCATTCCTACCCTCAAAAGAGGGGGCAACAAATATAGGTTTTGTCACAGAGATCAAATCTCCTAACAATCAAAATAATAACATTTAAATCACCTAGTTTAGAATCTAGAGGTCAAACCAGTTAGAATAGAGCAAAAAAATAGTGACAGTTCTAGATCAACAACTAGTTTAGTACAAGAAAAAAATGACAAAAATAGATAGTAGCATCAAACGTAGGGGTGTCCTCATTTTGGCACTCCTATCTAAGTAGAAAAACACTGAAGCTTTCTAGAAATAGGCAAATAGTTTAGCTCAACTATAGTTTTTGCATATTCAGATCAGTCAGAATAAATAGTTCAATACAATTTTCTCAAAGAATCCATATATAGGGGGTTATCATGTGCAATATGATGGTTCTCACTTTCAGTTTTAGATTAGGTACTTGACATAACTTATAGATTAGAATTCATGTTCCAAACACCAATGATTAGGGGAAATGTGCATGACACATTAGTCTTATTTTATTTCTAAGTTCAGTTTATTATCCATGCATTATCAATAGTTACATGCCTTACTCCATGTGAAGGTGGTTGGCATCACTTTCAAGTTGAACTTTCATACAAGTTTAAATTTTTTAGTTCTTGAGTTCCCAAGTTGGCTTTCACATAAGCCTAGTACATCATTTTTGGAGTGGCTTTCATATAAACCTAATGTCCATCTTTCAAAATGGCCAAGAATGGCTTAGTTTCTATCATACATTCAAGCTATCCATGCTACATTGTCATATTTATAGAACATCTATGAGCTCCATGAGCCATATCATATGACATCTATCTTATACTAGTATCACTTCATAGATTCACTTCATGAGGAAATGATGGATCCAAAAGGATAGCCATTGTATTCTTAAACCACCTATTTAGACCACCTATTCAGAGGGATTGGACATATACTCCAGACATTGATTAGCACATGCATGATTCATTAACTTAATTAATGATGGACCCAAAGGGCCAACCTTTGCATTCTTGATCCACCTTATCAAGAATTAAACACTCAGCTCCATTCATGATATTACTCTTGATTCAACTAGGTTTTATATTAGTTCATGTACTTGATGAGGTGTATTTGTTACTTTGTCTTCCTCTTGCTCAACTTTAAATATGTTCTTATTTTAGATATAACATATCTAGTAAGAACTGATCTACTTTTATGTTTTCATTACAAATTCACACTTCATAACATGCTCTCTCTATGCACATCCAACATCACACAACTTCATGAGATTCTCCCTTACTGGTAAGTTTGAGTATGCTTTTTACTTTTATTTATCCTAGTATTTTGTTTTGATACAACACTATAATAAAGGGGGGGAAATGTATTCATATAAGATACAAAATTGGATGACTTAATCATGGCTAATGACACCCAATCCATAGGTCTTTCTAATTTCTTACACAACCCTTCTAGGCTATTCTTTCACTGATTCCCAGTCATCCACAACCTTTCAAACTTAATATGTATAGATTGAGGTAGCTATTTCAAGCCTAGATCCATCCCCCTAGGTCTCATTCCCTCTAGATAATAGTGCCTAACTTGGATAGGAACAATGAAACCCAGGGTGTCCTAATTTTGACACTATTGTCCCAGTGCAAAATTGGTCCTAATGGTTAGATTATTTTAGATCCTTATCATTTTTCTTGTCATCCTAATGCAAATTCATTTAACTCATGATCATTAATTTCCTTATAAAATGCCATTCAAAGTCCGTTTAGAAGGGTTGACACTCATTTATAAGAGAGAAGCAAGAATACAATTAAGTACACCCAAGCACTCTTCCCTATTCTCTACATACATCCTTCCAAGATAATTTCAAGCTTATTAAAACCTTTGAATTAGTCCTTATCCATCTGAATTACATCCAATTTTTCATCTAGTTGCATTTATCATACACAATTGTACCAAGCACTTCAATGGGAGAACTATATTAGCTTAATCCATCCTTGGAGTATTGGTATGTAGGTAGCATACCCACACATAAGGTGTGAATTGCATCTAATGTATATTTTACACATTAACCCCTTCTCTATATTTTCCAAAGTTTCTATTCAAGTTTAGGCACAAAGAGCTCCTAGGGATTCAAAGATTAAAAATAGATGCACAATAAGCTCTATAGGCTTCCAGGCTTTAATATTTCACTAAAATGGTAATATAGGCCTACTGAATAGAACCCAAAAATATTAGACCACCTAGACAATAACATCATAAAAGGAATATAGTTCCAGATAATAGGGTGTCTTATTTTTGACTATCCTGTCTAATCTAGAAAAAAAAACTTTAGGATCTAGTTTTTTATTGTTTTTGAGTCTTGCTCCTTCAATATAAGACCCTATCTCAGTCCAGATCATTAAAAATAAGCTAAGTTATATTTATCTTATTTATTAATATATTTAGAAAAGGCAAAAATACAAATATATTTACATAAGTTAGTAGCTTAATTATTGCACATTATTTATTGATTACTTTTCTTAGACCCATTTATTTAGTTAGGAATAAAACTCCATTATTTTGAAAATAATAAAACAAGTGGAATTTCATAATAACACGACCTCCACACTTAAATGTTTACTCAATATCTCTAGACTTTAGTGGGGGCATGTCACATAGACATGACTCCACACTTACAAAAAACTCTAGTTCAATTTCATGATTTAGATATACACTTGGGTCAGAATCCTATAAATTGCACCATTTTTTTATAAGAATTGAAATAGAGTTTTTTAGATCTATGATACACATAATCTAGATGAAACATATTAGAGTTGAATATACCCATACTATTTCACCAAAAATTGTAAAAATTACCAATTATACTATTCATCAATATGCATTAATTACACTAGGATGTATAGTTATCAAGTTTTTTGCTACAACAGTGGGTTCCTTTTATAGGTTGAAGTGATTAAATCATTAAACCTCACTATATTTATAGGTTGGAGTGATTAAATCATACAATCCCATTAAATTTATGGGATGAGTTTATTAAATCACTCACTCTCACCAGATTATGTATATTCACACTTAAGTTGTGTAATTAATATATAATGATCTCAATGGCCATGTCACAATTCATCCTTGCACTAGATTGAGGTAATAATACCTTATAATATCCTTCTTCAAATATCCAAGGTTCAATTTTGAACCTTTTCTAGCTCCAATGCTTCATAAATAAACATCTTTACCAAGTCAAAGCATCAAGAGGTAAAATGGTTGCATTGACACATATGTTTACTCATTCCTTACTCTTTTTCTTTTCAAGCATTTCAATTATTTCAAATTTTAGATTATATTCACTGATTTACACTTTAACACGTTCTTAGTTATATTTCATACACCAAAAAACCACTCAAAGTTGGCTCAAGTAAAGGCAAAGTATGTTATACACACCCAAGTATGCATTTATTTCCTTTAAATAGTAATTTCATCCTTATACATTACTAGATTAAAGGGGGAACAAATGTAAACACTAAAACTAAATATCTTTAGGATCTTAGTCTTTTACATTTTTACAAATATCAATCAAGGCTCTACCCTCTAGTTCTAGACCTCCATGCTAATGAACCACTTGCATTCACTATCTCATAATGCCTAAATACTTATTTATTAGTCTAATCCATATCATTATGGTTACCCAAGGCTCTACAATACATAGAAAGATTAAAAATTTATAAACATCATTCACTGGTTGTTTGAAATCCATACCTATTTTCTATCCTTATAGACACTACCAACCACAAAGGGGCACTACCAATGATGGTAGTGTTTAAAACCTTATCTATTTTATTGTTATCACTCTGAAGTGCACCCTACTTGAAGATGTTCAAATCACACCCTCACTCCAGCTAATATAATTAGAACTTCTCAGAGTGTGGGTGACTCTATGATGAGAAGAACCTCCAGAGAGGGCTGGTTTCCTTAAGATTTATTAATTATATCTAAATTATTGTGATTTTTTGGGTTGAAAAGAGGAAGGAAAACTTAAAAGAAATTATAATTAAAAGGGGATGATACACCTGAATTGTTCAAATCCTCTGAAGTTACTAAAATCAATGCACACATATAATTAAATGAAATCTATAATTCTGTTCTTAAGCAAAAATATTTCAGATGAAGGGTTGAAAACATCTTCAAATGACCTACAAAAGGATGAGATAAAGAAAGATAGGTGAGGAAGGGACCTATAAAAGGAGAAAAATCTCACTTATACATTGATGCACAATCAAATACACACTATTCTTCTCTCTAAACTTAGATTCAGAATAGAAACTCCTTTATTAATCACTAGTCCATCTTACAATTTCTTTCTTCAAACTTTAGGGATCCTTCTAAGTGGCTTGATTAAGTCAATAAATAAGCTTTCCAATATTTAAAATAGCCCTAAGTGGAGTTTAAAATAGGGGCATGGTTAGTCTTGGTTAATTAAATCAAGACTTAACACCTTTTACAATGTTTAGAATATTCAATAAAATATTTTCCCTTTACAAAATTTGCATGCCTCTCTAAACTTTGGTGTAGAAGTATGGCAGTGGGGCTAAGTTTGAAAGGTTAATATTTAAAATAAACAATACACTATTAAAAAAATCTCAAAACATTCATGAATCCAAGGTTGGAATAGAAGTATGTATGGTGGGTCCATTAAAAGTCAAACTTCTCCTTTACATGGAATACTATGCCAAATCTCTAAATAAGGAACTCCATTTGATTTGTTTGAAAGTTGAGTTTGAAGAGATTATTCCACTTTGCATGGAAAATAAGGAAGATTTATAACAATATTTTCTAGTTAAATCCAACTCAAGATTAATTAATCTCCAATGGTCTCCACTTGATTGAAAAGATATGCCACATCTTGGATGGAGAACTCCGCTTGAACTACCTGAAATGTTGAAAGCTTTGGATTGCATGAAAACAAAGGATAAGCATGATTTTATCAAACAATCAACTGAAGATTTGACCAATCCACTACAAACATCCCTTGCTTGCATGGACAACGATCTTGATGAGTGATAAATGAATTTATATTGAATTCCTTGTTATTTCCTAGTCTTCTGCTCTCAATTTCTTTGCTTCTGTGCATGCATTTCTTCAAGCCATTTGCTTGTTTGTTTTCATCTTTGTTTATTTGTTTATGGATTTTTATCTCTATTTGTTCCTTGATATCCTTGGACAAATCATCTATGACTTTATTATGTTTATTTTCCCTTCACTTGTCTTTTCTTTCAGGCTTTATTGCCCCTTGGTTTTACCTTGGTTATTTTCCCACAGGAAGTGTTCATTTCCTTATTTATTCATTTATATTTTCCTTGGTTATTTTCTCATGGATAAATTTTTTGTAGGAATTATCTCTCAAATTACCCTTCGGACTTTGCTTTTGGATCTTTTGGATTTGCCAATTATTTGCTTTGGACAAAAAATTCAAAGGAAATGTTTCCTGCAAGATTTTTGTTGAGGACTTCCCTGAAAGAAAGAGCTCTTCGGGCCTTCAAAAGTGACCCTTTGAAAGTATAAACCAACCTTCAGAAGTTTTGGAAAGTGACATTCCTGAAGGGCACATACCCTTTGAGTTTCTCATAAGAGTCCTTTAAAATATTGAAGTGAACCTTCCCAAAGTAGAGATACCCTTCAAGAATCTTTCCAAGTGAATTTTCTGAAGATACCCTTCGGTAACTTGAAATGGTACACTTGCCCATGAAAAGTCCTTCAAGATTTTGTGAATGTACTTTCCCAAAGGGCACATACCATTAGAGAAAAAATTATGGACTATTCCTTTTGAAAACAAAGCCCCTCAAAATTTTGAATTGGCCTTTCTTTCAAAAAAGTTGGAAATTCCTTCGAACTTCTATTTTGAGCTTTCATGTACCCTTCAGGATTTTGAACTGCACCTTTTCCCCTCACCAAACTATGCTTTGGAAAAAATAAATGAACCACTAATTCTTTCAGACTTCTTGTAAATTCCTTTTTCAAATTTCTTTTCCCTCGAACAAAAAGTCTAAGGAAATTGTTCCCACACTTAGCCCAAAAAAACTCTAAGAAAGAAAACACTTGGTGAAAAGTATAGAAAGAAAGAATAAACCTGTATTCTTACTTCTATTCCCTTGCTTTCATTTATAAGTGAACCTACAGGCCTGTAAGTCTAATATTAAGGATGAATGTAGCTATATAGACCAATAGGTCTCTTTTACTATCCTCTTAATATATATTCCTTAATTCCTGATGCATTAGTTGCCTTATCACCATGGCCTTCAAACCCTAGATTGAGGCAATCTTCCTAAGTGTCTTGGAATGTTTGATTGGTGATCAAACTTGATTGCAGGTGCCTTATGTGAGTTGTAGGTGGACCTTAGATGGATGACCTAATCAAATAAGTGCTTGTGAGCATTATTCACAATCCATCATGAATTGGATATCATGTATTTATATGAAGTGTCTTTAGCCACAAATCAATCCTTCACTTTAACATAGTTATGTCATTTAATGAATGTTTATAGGAGACAGTTATAGGGTACATCTCCTGTAGGCATAATGGCTGTAGCTTGATTAAATATCCATTGGATCTTATCAAGGCCTTACATGTTTTATAACCTAATCCTTGTGGATGACCATTACCATTGACACACAAAACCTCCTTAAAAACAACTAGAAACCCTTAAAATAACAAAAACCTTCTTGACTGGGACATGTTATGGAAAATGTAGGTTAATTGTCCATACAGGACTATAGGTTAATGTTTCCTATCTCTTTTCAAAACATAACCACACCCTCCATGTGACCTATATAGAATCACTTCACCACCATACTATTTAACCATTTGTGATTAAACCTTTCAAATTAGAATTCCATACATAAAATATTGATATAGCCCACAAAGGGAACTGTAGAGTTATCTTTTTGGCAACTAACTGTAGGTGCATATGATGAGTAACCCTATATAAGGCATTTTTAACTTGAATATGCCTTTTTCCATGACACTCTTATCCACCTTATGAATTCATTCCTCTTACAAGCCTATAGGTTAACTTTATAACTGTATGTGACATTTTGAGTAGGAGATATGCTTTTTTAACTTGTTGTAGGTGTCTTTCCCTTGTACAGACTATAGCTTGTCTATGACCTCAAAGAAGGCTCAAAGGTACATTTAATCATCAATCCTCTTCATAGATGCTTGATCATCCCAATGGAAAACATGAACCATATGAGAAAACTCACTACCACCTTAACCTTCATCTCCATTCTTGTCTTTCACCCCATAAATGGGTTTTTCATGTATTCTCCTCATGATCATAAGTACTTGTCACTAAATCTTGATAAAGACCTTTCTTATTTCAACATATCATCCTTGTAAACACACTTGATTATGTAACATTGTTTTAGGTCCTCATCATGACTATATTTGATAATTTGACTGCCTACATATCCCTTTGTTCATGCCTTTAGACTATAATTCACTAGTTTGACTAGCTGTATAGGGAAATTGACCATTCTGGTGAAAGTTTTGAATAGTATGGGTAGTAATTTGGCCTTGACATGCCAAATTAATAACATGTATAGTATCCAAAATTCATCCAAATTACAAAATGATTGAAACCCATGGGTTAGCCTAATTGTCTTATTGAAACTTAATGTGTGATATTTTTATAAAGTGTGGTATAAGTACAAGTCTAAGCCTTCTTATTCCTCATATAGTAAATACCAAGTAAACACCTACTAAAGCTAAATCAATTAACTACATAATAATTTTACTCTATCTTATTCATCCTTATTTTCATATCAAGCATAGGAGCAATCATATTATAGGTATGAAGCATTTAAATAGCATGCCATGAGTGATATTTGTTAAATTACAAGCTAGATCACTACATGCATCTTCATATAGTATATTTCACCCTTGTACACACAATTTTTCACACACAAGGGAGACTTACATAATTTTGAGGCTCTTCTTGGAGTATTGGTTATGTAGGTAGTGCCCATTGATAGAGGGATCTTTAGGATGACTCAACACTATGCGCTAACTAACCCATTTTTCATAAAGCTCATTATAAGGGTGAATAGCTAGGTTTTGATTAATTAAAAAAGAGTGACACTTTGTATTCTAAATATGAATACATAATTAGAAAAGTGAAATAAAACCCAAAACAATGAAGTTAGTCTCATCCTAATCTAGTCATTATTTTATATTAGACACCTGCATCATAATTAGACATTAGCTTTGATGGTAGTGTCCAGATCTGACAGTTGTGTCTATGGCCATAAAATTTCAAGTTCTATAATTTGAAAACTAATTTAGAATACTGATCCTACCTAATTTACACATGTTTTCAATACAGGTTTTCTTGCATACAATAAACTATCTAAGTACCATTGTTTCATATTTATTTTCATATATTTTAATAGTTATACTTTACTATTTTTAGTAATCTCAATTATATAAATTTAAAATATTATTAATCTGATTTTTCTATTAATTTGTCTATTATAAATTAGTTTATCAACCTTGTGTTAAAACCACTTATATATTATTAGTCCTATACCACCACTTCTAATTTGTTAGGTTGTGGAGCTAAAAGCTTCACCAGGATGCAAACAGGAGAAGTTACAGAGGTTGCAGAGAGTTGCAGAGTCAGTTGCAGGGAAACCAGTGTTGATCTGATCAATCGACGTCAGTCATATAGCAGCAAAGAACCAACTGGCATTAGTTACCAGTCGGCTGACATCGGTCATGGAGGAGCCAACGTCAGCAGCCTGTGTGAGAACAGGCAGTTTGCATGTTGATCCTAGAGAGTCTATTTTTGGACTATTTGTTTGCATGTCAAAGGCTAGTCTTAGTCTTGAGTTGCGCATCTAATTATTGTAATTATGATAGTCTAATTATTGTAAGCATGAGATCTATATATGGACTCATGGGCTGTATTGTAAAAGTGTGCTAGAAAGCCATTGAGCTTTTAGAGAGAGATAGTGTAGCTCCTCCTAGTTCCAAAGGGGTGCTGAGAGTGTATGATCAGGGAGAGTTGCAGGGTCTGCAAAGTCTAGGAGCTGATCCACCGGGGTACTGGTTGAAGAATCATAAGGACTTGGTGAGGCAAGGACAAGGGTTCTTCAGGGGTGTAGAGATATCTACATGGTGAGTAAGGTCTAGTGATTTGCAGGTAGCAGCAGATCTACTTGGAGTATGGTTGTGTACTTGGTGAACTGGCAGTGTGTTACTGATTAGTTGGAGAGGTGAACATCAATTCTATATTGGAGTTGATTGTTGTGACTGAGAGAGAGAGGGAAGAAGGTCTTGAGGTGTGGTGAACCTTTGAGGTGGAGGAAGAAGTGGCATCTTCCTTATTGTATATTCTTCTAAGTGATTATTAATACAATTGTGTATTGTCTCTCATATTCCTGTGTTGTTTCATATTTCTAGTTACTTATTGATTCTAGTTAAATTCCATGTTTAGTTGCTAATACAAGAAGTAATCATATGTGCTCTATTGTTGGAGCAAGATCCTGACAAGTGGTATCAGAGCTTTTGGTTGGGTTGACTAACAGGTGGTTCAAATCTGGTAGTGTTTTTGATTACAGGTCACTCGCAGGGGTTTCAGATTGAGTGGGAGTATATCAATGGCAAAAGGAAGTAAGCTACAAATGGAGAAACTGAATAACACAAATGGTCTAATTGATGGAAAGAAAGAGCAGGTAAATAAAGATTGTTGGTTGGTTGCAGATCAATAGGGAGGAGCAGATGTTGCAGGGGATGTTGCACAGGATGTTATGGATAAAGTGGAATCTTGGTTCATAGATTCTTTTGCCTCTTTCCATGCAGTTCAAAATAGAGCATCTTTTCATGGGTATGTCTTTGGAGACTTTGGAGAGATTTATTTAGAAGCTGGAGAGCCTTGTCAGATTATTGACGAAGGGGAAGTGAAGCTAAAATTGCAGATGGATGACACACAGTGGTTGAAGGAAGTCATGTAGGTACCAGTCTTGGAGATGAGTCTAATTTTTTTAGGAAATTTGGGGGATGAGAGATGCACTATAACTCTCACAGTGGATACACTTGAATTAGATGGTGGCAAGAAAGTAGGTATCCTTTATCTATCTACTTATATTGTTGATTCACCTTCTGTTGCAGAGATGTGACTTCATAGGCTTAGTCACATATGTAGAAGGAGAATGCAGGTTTTGAAGCGGAAGTCAGATGTCTTTAACAAGCTAAAGAACTGGAAAGCCTTGGTGTTCATAGAGGAGATGATAGATAGAGATCAGGTGAGGGAACTGAATTATTTTGAGCAGGGCTATGTTGATTTGAATAGGGTTTTGATCCACAGAGAGCTCACGGGTAAAAAGTTATCACTTACAGGCGAACACAGGTACCGGCGTCAGTCAAATAGTAACTGACATTGGTAGAAGGAAAACCAATGTCAGTCATAAAGGAACCAACATTGGTAGAAAGGATACCGGTGTCAGCCAGGGAAATGATGTCAGCAGTCAAGGTCAGTGCAGGAAACTAACATTGGTCGGGAGTAGACTGTGAGACGGCCGAGATCAGTCACTGGAATGGATATTGGGCGGACAACACGCTGTCAACAGGTCTCAAACGCTCATGTCGAGGTTAGAAAGGGTAAGTGAACCTCATATTCATTGTTCACCTTCTTTATATTGCTTATTGATGGTCAAGAACCAGGAAGATGTGAAGAGGCAATGCAGGTAGAATCCAGATACAGTGGCAGCTTGGCATGGATGAGGAGTGTGAGTCCTTAGAGAAGAACCAAATAGGTGTTTATTGGTAGAGTTGTCAGCTAGAAGAAAGCACTGAGAGACAGAATGGATTCCCAAGTTAAATAAGAGAGTGGATGGATACGTGAGATGGAAGGCCAAGGTATATGGTCTTGAGGAAGCTGCAGGACAGTGGTACAGGTTTGACAGGTCGATGACTAAGCATTGCTTCAGTCAATGTCAGTGTAACTATTGTGTTTATCTTACCAAGTGGATAATGATTGCAACATTATTCTATTACTGTATGTGAATGGTATACCAGTTACAGGTTCAGAGATATAGGGTTTTGCTAAGCTAAAGATAAGGTTAGTTCAGAGGTGTGTCATGAAGAATTTGGAGCAACGAAATTCTTTGGAATAAGAGACATGGAGATTTTATCTCTAGTGGGAGCTGATGTGAAGATGGTGTTAGTGGGGTTCATGATGCAGGATGTAGAATCATAAAGCACACCAAGCACTGGACAGTTCAAGCTTAGCTTGGAACAGGGTTTAAAATCACATGAGGTCTAGTGTAGGCCTGAATTTTCCCAAGCAGTGGGGGTTGTCAAAAAGTATGGAGCCAATTCGGGGAAGGAGTACTGGAGGGCAGTTCAGTGGATTCTTAGGTATCTGAGAGGGATCAGCAGTAGGGATTCTTGTTATGCAGGGTCAAGGTCTTCACTACATAGATATATAGGTTCAAATATGGTAGGTTACTTGAATGACAGGTATAGCATCACAGGTTGTGTGGTGGTTGGTCTTCAGGATTGATCTTGAAGAGGGATACAAGCTAGGGAATAATTTAGATAGTGTACAGGTACAGGTATAGGTACATGTGCAACTATTTATCTCCAAGTGGGAGATTGTTAGGTTATGAAGCTAAAAGCTTCACTAGGATGCAAACAGGAGAAGTTACGGAGGTTACAGAGAGTTGCAGAGTCAGTTGTAGGGAAACCAGCATCAGTCTGATCAACTGACATCAGTCATATAGCAGCAAAGAACCAATTGGCGTTAGTTACCAGTCAGTTGACATCGGTCATGGAGGACCCAACATCGGCAGCCTGTGTGAGAACATGTAGTTTGCATGTTGATCCTAGAGAGTCTATTTTTGGACTGTTTGTTTGCATGTCAAAGGCTAGTCTTAGTCTTGAGTTGTGCATCTAATTATTGTAATTATGATAGTCTAATTATTGTAAGCATGAGATCTATATATGGACTCATGGGCTGTATTGTAAAAGTGTGCTAGAAAGCCATTGAGATTTTAGAGAGAGCTAGTGTAGCTCCTCCTAGTTCCAAAGGGGTGCTGAGAGTGTATGATCAGGGAGAGTTGTAGGGTCTGCAAAGTCTAGGAGCTGATCCACCAGGGTACTGGTTGAAGAATCATAAGGACTTGGTGAGGCAAGGACAAGGGTTCTTCAGGGGTGTAGAGATATCTACATGGTGAGTAAGGTCTAGTGATTTGCAAGTAGCAGCGGAGAGCAGGAGATCTACTTGGAGTACGATTGTGTACTTGGTGAACTAGCAGCGTGTTACTGACTGGTTGGAGAGGTGAACATCAATTCTATATTAGAGTTGATTGTTGTGACTGAGAGAGAGAGGGAAGAAGGTCTTGAGGTGTGGCGAACCTTTGAGGTGGAGGAAGAAGTGACATCTTCCTTATTGTATATTCTTTTGAGTGATTATTGTTAAGTTGTGGAGCTAAAAGCTTCACTGATGCAGACATGGAGGAAGTTGCAGATGAGTTGTGGTGTGTCACAGACACCGGCATTGGTCTGGCCAATCGACGTCGGTAGGATTAGACAAGAAGGCAACCGACGTCGGTCAGAGATCGGCCAGCGTCGGTGACCCCTAGGTAGACAGGGACCGACGTCGGTCACCTGTGTGGTTCAACTGCGAGTTTATTATGGGCAGTCAGTTAACGAACCAAGTGTTTGCATGATGAGAGCTATTTTTAGACTGAGAGCTATGAATCTAATTATTGTAATTAGATGTCTAATTATTGTTTGGATGAGATCTATATAATAGACTCATGGTTGTATTTTAAACTTGTTCTAGTTTGAGTTGAGCAAAGTTAGCTCCTTCTGTGTGTGAGGTGAGCAAGGGTGTTCCTCCTAGTTCCACATCAGTACCAAGGTGGGTGCTGGTTTTGGAGAGTTAGCAAGATTCTTCAGGGGTGTAGGATCTTGGTCAACAGGTGTGCATGGCCTATATAGGAGATCTACATGGTAAGTAAGATCTTTGATCTGCAGGTGTATGTGTGTGCAAGCTCAAGGTTCACAGGTGTGCAGAACCAGGTTGATTTGCAAGTGTGCAAGATCAGATAGGATAGCGACACAACAGGGAGTAGAATCAAGTAGGATCTACTTGGATTACAGGTGTGTACTTGAATAGAGCAAAGAGGAAGGCAAGGGAGTTCCTTCCATAAGTATGGTCTGTTGAATTGCAGGTTGTTGCAGGTTCATGGGAGATCTACTTGAAGTATGTTGAGTACTTGTGGAGTGCGTGGAGCACGGGAGGTGAACACCAACTCTGTGTTTGAGTTGGGTGTTGGGACCTAAGAGAGAGCTTTGAGGAAAGAAGTACTATTCACTTGAGGTGTGGGAAGCCTCTGAAGAGGTGGTGGAGAAGAAGTGGCATCTTCTTTATTGTATTCTTTTCTTCAAGAGTTTTAATACAAGTTGTGTATTGTCTCTCATATCATGTGTTATTTTTGAGTTCTAGTTACTTGTGTATTCTAGTTATTTCCGCATATTAAGTTGCTTGGTTTAGTAATCAACTGTATGCTTTCGGTGTTTCGTATCCTGACAAGTGGTATCAAAGCTAAGGTTGCAGGGAGTAGGGTTTGTGTTTGGTTATAGGTCACTCTCAGGGGTTTTTGATCGAGTGGGAGTAGAGCAATGGCAGATCAAAGTAAGCTAAGAATGGAGGAGTTGAAAAGCATAGGTGGTCACCAACGGTCATATGGAAAGAAAGAGCAGGTAAAAGAATATTGTTGGTTGGTAGCAGATCAGCATGAAGGAACTGAAGATGCAGATGTTGCAGGTGTTGTTGCACAAGATGCTTTGGAAGGTTTCTTGGATAAAGTTGAATCTTGGATAAAAGATTTGGTTGCCTCTTTCCATGTAGCCCCATGTAGAGGAGCTGGTGAGCCTTGCCAAAGAATTGGCAAAGGGGAAGTGAAGCTGAAATTGCAGGCGAAGGCCAACACATGGGTGTTGAAGGAGGTCATGCAGGTCCCAGGTTTGGAGATATAGCTAATTTCTTCAGAAAGGTTGGGTGATGAGAGTTGCATGAGAGCTCTCACAGCGGATGCACTTGAATTAGCTGGTGGTAAGAAAATAGGTACTCTTTATCTACTTGTTTATATTACTGATTCTTCTTTTGTTGTGGAGACGTGGCTTCGTAGGCTTGGTCACATGAGCAGGAAGGAGATGCATGTTCTTAAGTGGAAGATAGATATATTTGACAGGCTTAAGAATTGGAAAGCCTTGGTGTACTTGGAGGAGATGGCAGACAGAGACCAGTGGATTGGGCTGGATACTTCTGAGCAGGGCAGTTTGGACATGGGGATTGATTCAAATGAGCTCGCGGGTAAAAAGTCATCACTTACAGGAAACATAGGTACCAGCGTCGATAAAAAAACTGACATCGGCAGTAGGTAAGACCGATGTCGGTCAGGAGGACCGACGTTGGCAACAGGGACACCGATGTCAGCATGGTCGGTAGTCAGGGACAGACGCATGGGAACCAACGTTGGTCAGATGTAGACTGTGGAGTGAC